>JAOUQW010000024.1:9894354-9920974 GCA_028565825.1 Olivaichthys viedmensis | reverse complement strand
AAGGAGAAGTCCAGAGGTGGGGGTCTGAGAGCTGTCCACCTTAAAGGAGAAGTCCAGAGGTGGGGGTCTGAGAGCTGTCCACCTTAAAGGAGAAGTCCAGAGGTGGGGGTCTGAGAGCTGATTAAAGGTGCGCTCATGGATAAGCGGGTGTGTGAACCCGCGGGCGCGCGCACCTTCCAGCACCAGGCCGCGCTCCCGCCCCTGCCCGTGCCCCCTCTGCAGGAGACCCTCAACAAGTACCTGCACGCAGGTACCATGAGCTGAGTTTCAAGCTTTCTTTTCAAACCAGTTGTTATTTCTAAAACTAAATAATCAGTGTGCAAAATGTCATTTTCCTGATTGCTGATTGGCTGGATTTGTTTTTGTTTGTTTGTTTGTTTGTTTGTTTGTTTTTTCAACGTGCCCAGATGTAGCCTCAATGCATTTTTGAAATGTGACTTTTGAATAATGTTGTACCGTCGATTTTATTTTTGAAAATGGGACCTCCGAGTTCAATTCCTTTCCTAAAGAATTGCACGCAAATGCAAATCATGGAACGCAAATTTTCCGTTTGCTTTAATTCAAAACTCTTTTTTTTTTTTTTTTAAATAAAAATCAAAAATTCAAATTTACAAAACACAAATCCTAGTGGCACAAATGTATTGCGTTCTAGCAGAACACATCGTGGAATCAGGGAGTCTGATGCGGAAAGGAATTAAAAAAAGGCCCATTTGAAATGTTTAAGTGAAGAAATGTTGGTGACATGTTTGGTCTTATGTCTAAACAACAAAAAAGGGGTTGTGGGGGGTGAATTACACACAAGGAAACTATTAGAAAATTGTTCTTAAATAACAAATAACTTCTGTGATCCACCTCATCATCAGCTGAACTTGTACTTCACTTTAATACGTAATATAACTGTATCAAAGTTAAAACGTATGAGGATCACAACGGTCACAGTAGCGTCATCTTCTTAAAATATTAACTCAGTCTTTGAATTTGGGGGGGAAATGAAGGCTGCAAATGGAGTCTGTGTATGAGAGGCTCTTTAGGCTGTAATTCAAACTTGACATCACACACACACACACACACACACACACTATCAACCCTGCTGAAGAATTGAGGTTGGTCTGACCGAGGTTGGTGAGTTTGATAGTGCGAGTGTGTGTGATGGCTTGATGGCTTGATGGCGTGAGTTTGATGGCGTGAGTTTGTGATGGTGTGAGATGTCAAGTTTAAATTACGACCTAAAGGGCCTCTCGTATATGTCTGCGTTATTATTAAATAAAAATGCACAAATGAGGAGCTTCCGTTGACTATTTTTTTTTGTTTATTGTTCTAGTGAAGCCTTTTGCTTCGGAGGATGAGTTTCGCAACACAGCAGACATCGTGGCGCGCTTTTCTGAGGGAATCGGGCAACATCTTCACCAGAGACTCCTACAACGAGCCAAGAGCAGGCGCAACTGGGTAACACTGGCCTGCCAAAATGCCAGATTTCCTTATCGCCTCTCCTGGTTGAACTGGGGCTGCAACTGTGTGCTTTCTAGTGACTCAGCCTTGACCCGAGACTCTGATGTTTATCTGAAATGTCAGCACGATAATAGCACAGGTCAAATCACCTTAACATTTACAGTGACCTGGATGACTGATGCTCTTCATGCTTCACGCTCTGGTTTTTGTTTGTCCAGCTGGAGGACTGGTGGCTGAACTCGGCGTATTTGGAAATTCGTACGCCGTCTCAGTTCTATGTGAATTTCGGGGGTCCGGGGCCGTATCTGGAGCACTGCTGGCCCCCGTGTGAGGGCGCGCAGCTGGAGAGGACCAGTTTGATGGTGTGGATCACGCTGCAGTACTGGGATCTCATCCGCACGTGAGCATTGCCTACTACTCACATACTACTTCATTGGACTGTGTTCGCTCGGGGAAAATGCAGCAGAAGAAGCGAATTTAGTTACAAAAGTGACACTCTGCTAAATCTCTTGCTCATTTGAAACACAATAAGGCAGTTAAGAGGGTTCAGAATGGAGATCTAATGAATGTCTTTGATTTAGATATTAAAAGAAGCATCATTTAAGATAAACAAGGATGCACCACTTCCACCACTGAATATATTTGACCGAAAATAGCAAAAATGAGCATTCAGCTGAATGAGTAATGACAGAATTTGTTATTTATTTATTTATTTTTACAGAACACGTCTCGCTTTTTTGTTCTTGTCGTCCTGCTCTGGTTATTGCTGACTTGTTCAAACAGCGACAGCGCAAACAGGCTATGCAAAATACAACAGAACAACCACCTGTGTGCAAATCCACATTCTGTAAAAAAGAAAAAGAAAAAAAAAAGGTGCCAATAATTCTGGAGGACACTTGCTTGTTCAGTGTGACTCTGTGACAAAACGACATTTTCTGTGTTCAGTCCCGCTCTTTTCATGTCAAAATGGGCGCCACGTCACTTAATTCTAAGTCACGTCACTCACGATTCTAAGGTTCTAAATTCGCTGACTTTAGACCTTTCCTTATTTTTCTGCACTAACGCAGCGTCCCTAATGCGCATCACATCACGTTTTCCGTTTTTCATGATGCGGTTAATGGCCTTTAAAAATCATCAAGAAAACCGAAAATAGGAAATCTGTAAAGTTAAAAATAAATAAATCAAAAACAACAATCTGGAAAAAGCCCTGAATATGTCTGGATTTTTATCATGAGGTAAAGGCAAGAACCCTGGTTTATGGGTTTCACTTTTTTTTTTCATGACCTTGTTGTTTAGTTTAACTAAAAAAAGCATGAATCTAAGCAAAGTTGCATCATTTAAAGCATTGGTACAAAACACATCAGCAAAAAGCTAGTACTTGGGATTCAGCTTTTATTGTTCAGAATTCGGGCCCGGTGTTTCCTGAAATTACACTTCAACCTTGGCCACGAATGAATATTTTTCGGTGCATTCCGTGTATTTGCAGGAAAAAAATAAAAAAGACATGGAATGTTGCATTATGTTAGAATAATCTAATCTGTGATGGTTTTGTGACATTTTGTTCTGAAAGCTTGCTGAGTTGTGTGTTTGCCAGAAGGTCTGAGTGTTTATCATCATCTGTGTTTCCTGTTTAGGGAAAAGTTGGCCGTCCATAAAGCAGGAAACGTGCCCTTTGACATGGATCAGTTCCGCATGCTCTTCTGTACCTGCAAAGTGCCTGGGATTACCAAGGACAGCATTCTCAACTACTTCAAAACAGGTGAGGCTGTGTGTGTGTGCGCGCACTGTGTGTGTTTGCGCATTATGTGTGTGTGCGCACCGTGTGACCGATCTACTGTGGTCCCTGTGTTGTAGAGAGTGAAGGACCGTGTCCCTCTCACCTCGTCGTGATGTGTCGTGGGAGAATCTTCACTTTTGACACTCTCTGTGATGGACGCATCCTCACTGCTCCTGAGTTATTGAGGTCTGGTATCAGTATGAGTGATATGTTTTTTCAGTCTTTTCAGTCTTTTCAGTTTTTTCAGTCTTAAGTCCACATGTTTGCCTTTAATTATTAAATGATGCCATCATTTCATTTGTTGTAGTGCTGAGCTTCAAAGTAATAAATTACAATAAGCCAGTTTCCCTTATGCAAAGGGAGATGCTCATATAATTTAAAAAGCTTTCGCTTACAGTTAACCAAGTTAGCATTCTGGGATCAAGTGTATAGTGTGTTCGGAAAAGGTTATGATTGTGTTATAAGTGGTGTGTGAAATTATTATTATTATTATTATTATTATTTTAATTTTTTTTAGGCAGCTGACTTGCATTAAAGAGAGCTGTGATGGAGAGGCCAGAGGTGACGGAGTTGCTGCTTTGACCAGCGAGGAGAGGACGCGATGGGCTAAGGTCAGATTTGATCACTGCTTTTCAAAAAAAAAAGAGGCATTCTGGGTATTAATGTTTAGATGAACATCACTCTTGATGCTGTAAAACTTTCAGTCATTTTGAAGTCATCATTCTGGACACATGATGTTTTACAGCTTTCTATAAATGATTTGAAACCTAAAGCCCATAAACACTAGAATCATCTTGCAATCATTTTATAGATGTAGCTGAAACTAAATGGAGTTTATATCACTGAAAACATTCAAAACGTAGTGTACGTGTATGTTCCGCGCCCGTGTGAAGGGAAATAACTCGTCATACCAGGGGGTGGCAGTAATCTGTATTTGTAATTTAAAAAAGAAAAATGCATGTGTCCCAAATAAGATAGTAAATACGTAGTGTTTTATAAATAAACGGTATTTTAAATGGTATTTCAAAACAGGTACACTAACTATTTTGAGCGTTGGTATGTGTTTTGGGACAAAAGCTATCATTTTAACACCGCTGTGAATCTGTTTATATGCTCCGCCATTTTTTTCTAATATAGCTAGCAACAGCAGATGAGCAGAACTTTTGAAATGACTTGAGCAGAACTTGATTTGCCTGCTTCAGTTTCTCCTCTCCTACACGGATTCACTAAGCTAAACAGACTAAGAGCATCCAACATGCTCAATCAGCCGAAATGGGCGCTGACCACCGCCAATTATTGCCACCGGAAAAACTTTGGTCGGTCAGCTTGGTATGTCGGGTCTCTTGGGCTCCTTTCAAACTGATTACCTTTTCATATTCTCTCTCTTTGTTTGCGGTTCTCCAGGCGCGGGAGCATCTGATCTCCATCGATCCTGTAAATAAGACCATCCTGGAGACCATCCAGAGCTCTTTGTTTGTTATCTCACTGGATGATGCCAAACCATATTCCACCCCGGAGAACTACACATCGGTAACACACACGCACACGCACGTTATGCATGGTGACAGGCTCTACTTCTCTCCATGCTGAATGTCTGCATGCATAATGCCACAGTTATTAGGCTAGTTAATTATAGGACTGGTTTTGTTTGTAGATGACCCTTTTGGCTCTGACCGGAGACCCCACTATCCGCTGGGGTGATAAATCCTACAACTCCATCAGCTTCGACGACGGCACCTTCGCCTCAAACTGTGATGTAAACATTGCACCATCATCCTCGTTTATGATTACCAGAATCAACATTGGCTGAGTCGTTACGTATTTATTGTGCATGTGTTCATGTTTGTTATAGCACGCACCCTACGATGCCATGGTCTTGGTGTCTCTCTGTTACTACGTGGATCAAAATGTGAAGGCCACCAGTGGAAACTGGAAGGTATGAAATACTGTTAGTGTGTGTGTGTGTGTGTGTGTGTGTGTGTGTTAACATCACTGTGTTGTGTACAGGGTACAGAGGTGGTGCGTGACCTGCCTGACCCAGAAGAGCTGGTGTTCACCGTAGATGAAAAAGTCAGGAGAGACATTGCATTCGCTAAAGAGCAGTACAACAAAAGTGTGAGACGCACACACACACACACACACGATGCCCTAACACGTCCTCCACGCATGCCGTGAGCAAGCGAAACCGTTAAGACATAAGCTATTTTTTTAAATCGCAAAAGACCAATGCAGGAATCTTAAACGGCATATTCAGCACCTACAACATTTTTGTGTTGCATTTTGGGACAGCAGTTTTACAAGAGGGATGATTTTTGATTTGGTTAAAACCGGAGGGGCGGAACCAAAGGCACGGAGAACAAAACTTTGATGCACTGTGGGTGTTATGCACTTCCGTGTCCTAGGGAAAGCTGGCAAGGGCATGTTGGAAACAGTATTGCAGTACTGCGGTGCAGATTTTTCACAGGTCATCAGCATCTGGTCAACGGTTATTTAAATCAATGCTTTCATTTCCAGACTCGAGATCTGCAGATCGTCTGCTATGCCTTCACCTCCTTCGGGAAAGCGGAGATCAAGAAGAGGAAACTTCACCCAGATACGTTCGTGCAGCTGGCCATGCAGTTAGCCTACTACAGGCAACATGGAAAGTGAGCATCTAAAACCTTGATGCTGTCCTTCTATAGGATTTCTAATACATACTGGAGTTCTTTCAGACAAGGGAGCAATGATGGTACTTTGGGTGATTATTCTTTCTTTTCTTGTTTTATTCTTTGTCTCTCCGTCAGGCCTGGTAGCTGTTACGAGACTGCCACCACACGCCGTTTCTATCATGGCCGCACAGAGACCATGAGGCCGTGCACAGTGGAAGCCCTACACTGGTGCAAAGTCATGCTGAATCCCACAGCAACTGTAAGCAACACCATCACATGTGCATCAACACCTGATCTTTTCTAGCTTAAAGGTGCAGTGTGTTATTTTTAGTGCCCTCTGCTGCCTGTGAGACGAATTACGATTGCAATGACAAAGTCTTCTGACCCCACCCCCTTTGTTGCAACTACATAGGCCTCGCGAGTTTCCTTTTAAGGAAAAACGGGCCGAGCTCAGAAGCTGATTTCTGGCTGGGGGCGGAGCTAATTTCAGGGCTGGAAAAATGTAAACAGAAGCCTAAAATAAATTTAAAAAAGAATAGTGAGATACATTGGATGGCAATATTGCTAATCCTATTTTCTCTATGGTATTATTATAGGTCTAGAACCACCTTTTAAACATTACAGACTGCACCTTTAAAAATCTTCAAAGCTGTCACTTTGGTTGAGTATTTAAACTAGTCTTCATCCACAGTCTGAGGAAAAGAGACAAGCCCTGCTTCGTGCTTTCAACAAACACAACAAACTGATGGAAGAGGCTCAGAAGGGAAAAGGTGTGTGACACGGCTCATGTGGGTTTTCTGCAAGTTCAGCTTTTTCTGCTCTAGGAACCGGAAAGCAGGTTTCAAAAAAACCTGGCTTTGGTACTTTTTTTAAAAACTTGAAATCCAATATTGGTCATAGAATTATGTATATTTGGTAAACTATAGTGTACCAGATGGCCAGTATATCTCCACCTGCATTTTTGGTGGTTCACCTACATCACCGCATTAGTTCCAGTCTTTATATTTTCAGCATAATGATCACAGAATATGTGTTTTGTGCTTTATTCTGTTTTTCTTATTTACCCAGGCTTTGATAGACACCTCCTAGGCCTGTACCTGATCGCCAAGGAGGAGGGACTTCCTGCTCCTGAGCTTTACTCAGACCCTCTCTACACTAACAGGTTTGTCTCAACAAACTCATTTCGTACTCTGATTGGTGTGGAAATTTTCTACCACAAGAGATTTGTGTTGGAGTTTTATATGCTGTGGTGATGCTTGGGTTTAGGTTTTTGGATCAGGACCCAGTTTCCTTAAAACCTTAGACTAGTGACGCTCAACTGAAATTTGCTAGTATGAGGTTTTGAATGTAGCCATGGAAGACTGAAACATATTTACCATATTAGAAAGCATCAAACATAAGGCTGCACGATGATGGTTCAATTGAAAATCTTGAAAGCATGATTATTTAGCCATTTAGGAACAAAAATCATTGCATATCATCAGAAACCAGAATTGTACATAGGCCCATATTCCTTCAAACGTATCACCTATATAAAATATGTATGACTATACAAGACTGCTCCTTAGTCACATTGACGGAGTTAATATTTTAAATGCTTAAAACATAAATTTGACTTTAAATAAATAAGTTGAGCACGGCATGCAACCAACAAGGCAGTTTAAAGATGAATGGGGAAGCTTGTGATTTAATGAAACAAAAAAAACAATATGTAATTTCAGCAAAGCAAACCAATATCACAGTCGATTGCGTTTCATTAATTGAGGAAGCAAGTGTTCTCTCTCTCCCTCTGAACAGTGGTGGAGGAGGGAATTTTGTCCTTTCCTCCAGCCTTCTGGGCTACACGACTATTCTGGGGGCGGTCGTTCCCATGGTGCACCATGGCTACGGCTTTTTCTACTGCATCCGTGACGACAGGTGAGCTCAGAGATGTATATACGCATCTTTCTGATACGCTTTAAGTAAATTTAGGCGTCATGTCGCAGCAGGTGTATTGTTCCAGTAGTTGAAATAATTTGGATATTATTAATAGTGTTATTTACCCAACTTACCTTTCTCCCAATTTTAGGATTGTTGCTTCCTGTACAGCCTGGAAGTCCTACCCAGAGACAGACGCAGAGACCTTCTTTCAGAGCTTGTGCACCTCCTTCCATGATATCATGCGGGTCACGACCATGTCCCACCTGTAGAGGAAAGCTTTCTGGGAAATTGTCACTTTCTTTTTTTGGGGGATTACCAGAGAAGCTGCAGGAATTCGACTTCGGCTTCACGTAGAGGAGCTAGCAGTGATCAAAGTGCCTTTGCTTTTACAAATCAGGAATCAGAAAATTGGAAGATTTGTGAATGTTTGACAAAAGGCACCTGTAATAATCTTTCTCATTGCTGCTTGAAATCATTTTACACCTCTGTTTGTTTTTTTTGAATTTGTGATGAACACTATGCGGTCGTCTTCTGAGCCAAGAGATGATGTGAATTATTTAGTCTTCCATTAAAAATGTGCTATGCTTTTTCCTTTAAAATTTTTATTTTTTATTATTATTTAAAATAAATCAATCAATCAAATTAAGTTCTGCTCATGTGGGTGATCGAGAAGATTTTAATAAGAACAGCTTTAATAGCCAGTGGTCAAGTGCTCTTGCTGTAGCTTATCAATAAAAATGAGAGAGTAGTGTAGAGAGAATGTCATACGTCAGCATGGTTTTACTCGGCAATCATTTAAAGATGACGGAAAACATCATCTCGCATAGCAACTGAATCCCAAACATGTTTTGCCCAGTGATTTTTATCAACGCTTTCATTTTTAGGTATTTTTAAATATTTTCCTCATCAAATCATTTATATGTACTGTTGCTCAATGATTATTAAAATTATTACAAGTAACTTTAAAAAAAACTTTGCCTTAAATTCGTCATGATCAAAACACTAATAGTTGTTCCAGCCATATGACATATTCTTTAACGTTATGTTATATGGAACTATAGAAAAGGTTGTAGGTTACCTTTCCTATACAATATGTGCTTACTGTGGCGTACATGGCCACTTTCTCTTCTCTGATCGCTCAAATAAAATGTGGCAGTGAAAGCGAACTGTTTGGCTTCCGTGGTGTTGTAAAAAATAATGTGAATTAAGTGAACGGATGTGTTGTTTGGGCTGCAAAAATATTGGCGCTACGGAAATGGAAAAGGTTGGGAAAGGGCTGCTCTAGTGTGAGAAGTGCCAATCACAGCTCACAAATTCTTTGTCTACTGTATCCACAGCTGCGTGGGAGTAAGTGATGGGACGAAAGGCAAATGTACAGTAAATATAAGACGATATATCTCGAATGTATTCACAAAGCAGTACAAGGCCTTATTTTATTCATGCAAAAATCAATGCAATCGACATCATTTCATTTCTATAACTTATTTACAGTTTTCTTTCTGCTTTCAGTTTCTCCAAGCAAGTGGGCTTCAGAAGTAGCACATTATGGAATACTTTAACTGTAGTTCTGATTGTTGTTTGAATAAGGGTGTTTTTTAAAAATATATATATTTCAAAAGACTGGATTGAATAAGAAGTAAAGATGCATGTGTGGTATGCGAGTATATTTTAGAAATTTGCATACAGCATATTTTTTTAAGCTAAAGGTGAATTGTAAGCTAGTGAAATATGACTAACTATCAGCACTTAACCGTGGGATGCTAAAATACTTTTAAGAATTTCCTCCCCAAGTGTAGGAAACTACACTTTCCCCCATTCCCAAATTCTTCCCAGAGCAATATGCTGCTGGTCTGTCTGCACCGAAATGATTCTGATTTATGTTTATTAAAACATTTATGATATCTGAACATGTATTTATCTGAACAGTGTATCAAATAAAATAAAAAAAGTGGTAGAGAGATTGTCATTGTGAAATTGTGAAATTGTGGAATTGCTAACTGTGAATTGAACTTTTATGCTCCTCAGTCCTTTATATCATGCTTCAACGATTGTGAGCTATGTAATTATAATACTGTACTACATAGAAATTTTGTAAGAGATGAATGCTTTCTGTATGAATTTACTCTGATACACTAATACACTGGGGGTTTGAAAGTGTTGTCTGTCGATGTTTGTAGATATTTAATCAAATGCTTTTAATACATAAAATAAAACTAAAAATGATTTTTAAAAACGTGTATATATTTTGCCTCTATACATGACGTATGTTGTCGGATATTACAGTCTGACATCACATTTATTTAAAAAAAAATATTGCATACCCAAGTTTGCAAATGTAAATAATTGAGAAACTTTATTCCAAAAGTTTTTTAGATAGCCAGTACAGACATATTCGTGCTCCATTAGAACACAATACAGTGCCATCACCGAAGGTAAAAAATAATTCAGTGCTCCATGTTAGCTGTATAAATAAGTGCCGGTCCTCATTTTTGTTTTCTTTTGGTGTAAATACCCGTTTTCTAAATAAGGCTTGATTATTTTAATTAGATATGCAAGGCAAGTGATTTATATATTTCTTAACACAATACATAGTCATATTTTTTCCCCCAAAATTACCCACCACAAACCACAAAGTAGCCAATGATTCTCATTACCTCTGTGGCACATTTTGGCTTGCTGTTGTAAATCTGACGGCTCACGCCGACTCCGTATCTGTGCCTGCCATACAGATGAAAGTTTAATCTTCATTAAATTGTTACTTTAATGAATGCTGTTCGATGTATTTACTGATTATAATCCATTAGCGCTTACAGCTTAGAAGTGAGTATATGGGCAGGAGACAGAAGCTATTCTAAGAGTTTTAACAACTTCTGTAGTGCATCTTCTGTCCCTCTCGCTCTTCTTTCTGCCAAAAAACAGTCACACATTCAAGGTTGTGAGTTTTTCCCTCTAATCTGATCCATTTCAGCTTTTTCGATCTCAATACGACTGTCCCGTAAATAAAAGGAAGAATAACATCTGCGGTTAAATTAGATCAACGTCCTCTATAACCTGTCTTACATGACAGATCGTCTGAAGGCAATGACCTACACTTTTCCCTTTTATAGTAGGACATTCACATGTTCCAAAAAACCAAGCCTGGTTCCCTGTCATTCTTCTCGAGTGGCTGCCTATTTCCCATAACCCATCTGGGAAGTGATGAGGGTGTAGTAAACTCCCTGCTTGTTGAGGAGCTGCTGGTGCGTGCCCTCCTCCACCACCACACCGTTCTGAAACACGGCGATGACGTCAGCGTTCTGGATGGTGGACAGCCGGTGAGCCACTATGATGCAGGTACGGCCCTCACGGGCCTTATCCAAAGCCTCCTGCACGATCTGCGCCGAGAAAGACAATCAGTTATTCTTACGCTGATGAACAAATAGCTTTCTCAGCTGTCAAGCTTGCATACTTGCTACCCACATGGATAGGCACCGAGTTCTGGTTATTGCTGCTCTGCGTTTGTGTTTTCTTCATTTCAATCCTCGAGTACCCGAAAACACTTTTGTGCTTTTTTATATCCAGGCCATAACCACACCTGGGGCCTAATTTATAATCCATCTAGACAACGCTCCCAAATGTCCTTATATGGAGGGACACAAGCAATATTAACATCGGGTTAAATCATTAACATTCTGCTAAGATGGTCTCGGTAGCCAATAGTGACCCATAAGCCACTTATCAATTTTTCAAAAAAAAAAAAAAAACTATTTAGTGATTGGGACTCTCGTTTTCAGTACAAACCTTTTGTTCCTTACTCTCAAGTGAGTTTTCGCAGTGCCGTTCCTCTGGCATGCGTCAATTTGAATGTCTGTTGAATTTTGATTAGCTGCTAAGGTATCATTTGGGATAAGGGATCATTTGTACACTGCCTATCGTGGTGCATTGTGGGATTGAAAGTGCACTGGATATTCTCCACTATGTTTTCGGACACCATTACAAAATGGCAGACCCCGAAAATAGTGCACTATATAGTGGACAGGGCATAGCGTCGCACTGACTAAAAGTGCCCTGGATACCGCTGCACAAACACTGCATGAGCAAAAAGAAAAGTTTGTACACATAACGTTTTAGTATGCGTACGTATAAGAACACTTTCATGTTAGTTTCAGGTTTTATAAATCCTGATAATCAAATCCATGAACTTTACGTTTAATCTGATTGCATGGAAGTTTTATAAATGAGGCCCCTGATTCGTACAACTTAAGGCTTGGCAATAATAAGTTGATCTATAAGAAAAGTAATGTAAAGGAGTTGAAAGCTCGTTCTGGCTCTGCACCTTTTCACTCTCTGTGTCGAGGGCCGACGTGGCCTCATCCAGCAGCAGCAGTTTGGGGTTGCGCAGGATGGCTCTTGCGATGGCGACACGCTGCTTCTGTCCGCCTGAGAGCTGAGTGCCCTTATCGCCTGCCTGAGTCAGGTAATTCTGCAAGCCAGGATACATCACACACCAAACCAGTCACAGGCTATTCACTTCTCATGCTTACATCACGCATCACTTCCACGTTTTATATTTGTAAACAGTGTAAAACCTTTTAAAATCACTACGTCACAACCAGTTTCTCAATTTGACAGTTTTGCAGACAGTTTTCTAGTTTAGAGTGGAGGCAAAAAATAAATAAAAATGTAATATTGCAAATGTATTTATTTAAATCGATGTTTTGATTAAATAAATGACCTACTTGAGGATGCCATTTATTGAAAGATTGAGAAAAGTGAAGGAAATAAATAGTGCAGGAAGTGTACCTGAGGCAGATCCTTGATGAAGGAGTGTATGTTGGCAGCCTTGGCAGCCTGCTCGATCTCCTCCTGAGTGACCTGCCTGCTGTTATCCCCGTACGCGATGTTCTCAGCCAGGCTGCAGTCAAACAGCACTGGCTCCTGGGATACAATGCCAATCTGAGCGCGCAGCCAGTGGATGTTCAGCTGTTTGGCGTCGTTATCATCCAACATCTGCCAATAAAAAAAACACACAGATATTGTTATTATCTACATAAATGAGAACATTTGACTGAAGATCAGTTGGATGCATCGAGGGTACAAGGGCTCAGATGCGTCTGTTGTGATTTAGTGAGGAATAATTCGCTGCACTTCACTTGCTACCCTGCAGGAAGCACTATAGAGGTTTATGAGCGCGGTCTCATGGGCCAGCTTTTCTCTGCTTTCATGTTTTTGATATGGTCTGTGGGTTTATGGTGCAATTTGTCTCATTAAGCCGTCAAACAACAGAAGGCTGGCGGAATACTTTGAACAGAATTTTATGAGCTAAAGGTTACATATCTTTTTTGATTATCAGGATGTAGGCGGTATAGAGAGCGAGACTTGTAGTTTACACTCATCGACGATTATATAATCAGACAAACCTACTATATAGGTGCATCTGACTGTAGACCATCTGTGATTATGCACTGACATGGTAGAGTGTGTGGTGCTGGTACGAGCGTATCGGGCCCAGCAGCGATTCTGGGAGTTTAAAACATTTATTGGCCACTTTAGACATCGTTGTCCATGCACAGTGTGTGTTCATCATCCTCTAGGTCTTTATTAGTGTCAGTTTGTGTATAGCAACAGATGAGCTACATCCAGAAACTGCACACCTACACCTATAAGTGCCCCTATATGGTAGGTTTACCTCATAAAACAGTCAATAAGTGTGTATATATAATAAATAAGTTAAATGAACAGTAAAAAAAAAAAACTGATATTTGTGTGTGTGTGTGTGTGTGTGTCTCACCACTTTGCCCTGTAATGGGTCGTAGAATCTCTCCAGCAGCTGAACGGTGGTGCTCTTGCCACAGCCGCTGCTGCCCACCAGTGCGAGGGTCTGGCCCTTCTTCACCCGGAGCCGCAGGCCCTGCAGCACGGGCACGTCGGGCCGCGACGGGTATTTAAAGCGCACATCCTGAAAGCGCACGTTCCCATCGAAGTGATCCTGCACACAGACCAGCATTACTTTAGACGCATGTTTATGTGTGTCATTTGCATGAACCCGAAATGCATCACATTGAAATGACAAAATGAAAAAAAAAAAATTATAAAAGTGTTTTACATACGCAACAGTGAATGAACAATATAGGTTGAAATAAATGTCTCTGAGAGGGCCATGGTTCCTTTTGGTTGAAGATCGCAAATCAGTGAGACAGTAAAGTAGATACAATGCCAAATACAGAGAGGCCTCAGGCAATTCTTGATTTGTTTCTTTTTTCAGAGACATTAGTTCAGTTGAGCCTTGAGTGTTGTTAATAAAAAAACACCAGCACACGAGAACCGCATTTTCAGCAGTGTCTCATATATTCTATATTTCATTTGAAGAGAGAGAAGTGAGAGAAAAAGAGCACTGTACCGGCTTGTGTCCCTCCTCTGAGTCGTTGTCGATATTTGGCACTCGGTTGATGAGCATCAGGATGTGAGAGGCAGACATCTTGGCCTTGGCGTAGTTTGGAGTGAAGGAGTTGGCTTCTCCCACTGCCATGGCCCCATATATTACAGCTGAGATTACACTAAAAATAAGCACCAATTAAGATACAGAAATCACATAAAAAATAAACAGGACCGTACCTACATAAAGTAAAAATCATCGTGAAATAAAATGCATGGTGAAAGCATACAGCCGAGAAACTGGAGAAGTCAACATACTTCTATCCATCGAGATCACTGGGATACCATGAATTTTTATCTCGATGGATAGAAATAATGTTGACTACTCCAGTCTCTAAGCTGTCATGCCTTCATTATATACCCATTGCTTACTAATGGGCTCTTACGAACATGTTTTCATGTGTCAGTTTGAAGAATACGATTCAGTCGTCCCTCTCTGCTCCTTCATAAATGCTATTTAAATAGGGGAGAGCACAGACTTATGACGGTGTGTACATGAACGCTGCGGAAAGTGGAAATTTAAATGAACACTTAACAAATGAATAATACAATTTAAATATTGCTGCATGTACTTTACATATACTTGATGTCCAACCAAACAAGTAGCAGATAGATAATTAGACAGAGGGTTATTTTCTAATCGAATAAAATAACAAAATGACATCTCAAAAACACAAATTGGCAGATACTGCCTTTTGCCCTCGGAGTATTACTTTATGATGAGAGGTCAAGGCTCATGACGGTTCTTGAACTTCTTTCCTACAGCTGTCAAGATTAGGAGGTGGTTATGTCCTATCCTTATCACAAGCCTAGCACCAATTACATGCCATTTAAAGAACAGAATACAATTTTAGATATTACCTTCTCTGTCATAAATAGCATCAGTTAGGTTATTGTGGAACTACCTTTTAGCTGAAAACACAAGTCCTGAGTCATCTAACCCTAAACTTTATACCTGATGTATTGAATACCTTAACCCCTGGCATGCTTCTCTCTTTTTTTTAAATTATTAACCAGCACCATGGGAACCAGAGACCTTTGCACCCCATGACTTGCACTGTCTATTACACTCCATGCCTGCAACAATCTATAATGTCTTGCGTGTTAATCTCTGTTCGTGTGTGCATGTCTTTCTATATTTTGAGATTGATTACACTTAGCAAGTACGGCACCCAGGCTAGCTACATATATAATTAATTGTCTCTCCAAATATTTCAACTGTCTGCTAAAACTGCTAGAATCCCCCCCAGCTAATAGCAATCAATACCAATCTTGATTTTTGAACTTCAGATGCTGAGTACTGATGAAGTCTAACATTTGTACACAATTCCAGAATGTGTTGAGCTTTAAATTTATTTATTTTTTGCCTTAAATGGCTCAAGATGGCCATCATAACCTACTGGCAAAATATCTTACTTGATAAAACTGTATGAGACTCGATTAAATTAACATCATTGTATCAATATGGTAACATTATTGGTCCCAGTTCATCTCTATGGTCATAAATACAGTCACTTACAGGAAAACACCCTCAAAGGTCATCAACTTCTGCTCGATAAGCCATGCGCCGAATTTGAAGCAGCCCGCATAGGCAAAGTAGATCATGGCTTGAGAGAAGGAGAACGTCAGGCCGAAAATGTGCGCTTTCCTCTGAGCGTTCCTGAAGAGAAACACATACAAGAACCAAAACAATCTTTTACATGCTATAGTTAGTTATAACACCTTTTAACATGTTGATCAATTGTATATGACAAAACATACTTGTAGGGCACGATTAGGTTCTGCTGGTAAAGGCTTTCAAACTTGGTCTCTCTGGTCAATGATACAACGGTGCGTATATTTTCTATGGCCTCAGTAGCGATCTGAGGGCAAAAGAGAGGAATAACAACATGTCCTTGCGATTTCCAAATTAGTTTCTTTTCATGGAAAGAAAAAAGTTGGGACTTCACACTGATTTCGGTCTGATTCTCACAAAACTTCAAAACTGACAGCTCTGAGTTTCGTAAAACAGTTCCGAGGCAAATCCAAACTGGTTGAAGGCGGTACCCTTTCAACAGCTACGGTTATGATGTGTGTAACGTATTATTTGTTCAGTTTACTATGCACCTTTCCAGCTTGCTCTAACTCTTTCTTGTCCTTTACGGCATGGCCTGCTAACATCTTCATCTGGATCGCCCCGGCCACAGCCATGACTGGCACAATGGAAAGGATGAGGAGGGTGAGCTGCCAGCCGTACACAAACGAGATGATGATGGAAGTGCCCAGGTTTGCCACGTTCTGAGCCAATGTGGCCATTCTCAACCCCGTTGCCTTCCAAAAAAACATTTCACAAAATATTAATACTTATTTTTTATCAATACTACCTTTAAATATGTTTTCCCCTACCCCGACCTGGATGAGGAACACAATTCTGATCAATTAATGTTGCTCCTAGCCTTGTGTTTTACTGGATTTCTGGATAGCCTTTAAAATAAATCATGATCATGGTTGGCTTGTAGACAGAAATGTTTCATTAGAATTACTTTTGCCATATTTTTCGGTCACTGATACCAACTACATCAGTGCTTTAATCTAGCTTGGTAGCTTCAATATGCTATATGGATGGTAGATTAAGGAGAAGGGATAAAAACTTACGCCCTGTACTTGAGCAGTGTCTGTGGCCAGCCTGGTGGTCAGTGCTCCCACACTATTCTTAGAGTCATCATACCAGCCCAGGTCCTAAAACACACACGCACACATGGAATAAGGTCAATCCTCCTAAATAAACATGTACTCTGTAAATCACCAGAGTTTAACTGATATACTGTTGGATGCATTATTTGTTGACTCTCACCTGTCTCAGCATAGCTTTAAAGGCTCTGTACCTCAGTCTCATGGTCAGAATTTCACCAGCTTTACCAAAACAGAAACCCTGAGATACAGAATTAAAACATATTTATAAGAGAACTGGAGAAGCTCCCTAATTTACCTCCATGTTCACAGGACCAAAAAACAAATGGATAGGAAGCCATACAGATCATATATACAGTATATATACTGGCCTGCTTCGTTTGTAACATTGTAAAATGGACTACAAGTTTGAGCTTTGATCTACTGGCTATAATAAAATGACAAGACTGTAAAATATGGAGGAAATAAATAAATATCTGTGGCGAAGAGCACAACTGGTAAAAGCTTGGCCTAGCAGCGCAGAGCGCAGAGTTAGCCTTACTTAGAAACCAGACTGAAACCAGAACTCCTCATTTACTGAGATTTTATTTCACCCGTTAAAAAATGTATGTCGTATTTTATAATGAACACTTTTGGGACTTGTACTAAATACCATGGTTTCAGTAGATAATACTTGGTTAATCAATAACTCATCAACTGTGAGGGTAGGAAGGTGCCTACACTTTTAATCTCACATGCTCTCCTGACAGTCACACATCCATGACTGTAAATGAATCATCTGTGAGGTTACACTGAGACTTTATTAAATGAAATCAGGTAATAAAACTGAGGACACTGAGCTCTAGAACATGAACTTTTGCCGAGGGCAAAGACTGATCATACTACCGCACCTGGAAGAAAAGAGCGATGAAGGAAATCACCCCAATGACAGCAAACATCAATGAGAAGAGATTCACCCTTTCCCTTTTAACGTCCTCATCTAGCTCAGCAAACACCTGAGAAAAAAAGGGGGAGAGAAAAGAGTGGGGTCCGTCAGCGCTTTGATTCAAAATGATATTTGGTCTTATTATCTGCCTTTGTGTGTGACCTACAGCAATGACTTTGGAGAAGATGACAGCAAAAGCAGGCTGCAGGCCTCCATTGATGATGGCACAGAAGATGCCGACTACCATGTAGGGCCATTCAGCCTTATTCAGACTCAGCACCTTGAAGAATGACACTCCTGGGACCTTCTCCTCCTACAGAGGGAGACGGAGACAGAGCGAGATGCTTTCAAAATATCGTCTTCGACATCTGATCGTATCCTGAAATGTGCATTGCTGTGTGTTTTACCTGTGCTGGCTCTTTGTCCCCATCCTCCTGGCCTTTCTCAGAGCCGATGAAGCTCTTGGATTTCTGTCTGTAGAGTGTGTGCTCCGTCATAGACGTGACAGAGGGGCTCTTCTCATCTAGCCCTGCCTCCTCGGCTTGAAACTCCATTGCTTCTGGGCTCTTATATGTCTGAAGGGTCAAGTTGGTGTTGATTTCCACAACGTATGGACACACAAATGTATGTACTATATACAGCATACTGTACAAAGAAATGTATGTGAACTGAGCCACTGTTATAATGGTAATTAGTGGTTAACCATGTAATCATTCTGTCTCAGACACACACACACACACACTTATGTCAGAGTTCAGCTCACCTGCATAGTAACCAGCGAGTGGTAGACTCCCTTTTTCATCATCAGTTCATCGTGTGTGCCGAGCTCTACAACGTTCCCGTTCTGGAATCCAGCAATGACGTCAGCGTTGCGGATAGTGGACAAACGATGGGCCACTATAATGGTCGTCCTGCCAAGTCTCACCTACACCAAATCCATGCATAAAGCTTATCGTGTCACATATCTTCGCTGTCCGATGAAAAACACGTATCTCCAAAATTCAAATTTTTCAGGAACACGAAAAAACACTTTTTCATATCATTAATCGTACACAATAAATCCAAAATCCAAAATTTGTCAGCTTTTCATTGGTCATTTTAGATGTTCACTGCTGTGGGGTAGATGGAGGTTTTTGCCCACATTCCATATATGATAAAAAGTTTTTTAAAAACGCAAAAAGTGGAGATGCATGTTTTTCATTGGACAGCGACGATTTTTCAATTGCGTATTATAATACTCATTTATTTTTGCGCGCACTTTGTCCAAATTCCCGCCCATCAGCTTGTTCTCTCCATCGCACAACAGCTACCATCCAGGGAGGGCAAAGGCTAACACATGCTTCCTCCGAAACATGTGAAGCGAGTGCATCTTGTTGAACTGCTTATAATGCAACGGGCAGCTGAACATGTTCGGAGTAAAGCACTAACTGCCCTAAGATGCCCGCTCTAATCGACAGTGGAGAGAGGGAGGCCATCTCTCCCACCCAGAGAGAAGGGCCATTTTCGCCAACTGCGCTACTCAGGATAATAATCTAACATTTATTATTACTAATAGCTACTTGAAAGTGAGGCAGAATTACTTGGATTGAATTCTGCCTCGCTTACAAATAGCTTTGGATCAAAGAATGCTAATAAATATAAAGATAATATTTCAGTTCAGTCCAGGCATGGTGAGTGTATTACTATTTGTCATACCAGCCTTAACTGAAAAATGATCTGCGCAGTGGTTAAGCGGTCTTCTACACCTCCAAATGTGTAGCAATGTGGTCTTGTTTGATGCATTTACCTTATCCAGGGCTGCTTGTACAATCGCCTCACTTTCTGTGTCCAGAGCCGACGTTGCCTCGTCCAGCAAAAGGATCTTGGGATTGCGCACAAGAGCTCGTGCAATGGCTATTCGCTGTTTCTGTCCGCCACTCATCTGAGTGCCCCTGTCTCCCACCAGGGTCTCGAATTTCTGAAAATAATGCTTGATTAGAGCACACATGATCCAACAAAAGGATAACTATGCCAGATAAACTCTGCACAGCTCGATAACTCTATAAGCCCCATCAGCACTTAAAAGGCATCTAAAAATTGTTTGACAAAAGAGACGCTCAGATTGCTAATGAATGGAGCCTAATTGAAGACATAAATGCTTATTTGTGGCTACCGGCTTTTGTTCATTGTCAGACACTTCATTTTTTTGGCCTAACAAGTCCTTTGAAGAACAGGCTCTTTTCTTATTATGCTCTCATGCTTTTTCTTTCTCGCTAGTGTAAAGTGTATTGCTCGTGTTCCGAGGGTCTCTCACATCAGGAAGTTTCATGATGAAGTCATAGACATTGGCCTCTCGTGTGGCCTGCTCGATCTCCTCCTGCGTGACGTCCTCGCGGCCATAGCGTATGTTCTCGGCGATTGTGGTGGCAAAAAGAACAGGCTCCTGACTCACAACGCCAATCAGCTCCCTCAGACGGCGCACGTTCAGAGTGCGAATGTCATGGCCATCTATACTCACCTAGAAGAAAAGAGAGGGTCGAGATGAACGGGTTGGGAGAGTGCGTGTCCCTTTATTTTGACCTTTGTCTCCCACTGTCTCGTTTTTCTCTCCTCACACTTACTGATCCATCTTGCGGGTCGTAGAAGCGCTGAATCAGCTGGACTGTTGTACTTTTACCACACCCGCTATTACCCACAAGCGCGATAGTCTGTCCACTGCTGATCTTCATATTCATGCCATTGAGGACCTACAAACACAAAAGAAAAAAGTGCTCAGAACATTTTCCAAGTCCTTTAAAGTGATTTTCTGTTAGCATTTAGCTACGTAAAAACAGAAAATGTACTTTGACTTCCAGCCGCGAGGGGTAGCTGAAGTGAACGTCTTTGAACTCAATGTTTCCTTTGACCATGTCAGGTTTGTACCCTTTATCCGAGAAACTGTCGATGCTTGGTTTCTGTTGACAAAATACAGGAGCATTTGACACTCAGAAAGTCCCCATGTCAAAAACAAAAACAAAAATCAGTTTTTACTCCAAAACAAATGTTTGATGAAACAGTTCATGGCTTAAGCTCCACACTAAAAAGCACATTTAATGGAAGCTTGTTTGGACTGACTGTTGTTCAGAACTCAGCGGGAGACCAGCTCTGGTCTCAGGTTGTGGCTATGTTCATGCTTCCACAGAAACAATAGCAGGAAACCCTAACGCCAAGCTCTAATTTATTTGGATTGGCTCAGATGTGTTTTTGAATTTGTCTTTGTTTCTCAAAGCCCCTGTTTGCTCTCTAGAATGTTTGTTATAACTGGAAAACTGGCAATGAAATAGAGTGTGCGTATGTCTGTGTGCGTGTTGGGAGTGCACACTTATCCCACACCGTGATCTCTTCTTTTCATGTTCATCCCTTGGGAAGAAGCAGGAAACAGGAAGTGAGGTGTCTCAGGCAAGATGTCCACCGCTTCTCTGTGCTATGATTTTGTTTATAGTAAGTCAGTATAGTAATTTGAATCCCATAAATCTGGAAAGGCAATTACTCAGTTTGACTAGTTTCCCGTTTCTGTTCTTTAAGCCTACCGTAGCTTTACCTCCGGCATAATCTTTGACGTCCAGCATTATAACTAAGGACCAATATATTTAAAAAATGCAGTCGAGATTTTTTCCTCTGCCTAAACCTGTAAAATTTGGATTTGCTTGATGCTATTTGTAAATATCCCAAATGTGTGCACAACCTGACATGACTCTCTCACTGACTGAAAATGACTGAGCAATATTGCCTTATAGTTAGCTCATCAGTGTGAAGGATGTGTAAGAGTAAGTGTTAGTTCAATGCTTTGCCATGTATGATAATTATGAGCAGGTCGTATTGTCACTACGAGTCAGCCATAATTTACAGTGGAAACTAATATGGTGAGAAATTGCACTTCTCCCCTAGATGAGGAACAGTGGAATGAACACAAGGTCAGTAGGTTACTCACATGATCGATGATGCTAAAAACCTTGTGAGCTGCCCCTCGTGCACTGGAGAACGCTTGGATGTTTGGAGAGGTTTGGCCAAGGCCGAACGCTCCAATTATGACAGCAAAGAAAACCTAAATAAGAGGAACAAAAAAAATGTGGCTTTTTCTGCTTCTTTATGTAGTTGTACTGACTACATAATGACAATTTAGCAGATTGGATGATGATACGACGCTGCATTTGCATCTTTATCATGCTACAGGATCTTTGACTGTACACTGTACAATGTGGATTTTCATTTAACTGATAACCTCAATTAATCTGCCCTTACACTACTAATATCTGATATCAAAGATAATATACTCTAGTTATAATCATCACCATTGACTGATTATCTTTTGAGTCATCGCTGTACCATTTGACGGTCAGCTGAATGAGTGTTGAGCCTTGTACTCACTGTCAGAAGTGTTCCGACTTGGTACTCTCCAGCAAAAATCAGCGTGCTGCCGTACCAGAAGGACAGCGCATAGGACATGTAGATCATGAAGAATGTGAAACCCACAGCGATGTTCACTGTAATGGCTTTCCTTATACCAACGTTCTTAGCGTCCTCCAGGTTTTTATGATACCTGTCAGAAAAGGAGTCAGAGCTCGTCAAGTAACTGGTAACACAGAAATGATTAAGGAGCCTCTTTTAACTTGAGATCTGCAGTCAGATACACCAGTTGAACTCAAGTTTGATGTAGTAGCCTACTGCATATGTAAATGTAAAAAAACACCGGTTTTGCAACACTGAAAATTTCAATGTTTCAATGTATCTTTAGGTTACAACTTAAAACTTAGGCCTACCTATGACTAGGCGCAACGTCTGCCATAAAAAGTCTATGTAACTAATATGCATATTTTTATGTTATTTAGCGTATTAAAAAAGGCAGATTTAAATCTGTTGTCCAAAAAACTCAAACAGAAGAACAGAATAATTACAAAAATGCAATGATTACCACTTTACTGTAATGCACAGTGAATTTGTTCATTTGTCTACGGTCTACTTCGATTCAACACACAGACCTCACTTAAATATCTAACATGCTCACTACCTTACTTTTCTGTCAAAAGTAACACATCGATTAGGATAAACTTCCCACTCTAACTCAAGTTTAACTGGCGTACCTGGCTGCGGAACCGTAAACCAGAGAAACGATATCTTTCCCAATGGCGTTAATAGAATTGAAAACTTAAGATGATGAATCACTGTTCCTGAATTGTTGCTTTATGATACCGTCATCATTCTCTGAGGATCTGTTTTGATCCGAGTGATACAATAAACTATCGGAAAATCTACTTAGTACCTATACACTTTTCCTCTTCTGTTACCCTTCTGTTACCCATTTATTTGAGAACACACAGCTTGTCTGTTCCAAGGCTGACATGTTATATTGGTTTAACATTCTCCAGACAGTTGGCTTTACACAAAGACACCTTTTTATTTCCTTCTTTTGTCCTCCAAAGGCAAAGACAGTCCTGATGGCGGACAGCACCTCTTCGGCCACAGCTCCAGCTTTCGCATACGCCGTCTGCTCCCTCGAAGTGAACGACGTCATCACCTGAACAGGAAGCTGGTGTTTACTGACAAACTTCTGCACGTCTTTTTTCAAGCAGGTTTGTGTATATAACAAAACACTACTCTTAATTTATGGGGAAGTGTTGTGGCGGTTACATTTTTTTATTAGAAATACAAATAGTCCCTAGAGTTTACGTTCCGAGTGTCTTATTTTGTTCTCCCTGCCCTCCGCCTCCCTCGTACTTGTATAAACACTAAAATGCGACAGTGAATCATGCTCTCTTGCTGTCTCTCTTCTTCTGTCTGGTTAGGGTCTCTCACCTTGGCAATGACTGCAGCCGAGATGCCGAGCAAGGGGCTTATGGCGAGGATGACGAGGGTAAGCTTCCAGCCCGTGATGAAGCCAATGATGAAGCCCACAAAGAAGGTGGTGATAGACTGAATTAACATACCTAGCTTGTCCCCAATGCCTTCATTTATCTTAAAGATGTCACTGAAGACAGAACAGAGTGCAAGCCAGGTAAGCGTAGGTTGTATTGGGTAGGATACTTCATTTAGCGCATTTAAGTACTCTCTTACTTGGCGAGACGCGTGTTGAGCTGTCCCGTCTCGTTGACATCAAACCAGCCGATGTCCTGTTTGACGACAGAGTGAAAGAACATCTTTCTGAGCCTCTTCACCTGCCGCCCTCCAGCCAGGGTCCAGAAGGCCACCTGCATGTAGGCTGCAAAAAGGACTATACCTCCCATGATGCTGTAATAAATGGCGTGCCTGAGCAGGAGAAGACAGATAAGTATGCGGGCGGGTATGCATGCATTTCCACCAGGCTGCTTTGTAACAATGTCTATTGTTAAAAGCGCCATACAAAAATTTAATTTATAAAAGACCAGAGTGCGTTAACCCTCTGGACCTGAAACCATTTCCGGGTGCGTTGTTGACCACCGTCATACAAGCCTCAGCCTCAGACGCTCTGCCCACGGCCCACAGTGTGTCTGATACCTATTGTACGCTTAGCTGGCCACAAGCTTCAGAATCGTAAAAGGCTGCAATCTGATTGGCTATCCCCCCGTCTGTGGATACTCTTCCTGTGAAAGTAGGCGGTTCTTGGCCACGTTCAAAAAAGTACCAGACTCTCTAGCAACTGCTTCATATTTTAGCTCACAGTTTAGTTTGTTTTTACATATTCTATTTGTTTTTGTTTTGTTTAGACTCCGTTTTTAACATATTTTCAACGCAGGAGTCATTCCCATTGGCTAATGGATCTAAGGCAATGACATATGACAGATTCATACACAACAGTTAACTAGCTCAGCAAAGCCCATAGTGATCCAATTAAAAACATGGTTGATTTGAAATGACCTAATTGAGGCTTGGCTGTGGAAGCTTTGTACAGAATCGATTTACGACAAAACCATCAAGTTCACACCTTGCTGCTAATGTGCGACTACATATTTAAGAAGAGGTGACTGATATAATCGCGTTCAAATCAGTCGTAAATAACGGTAACCTAGCTATTAGTTGACTGGGAAGAATACACAACTTTCGGTGCATAAACGTGACAGCAACGTCACCGTAAAAAATGTAATGAGGCGCAAAGAGGAGCCCGTTACCTCGTCATCTGTTCTCCGAGTGTTTGATTGGAGTGCCAGGTGAAGTCTAGGATTTAGAAATTGAGACAAAGGTGTAAGTATTTAAGTGTCAATTGCTTGCAGGCCACAAAAACAAACAATGTCAAAGTAAGCGCTGATATACAATTTGATTTTAGACTCACTCTCGAGATTAGTGATGTTTTCAGGCAGAGTCCCTAAAATAGTGTCGTCCACAAAGCTGTTCGTCATGTCCCCAAATACAACCACCATAGCAGGAAGGACCGCACCATTGGCCATGGCCATAATGGTTCCAAACAACATCAGAAGAATGTCCACACTATCAGCATAGCGAAACTGATAGAAATGGAACAGAGACACACAGTTTGAGTGTACAGACATGGTCATATAAAAATCTACATATGCAAATTTTGGAATTGTAACCTAGTTAAAACGTTTATAGACTTGGCCTTCTTCAACTTGTATGATTACATCATTCATAGTTTGACTGACTGCTTTGCGACGTGCGTTCGGAGGCTAATCTCGGCTCCCTCGGTGTGTAAACGTGCGTCTTTAGCTCTTTAATGTTTCGCTGCACTTGTATAACCTTTGGCTCATTAACATCACTTTGCTTCGACGAAGTTCTCCCTCACTTGTACGTAAAATGCAAATGTAGAGCGGAGTTCATTTGTTTGCGCTTTTATGCATTTCATTCATTTTAAGATGTAAATCGCTTTTCCCAAAAGTGGGTGCACTTACTCGCAGTCTTTTAAAATCATGGGTCCTGTGCATCTAATTTGGATGCAAGATGCATTCAGTGATGACATTAACTGTGTGAACTTTGTGAGCATGAACAAGGGGTGGATTTATAAATAAATTATTATTTAATCAAATAAATAAATAATAATAAAATCCACCCTAATCCTTATGGGTCCATTATGAAGCTGTTTGCAAAGTACTTATGTAACAAGCCTATGTAAAACAATCCTAGACAGTGTTTGGAAAATGTGACTTGTCACTACGTCTCGAGTCTGTAAATTAAAGACCATGATCATGATATTCGAGCATCAATAGAATTCTCCAGTAACTATTTTATATATGATCCAATGGAGCAAATGATAACTATACATCTGATATCTTTTTTTAAATTTTATGTTAGACTATAAATAAGGTTCCACTCACTATTTCTAATGGTCCCACCATTGGCTGCGGGGCAGGTTTCTCTTCTTTGTTTTCCTTTTTTTCATCACTGTAAAACAATGTATGTCAAACAATTCAACAATCTCATACAAAATATTTTCCTACACAATAGGGTGTTTAATAGCTTTTTTTCTTTCTAGTAAAACACTAATTTTAGGTTACAAGCAAAAGCAACAAACAAATACAGAGAAACCACGGCTGTCGTGCGATTTAATAGGCTATTCGAGAAAACTTTGGCTCTCGGTCAGTCATTTGTAAATGTAAAAAAAAAGTAAATAAATAAATAAATAAATAAATATATCTCAGCCCTTATGAATAAAAAGGTTCATTCAAGTGCACTATAAGTGTAGTCAATTTTACTACAAGTATACTTGGAGAGAAGTACACCAAGTGTCAAGTATACATATAGTTTATTTTTGATACTACCATGTCCAAATATACTTGAAAAGAAGTACTCTGGGTGCGAAGTAAACCATTAGTCCATCCATTGTTAATTTATAATCACTAAATGTGTTTTGGGGGTTTTTTTGTAATTGATTTT
>JAOUQW010000024.1:9798841-9812528 GCA_028565825.1 Olivaichthys viedmensis | reverse complement strand
TCTAGCTAGCATAAGCAGTAAAGATGATAAACATTTCTGAATATGCCTTAAAAATCTTTTCAGAAATCCTGTCAGGTTAGCTCATGTTAGCTAGATATCTAGCTATATTGGTATAGTTATATATAGCAACGTGTGTTATCATCGCTGCTGCTGTCAATCAAATTGAACAATTTTTTAAAAACTTATATTAGTGAATCTTGTTTGAGAAATCTAATTTGTCAAAATGGTACTAGTTTTGTGGTAGCTGATCAAATAAAAACAGTTCTTAGTGGATTCAGACTTTTGGACCCTACTGTACACAGTAAATGCTGAAATTATTTATACATATATATTATAAAAAATATATATTACATGGGTGTCTTTCATCATGCCTTAATGTTGAGGTGACACAAATTCCTGAATGCTCAGTTTTAATTAATATTTTTTTATCCTATGCAGAAACTACAGGCAGCGGCAATATGCAGAATCTGAAGTGCATCGAAGGTTCTGCCGGTTCGTTACACGTTTTTCTTTTTTACATTTGAGAAATCATTGTATAATACGTAATATATAAGTGCAGTTACAGGGAAAATACTGAACGATGGGGTGGTGTGATGCGGCCGTTACCCGCCCCCCAGAGTTGATTATTTTCCTACAACAGCACATCCCAGCAGTGTTTTATTCTGCTTATACCACAGCAATTTGCCAACGATTACATATTTTTATTCATTAAATAAAGACACGTCGTACTTTTTATCCGTTTAGTTACATTTAATGTTGTGGAACGTCCACGAAACGAGTTAGTTCCTGTTATCACTTATAACAGCTATAAACAGTCGTTCCCTCACCAGCCTGTCTCGTTTTTCCTCTCTCTCTTGATGTTAATAAGACTATTTAAAAATTGCAGCTTGTCATGTTACTAAAAAAAATGCAAAGCACAAACTCCTTACGTTTTTCTTTGTTAAATAACAACACTTTTTTAAAATCCGTTTATTGTTAGGCTTAAATTATCGATATGTGAAGTCCCTGTGAATTAGTTGTTACTATAGAAACCAAACATATTAGAACGTGCGGATTAATAAATATACCTGTGATTTGCCTTGCAGCCGACACTACTGTTAGAGCCGTGCGGTAGTAGAAAATTAATCACCACCTTCTGACCAATCAGAATCCAGAATTCAACAGCGCTGTGGTACAATGAAATATATCTAAATATCCAAGCCTTATTTTTTTTATATTGCTTCGACACCACATACTGTATTTTATGCAAATTGTAACATATTAATTGATAACAAGGGGAACTGAATGAATACTACGGTCCTCTATGTGAGCACAGCTTATGGTTATGTACATTATAAACCATAAACTATAACTGTTAAACTGTTTACTTCATGACCAAGTGTTTTTCTTGGTGCTCTTATTCACCAGGCAAATGCCACCGGGTGACTACGTGAAGAAGCCGGGCGACGCCGACTCGTTCTACAGCGACGTGCCGCAAGGCGTGAGCTCCAACTCAGGCAGCAGCTCCAAGAAGAGGTCTGCTTACCTGTCTCACCTTCAGATCTACACCTCCATTCCCTCCATCAGCCAAAACATCTCGTTGTTCGGCTTCAGGTGTGCGCCTGTGCCCATCTTCATCCTCTCCATCCTCATCCTCAGCCTCAGTCAGGAGCAGCACCCAACTTACTGTTGAAAAATTCTACAGCACGTCATTAGGACGAACAGTTCAGTGCAGTGCAGTTTAGTTCCAAATCCCAGTCCTAAGGAGCCCATGGGTCCCATATGTTAGAATTCACGGCTGGTTAGTGTTCCTATTAGAGCGTCCCAAACACCAGAATGAATAGAATCTGTTTAAACAAGACAGATTTTAAGATATTAAAACCATAACGTTTTGACCCTCAATAAGGTCAAAGCAGATACAACTTTTCAACTTTATTCATTGGCATGTACATAACATACTTATAACATTAACCCATTTTAATGTTATGTAAAAAAGACCCAATTATTCTGACAAAAGTACAAAATTTTTCATTCATTTAAAAAAAGAAGCGTGTTTTCATTTACCAAAAGCAATAGAGGACCGTAGTAAGTGAGTCAATATCAGATGTTAGTTTTTAAGAGATGACAACAATTACGTTTTTTTTTTATGTGTTAGGAGCGTACATGTATTACCATTTAAAGAAAATGTATGGGGTAACAAAAGTAAACAAAACAAAAAAGCAAATAGTGTGTAAACAGGCTTTTCAGATACTGTAAATTTAAATTTCATACAAGGATTTTTCAAACAGTTAAAAATGGACTCTGCCTTTTGGACCCTAACGTACACACTGTGGATTGAACACATAAATTAACAACACCTTAAAAGAATCACTTCGGTTCGCGTTGAGTTCAGCAGCATGGCACTCTATAAAATGGCTAATAAAGGTTTAACACAGGCCCTGTAAAAAGTGTATGAAGCGTAATGAAGATTGGAGTATCTGTGCTGCTCAGACTGTGCTGCTTTCTGCTTGCTGCTGGAATTGCAATGACTCTGTGCTCTCTCTCTGTTACTGTAAGTGTAATACAGCAGGCTGTTGTATCGCCTGAATAACAGGGTGGCAGTAAGTAAGTGATCATGGTTTTATCCTTCAACCTGGGCGAGGCTTTCAATCATGCTGTTCTTTTCACCATACGGTACTGGGTCCATGATCATGATCATCTCTTGGTCTTTATGTGCTCTTTTCATCCTTCTTTTTCAGATATGATGTCTGTCTTTCACATATTCTTGCCATTCACGCCGCTCATAATTGCACCATTCATACCCATTCATAATTACACCATTCATACCCATTCATACCCATTCATGTCATGTCACCTGCCGTTCCGATGTGCTTGTCTGTCTTGTGGGGACTCGGATCATTTCAAGGATTTAAGCTGTAAAGAGCGTTGATGATTTATTACTTGTACTAATTGTAATCGTCTCTATCTGGGTCTTTGCTCTGAAGGTCCAACGGCTTGTCCCATTCCTGGAGTGAGAGAATCCCAGACGCCAAGCACATTTCTGATATCTGTGAAAACGGACGGCCCAGGAGCAACTCGTGGCAAGGTAGCGCACAAATATGCAAATGCACATAAGAACACACACATTTACATTCATGCAGTCTCGCAAAAACCACTAACTTTCACAGGAAGTGGCCATCTAACAGTTAATGACCAACCACAGACCGTTGTTTTTGCGTGTTGCTATACAACAAAAACAGACCCGTTTACAGCAATTAGAAAACAGTGTGGTTTAATATAATACCACAAACCAGACTTGTAGAGGATGAAAAAAACGGTGCACAGAGGTGCGTACGCATAGGGTGCAGATAGCCGATGAGACTGTAACTGGCAAGATTCTGATACTTGTGGGCAGCTAAGTGTGTGTATATATATATGTGCCTCTAAAGAGACATTAAATGACTGAATCTCGATCACTCACCGTCTAGTCAATTTAATATGCACATCATAACTTGTTAGTTTGCATCTCTAATCTAATGGGGTTTGATGTGAAATTGCTGCCACTCTGTCAGACAAAATGACATGTCGTTAAACCCTCTAGCAGACATGAAGGTGCCAAAGTCGGAAGGCCTCATAGACCCGATGAGTACGTTTCAAAAAAATATTGGCTCTACATTAATCATGAAAAATAATCATTGTCCACATAATCAAGCAGACAAATGAATTAATAGCAAAAAAATCAGGATCAAGTCTTGTATATCCAAAGCTAGAGATGGCACAGTACCACTTTTTCTTTTCCAATACCGATCCCGAAACCTTGACTATCGGCCGATAATGATTCAGTATATACTGTATATATATTTTTTAACTACAAAACTTTCAAATTGAAGCACTTCACTTAAGATGGCCATCTAAAACGACCGTACTGCTCAAACGCTCGACTATCCTACTATAATACATGGCCATCAACATGACTTGCACAAAACCACAGCTTTAAAAAAAAATTATTATTCAAATAAACTCTTTTAAACAAACAAAAAAACCCATAAATAAATGTGTAAAAACAGTGCAAATGTGTGCAAAATTAGACAGTTTATAATAAAAGAACTGTAATTCCAGTATAATACTTATTCGTGCCAAATATAATAAAATCAATATGTAAACAAAACTGTTTCCAGTTAAAAAGAAAACCTGTAGAAAATAAATAAAAGGCTAGATTTGTTACTGATTCGGATCGGATTCGTTCTTTTTTTTTTTTTTTTCGATATCCGATCCAGCATTTTCTGCTGATATCGGCCCGATACTGGATATCGGATCGCTGCCATCTCTATCCAAAACGACTAAGAAGTGAGGCATAATCTAATCTAAGAAAGGATCTGTTAAAGGAGCCAATAGACGTTCTGCAGGTTTCCATCAACTGTCCAGAAACAAGATGGATATAGAAACAACAATGAGAGCTACAACTAAACACGAGGGTTGGAGCAAGTGATTTTACCTAGAAGTACTACACACGTGTATACTGTGCAGTTATACCACTAGCGCCTCTGTGTCTAATACACAACGTGTTGCTTCCTCCCTCTTTGTAGGGAACATTAGCGGCAACCGGAAGAAGCTGAAAGGAAAGAAGTTCCGTCCTCGTTCCAACTCCACAGAGTAAGTGACGAGATGATGTGGTGCCAGAAACAGTCATGAGAAGTTGAGTCCCCGTTTGTTATAGACCACCCGGGGTACATGAGGATCCAAAGGTCTGAGTCTACTACAGAGAACTGTTTATATTGCATCAGGTATCAAAAACTAACACAGCATTGTACTCAGCTGATACATATTATGAAATGCATTATTTAAAACGGAGACAAATCTTTTTTTTCTTTTTTAGCTGTTTGAGAAATTCTTGTTTCAATATCCTGTTTGCACCAGATTAGCTTTATTTAAAAGAAAATTGCTGTGACACCATGTAATTCATTCAAATGGTAACGCATGGAAACTCCTAATACAGTATTAATTCTCTTACTAACTAACGCCCGATTCTGACTCAGTATGGCATTGTTCATACTGCTTTTTGATGAATGATGAAATAAAAACAGTTCTTAGTAGTGGACTCGGACTTTAAGAACCTTCTGTTTGTATATATGATCAAAATATATTATCAAATCCTAAAGATGTAGGGCGTTACCTTGCGTGTTAATCTGCATTCAGGCTTAATTTAAACGCGATTGGCACTTGCACAGCTATGATTTCTATTCTTTTTTTTTTTTACTGTATTGGGAACGGGGAAGCACGCTGAAAGTGACGCGCATGTGTTTCAGCACAGCTCCTTTGTGCTCGAGCTTCCTTTTTTTCTGTATCCTATCAAATGCACGTTACAAAATGAATGGAAAAACTTGCCTTGAAGGAAAAGCCACCAAAAGCAAAATGCAATTTGCTATAAAGCCACACGTTGCATTAATTCTCTGTAAATTCAAAGCGGCTTCTAATACATGATTTGACCAGTTAGTCCAGATGGTTAGTGTTTGTTATTATAACATGTTAGTTGATTACATTACGACCTCAGTTATAAATGTGGAATCTGTAACAGCCGTGCGCTATGAATCACATCTTCTCTGGTTCCATCGTTCTGTCGTTCTCTAACTTGCATCCTGGTGTGGCCGTAGGGAATGTGTGCTCTGCTGTCGTTTACCAACTCCTTCTTTCTCTCCTTCTTCTCACCTGTCTTTCTCCTCCTCTGCTCATACTCACTTCCTCTCACTATTTCTGTGTTCATCATCGCTCCTTCCCCACCTCCTCCTGCAGGTATTTAACCCCTTGCTCCAAAACAGACTATTATGTAACTGAATGGGTTGAAGATGTCAATAAAAACACTGAGGGACCCTTTATTAGGTATTACTCCAGATTGCTTCGTATTCCTCTCTGTATTCATTTCCCTTTTTCTTTTTTTTTACTTTCTTTTTTTAAATGTACACAGGTTATTTTACGTTTTTAAATCTATACATAGGGTTTCCTTTAAGGGCATCCCTCTGATAACGACCTTGATAAATCAAATCGACATTATAAAATTAAACTAGAGGAATCCTGTTAGCTCAGAGGCTGACCTTATGAAACTCACTAAAGTAAGCATTTTGAGTGTATGTACGTATTCAACAAACCTGTTCTGACTCCACATGACTGTCTAACTGTCTGATGTAGCAGGTACTGAACGTGATTCCTTATTAGATAAATGCATAAGCAAGGGGACGCTGTGTTTCGATATTGTTTTCAACACGCCATTATAGACCTCCTCTCACGATCAGACAGTTGATGCGTCATTAACAAATGGAACATCAGAACCAAAAGAAGGATGAGGATGACCCCGAGGGGAAATGGTGAGGGCAAGTCAGCAAGGGCGTTTTAAAAACAATATTGAGGGTGCAACAGAAAAGCGTTCGCGCCATCATCGGGAGATCACGAGTTCGAATCCCGATGATGCCACAGCCATCCGTGGCCAGGAGTCTAAGAGAGCATAATTGGCCCTGCTTTCTGGGTGGGAAGGACGGCATTACTCCCTCTCCCAGAGTGACACTAGCCAATCGTGAGCGTCTGTGAGCTCATGTATACAGAAGAGGGCAGTTAGTGTCTCCTGCAAACATGTTCAGCTTCCCTCTGACGTTGCATGAGCAGCAGTTTGAAAAGATGCGGTGGTTGGCTCCATGTGTCTCGGAGGAAGCATGTGTTAGCCCTCACCCTCCCCGGTTGGTAGCTGTCGTGCGATAGGGGAGAACTAGCAAGTGGGTGGGAATTGGCAATGACCAAATTGTGGAGAAAATGGTATAAAGAAGGAAATAAATATATTATACAATATTGGAACACAGCACCACTTTTAAATAAAAAAAAAACCTTTTAAAAAATAGATATTTGATTACTGTTAACACGGGTTTGCTGAAACAGTGCATTGTACTCTTAAAACCAAATTCAAATCATTAGCTAATGATTTGAGCCTCATTCTTCCAGATGCAGAGAAATGTGTGTTTTTGTTCTGAGTGAATAGACCGATGTGGAATTACACACTGAGCGGAAAAGCAGAAAATGGGTCTCCAGTTCATTTTAATGGATGTTGTTTTCCAGATTTGGAGGACCAGGTGTTCAGTAACTTTGCCTCAAGATCCAATTTAGTGTGTACACCACTACATACATGTAATATCACACATCCTAAAAAGCATATTGGGAGTGTTTTCCGTTTACCAACGAATGTGTCATTTGAATATTCCCTTTGTATTTTCCATAGTTATGTGACTCATGCTTAGCCAAGTCAGTGGTGAAAACACCCATTTTAATACATGCTGATTGCAAATCTTACCAAACCTCCTACTAAACGTAACATCTCCCATCTGAGCCTGGTGTTCTGGTTTCATGGACACATCTATACACGTCATACAAATTTAGATTGTGCTGATTCCTTTTAATTTTAGATTTCTCCCAATTTCTGTTACTGTCTTTATCCTATTTCACACACACACAAAAACCTCTCTTTGGCTCTTTTCTGCATGCTTACTGCTCTGTGTGCTTGTCTTGTGTCCTGTGTCTTGTCCTTGTCCTTGTCCGTGACATCATTGTTGAGCAGGACTCGTACTGCGTGTGTGGTTCTGTCCTAATTCACTTTAGCCATTGGTCAAATCCTAAATATGCTCTGCAGAATTCTCAGACCTCCATAAGTGAAACATCCTCCCTATGAGGCAATGGACTGTTAATATCGAGAATTTTCAGATGATGCATTGCAAGACCTCCCTCTGACCTCTCCCAGGGGTCAAAGGTGACGGCTCCTGACCCACAATGCGCTGTAGTCAGAGAGTCATAATTAAAAAAAAGAGAGAAAGACGATAATTCTCTCTTCTTCTCCCGTCCTTGCGAAACAGGACGCTGTCTCCGGCCAAGTCCCCAACCTCGTCCACGGGCTCCATCGCCTCGAGCCGAAGGTACCCGTACCCGATGCCACCGCTGCCGGATGAGGAGAGGAAGGCCAATAGACAGAGTGCCAGGGTAAGACTCAGATCTTGCTGTCCAAGGAAAACTGTGCATGTCCTGTAGAGCTGCCTGAATTTTTTGAGTTTTTGCCCAGGAGAAGTCGCTATTGTATAGCAGCAGGGCTCCTCATGCTGTTTTCAAATATGCTGATGGTGGGAAAACATATAAGTGATAAAATGCAAGTGCTTTCCTAAAATACAAAATACATGGTTGATGGTGATAACGTTTTCAGGGACCCTGTTTGCCTAATAGGGTCTTTTCTTTCCTAGTGGATAATACTAAAATGGCCTGTATTACAGTACTACCCAGTATTTTCGCATCTGAGCAGTATTAGCGTAATATAATGATTACCTTTGAATCCCAAAATGCATCATGTTGGGTAAGCATATGTCAAATTTTCGCTATGTCTCTCAAATGATAATTAGAAATGTTACTTAAATAGGAATCAAATGATAAACCAGCATCTAGGAGTACAAAAAAAGTCCTTAACTGTAGCTTTAGGGTAAAATCACCAACCTTAATGCAGGCACCCTTAATACCCTACCACAGTATTTCTGTTTTATCAATATTTAGGAGAAGGAAGGTTCTATTCATCCAAGTTTGTATGTATTTTCCATTTTGCGTAGCTGTTCTGCTGAATCTGGCCGAACTTAAATAAATAAATAAATATAATTGTGTATCATCAGCATAGAAGTGAAACCCGACATTGTGTTTGTGAATTATCTGACCTGATCTGGGCTGGAAATAAAAGGAGAATTATAGAGGGCCTAATACAGAACCTTGTGGGACACCATACTGCACTTTTTAGGCTCTGAAGGATCTCCATTAACGTTAACAAACTGGTAACGGTCTGTCAAGTAAGATCTAAACCAGGCAAGAACTTGTCTGTCTAAACCGACCGTGTTTTTAAGTATGTCCATTAAAATATGGAAACCAGACTGAAATAGATCATGCTTGTTATTCCTACTTAAAAAAAATAAATAAAAAAAAAATAAAAAAAGAGCTGTTGGGCGACTTAGCTGTCGTGATGTGGTGGAGATTGGAACGGAAATTGGAGAAGATTGTAAGGATTCTGAGCAACACCTCTCAGTTCCAAACTACGCGTTTATGCAGAACCCAATTATCTCTGGAAATGCATTCTGATTTTGTATAATTGTTTTCTTTTTTTTAATGTACTTCACGATCATGTTTACAAATCTAACTTTTCTCTTGGTCCATTCTGTCTTTTAGCTGTGGGAGACATCAATATAAAGGGTGTCCTCACGATCACTCTCCAAATTTCCGCAAGGACTACACATTCCTCCGCTTTTATACAAATGAGAAAAATAAAAACGAACGAATTCAAACGAAAGCATTGAAGTTCTCCAGGATTAGCGGGTCCACCGGAGCACGCTGGGACGAAGAGCACGGCCGTCATCCTCTCATCACCGCAGCCGTCCATAATGAAACCGGGGGACTTGCTTGGGTCGAAGGTCAAAGCCAGGCACCGCTGCAGTCAGAGACCCATCCAAAAAGAGGCAGGGGCGTCGGACTGCTTATCCTGCCCCCCCTTTTATGCCCTGCCTTCCTGTATGGGCCAAACCATGGCCTGTCCATCCTCCCCTTCAAACACCAATAATGTCTTGTGGTTGGTGCCCTTGTTGCCATGTTGAGAGAAGGCCATCCAAAACCTGCTGGATGTTAACACTTGTTTTTCGGAAGCACGTAGAAACTTTCCACTGTATGCATGAGAACACATGTTTATCGACTCCATGTAGTGCTAAAAACGACGTCGAAAACTAATATTTTAACGAGCAGGCTAGGGGACAGCATGTCTCAGAGGGCGTTTCTGTAGGCTGGTAAGATTTAGGTTTTTCTTTTTTAGGTCTTCTTTATTCATACAGTGTTTTCGACGCTCGCAAAGACATCCAGCCTTGCCATACACGCCCTCTTATTTTCTCACATGTGTAAATATTGTATAGCTCGAAGACACAGTGAAATGTGTGTGATTGTTCTTATGCTTTGCTTCTTATTGTTCCTTTTGATTTTTTTTGGCACGTGGTAGGGTTTAGAAGAAACATTCGCCACTTCTTGTTTGTTTGTCCTCTTTGAATTGTCTATATATCAACATTCCTTGTTATTCATGGTTTTTGAATTACGTGTATTTTTTCCTGAATCCCTGAACCCTCGTGAGCTTCTTTACCCACTTACTTTGAACACATCTGATGCTACCTGCAGGAATAATGAAGGTTTCAGCACTGGAGAGGTTACTGTTAACATTTGAACGCTTTGCCGGGATTCGATGTTCTTGATGACGGAAATAGCTGTAAATTCGTTCATTTCTTATATGACGATAAGGAATAGAGTTACGGTCGTTCCTTGTCTGAAGTGCACTAGGTAATCTTTTTTTTTTTTAGTCATTTCATAAACTGTTAAGTAAAGTTTTCAGTGTTGAACAGTGTGTTCTGCTGCGTTAGGAAACAAAAGGTTAAAATGGGCCTACTGTCAACCAAATTGGCTGTTCCTCTGAATGCAATGCAATTCTTCGGTTTCTTCAGAAATATTCGGCACAAACTGAAACAAGGAGTTTGTGATATATCTCTGAAGTACTGATCGCCTCGATCACCTGCTTGTAGAATAAGTCGCATTTAATCTCTGATCATTTTTGGGGATCTTTAGACAAGACCACCTTAGTCATCAATCAGTTGTCAATTAGGAACTTTCTTGCGGTTAGTTTGCGCAAAACAGCTTCTAAACAAAAATCGCCTAGGACCATGAACGAAGTCATGCCTCCACTGAGACCGTGTAAGGTTTCCTAAGCAAGAAGACTCAGTCAGTGTGCTCAGTATTGTACTCGTAGTGTGTAACATAAGCCTTTACGCACTTCATCTGTAAATAAGCCTTCATGTTCACTAAAGCTTGCTGTGTCTGTATTCGAAAGACGCGTTCGCTTTCTTTCCCCAGCGTGAGCACTGCTGTATGCACTCAGACTGCTGTAACACTTTCTTTTTCACCCCCGTATTCTTGTATGTAAACATTTAATCACAATTATGATCATTACTATTACAGTAGGCCTTTGTGTATACTGATTAGCACAGATTATTATTGTTTTTTTAGTTTTTTTAAACGCTTTCTTTTGTGAACAAGTCTTTTTACATCATAACAATGTGGTCGAGTTCTGCGGTGTTTATCTCTCTCTCACACACTTTCACACACTTGTTTTTCTGAGTAGTAAGAAAAAGTGCATGGCTCAATCTGGTGTTAATGAAGGCTGAACCCAAAGGCACCTAAAAACATCTCAAGCAATACTTTCAGCACCTCCTCTGTCCTTCTGTTCAACCCACAGCCGCCGTGGCCGAGAACCGCCATGCCGCGACTACAAAACAGCGAACACGTACTGTACGGCTTCTCAGAGTGCTCCGTTAACCTTCTTAACCAAAAGGTCAGAGCAAACACACTCTTGAATGTAGTTTAGGCCGATGATTACAGTGCACCAGGCCTCAGCGCAACTGCCGTCGATGACACGTCACCCTCCTCTTGTACACTACAGCGAATGTACGCTGAGTTTATACACCACGTCAGCATGGGGCACGTCGTCGACACAAAACAATGAATCCAGTTTCAGGGTTGTTTTGATTGGAAAATTAAAGTCTTTTCAATAAACATCTGCGTCTGCTTCAGGAGCCGTCTTAGATGCCTTACGTTAGTCCGACAGGTTCTTCAGTCTGTTTTCATGAACTCTCGTTTTGTTTCCGACGCTGGTTCTCTACAAGGCTGTTTTCTTTCGTAGTGTGCTGTATGTAAACTAATTACAAACGCTCAATGCCCATATTTTTTTTTTCTTACAGTTATCATTCAGTATTGTAATATATTTAATACAAAATAAACCTTTCATTGACATGACATCTGTGTGATTGACTGTGTGTGTTTATAACCTTGCTGCTATTTGGACTATAGTGGTGATCTTCAACCTGTGTGTCACCGCCAGTGGTACTGTAGAATGTATAAGAAGTTTTAGTGCCTACTCGTATGGTTTCTCTGTTGGAAAAATGTTATGTATGTGTGTATATATATATATATATATATACACACATACATAAATATGGAAAACTCCGTCCGAGTCAAATATCGGCTCAGTTTTGTGGAGAGCTGATGAAGCAGCTGCTTCTCTAATCAATGTGAGGTCTTTGTGAAGCCACATTGTAGTTTTCAGAGGCTTCTTTTGTCCGATTACCAACGTCAATTATTGCATTGAAACTATAACTGCATTTTTAACAGTCAGGAAACAGTCGATTCTGTCCTTTTGTGTGCCGTGGGAGCTTCTGTGGCCGGTCGTCTAAGCCACTAGTTGTAAAGATGGGCCTATAAGATTCATTTTTGCTTATACTGATCAGTACCTATTGTTATGTACGTTAACCTTATGTATGTGCAGAAACAAAATGTCTTCAGTGAAACATTTATGTACAACATTTTATTACAACATCTATACATTTAGTATAGCTGCATTGTAACAGAAAATGAAGAAACACTTGATAGGAAAATGTTACACAGTAATTACACTTTTAATAATGAACTAATTGTTAGCGCTTTAAGAAAAAGGCAAAAAACGGTAACACAAATGATTTGCTGGCTAAATCTGTTAAATGTGCACAAAGTGAATCGTTACAGCACGGTTCTGAATTCATCAAAAATGAAACTTGGGACGTGAGCTTCCACCACCTGTCGAGAGCGGAACATGATTACATCTAGTTATAACGTTTTATCACATTATTATAATTATAATTTGTAAAAAAAAAAAAATTACAATACATTGCTGTGATAATATCACTTAACTGTGTCTTCCATGACAGACACTCTCAAAATGAGGTTCTAACATGCATGAGGCTTTCAATGGCGGGGCCGAGCACAGATTTAAAGAGTAGTACAAAACTTGTGAGTCAGAACACAACTATAAATACAAGAACAAAATCATTTGTCTACTGGCAATATTTGTGTGTCGAGGATAATAATTTTGTGCGTGTTGAATATTAAGGTGCATCGTATAGATGATTATTGGCACATGTCTAATCTGCACCAGTTGTATCTGTCTGATCTGTTTCAGTATCTTTGCCCCATTCCTAAGAATCAATTTATTAATATTAAGTGTTTGTTTGTTTGTTAGTAGCTTACCTTTCTGGACAGCTTTGTATAGCGCACATAGTCCTCCAAAAACATCAGCGCTCCGACCACGTCTGCTGGCATGTCGGGAATCTTTTGACTGTGTAGTGGAAAAGCACTGTTATTCCATTCATTCATTCATCTTCAGTAACCGCTTTATCCCGGGAACACTGAAGTCGGGAATACACCCCAAGATTTGTTGCTAGGCCTATCGACTATAATCACATCGTGTTACACAACAACAGCACAGCAGCAACAACGTGAAGTGCAGAAAGGAGTTCAGCAATAAGTATGAACGGGGCGCATACAGTCAGCTCCGGAATTATTGGCACCCTTGGTAATGATGGGTAAAAGAGTTAATGAAAAAATGTATTTGTGGTTAATTAGTTAAACGCACACTGAAAATATGAGAGAAATCTAACCTTTAATTATAGTAAATTTATTCTAATAATTCCAAAAATATATATATTTTAAACAAAACCACGTGTCACAATTATTGGCACCCCTGCGTTTAGTACTTTGTACAACCTCCCTTTGCCAACATAACAGCACTGAGTCTTCTCCCATAATGCTTGATGGGATTGGACTGTATATACAC
>JAOUQW010000024.1:9767625-9787578 GCA_028565825.1 Olivaichthys viedmensis | reverse complement strand
ACACAAAGATTTCACAGCAACATTTAGATCACGTTCACTTCATCGCACTTGCATGTTTCAGCCCAATGTTACTCCTTCACACACTCATCGAAGGACAGAAGTCCTGTTTGGGTCTGCGGTGAATGCATAAAGCCTGTATGTGTACAAATAATGATAAGAGCAGACGTGTGAATAACATCGGCTAGCGACGATTTGGCATTAGCTGTACTGTCTTCATAAAAACTAGCCCTACAAGCATTCCAATTCCAGCCATGCCTGAGTCACGCAGTTATTCAATCGACATTCAACATGCATTGGAACTGTTATTATGACTCCAGCCGTCTATTCGAGGGGCAGGTGTCCGAGGTAGACAACTTTTTTTTCTCTGCCTGTCTCATAGCTAACATTTTCTATACGATTTTGATTGTCATATTTGTGCTTCAAGATAAGTGTCACCATCATGGTTAAAAGTATACTCAGCGATTTCGACAGAAACTAGCCGAAGCTAACTGTTTTGAAACTCAAAATCCAAACAAATACAGCCCCCCTGTTCAGCGTTTTCTTCCAAAGCCACGCCCATAAAACACATGCACGTGTGCTGCGTACGCTAAAACGCCTGAATACTAGTGCAAGAGGAAGAGTTTTACCTATCTATCAGTTGCCAGGCGTAGGACAAATCCCCCACGATCTGCATGGTGATCAGCACCTCCTCTTTAATGTTGATTGTGCGAATCATCTGGTGCAGGAACTTGCGCGTGTCGGCCAGGAACTGACACACCTGCAGGTTGGACTCCAGCTGGTGGAACTCTTGCACCTGAACATGAGACGACAGAAGAAACACTTAAAGAGGGCATCAGCGTCTGCTCAGAGAATCGCTTCAATAGTTTCACCTTTTTCATTATGTACTGATGAGCAAGTGGCCATCAAAGAATAAATTGAGCACAATTTTGGCTTAAGGCATTATTGTTGTATTAATGCTGATCTGCACAGTTGAAAACCTGTTGCAACCCAAAACCCTGTCTTGAAGACCAATAATAAATTGCTTCAATGTGGTGGTTCCACATAAAGAAACCTGATAGGCTCATATATTTTATGATGCAATGATCCCCCCACCACATGTTTAATACTAACTCAGATTTTCCAGGAAGGCTTTTAGTTTACTGTTTATTAAAAGAATGTAACGAACCAACTGCAGAAACAGTTTGTGCACTTTGACCAGTCCAGACTAGTTTCGTGAATATAAGAATTTGTGCATTTCTCAGAGTCAAGCCTTTCTTGCGGAAGCCTTCACAAGTGGGATTTTAACTCACCTTTTTTGTTTGTTTGTTTTTTTTATTAAAAAATTTGGGATAGACCAGAAAATATTGCAATATGTATTTATATTTGAGGTGGAAACGTTGGCATATAAAAAAAAAAGAAGATGAAATAAACTGTGACGTTAATAGGTTTTTTTCCCCTTTTTTTTTTTTTTTTTTACAAAAAACGATAATGTCCAGGTCATGAGAGAGAGTGAAAAAAACAAAACAGAGGGGTGAATGTAGGTGAGGGATCGGCTTTTTATAGCTGCTATGACGCAAGTGTTGTTCTTTAACAGATAAAAATGTTGCCGTGGTATAAGCGGAATAAAACACTCCGGGCCGTGCGGTTATCGGAAAATAATCACTGCCTTGCTTTATTCCTTACGTAACGTGGCCAAGCATGCGTGTACAAGCATATGAATAATGAAAGATTTTATCACCTCCACTAGAGCCTGAATGAGCTGCACGGTCTTCCTCCCCGCTGCTGTGGAGTCTTCATAGTTCAGGGACTCAATCTGTTTGGAGATCTCTCTGAACCACGCCTGCAGGTTTTCTGTGGAGGCAACAGCAGAACATAATTAGGACTAGGCTTGGCTGATATCTTCAGGAGTCAACTGGTGTAAAAGAAGCAAACCAGTAAACTTCTGACCATTTTTCTCCACTCTGGTAAGAGGTTTGACCCCAGAGAAGACCTCGGCCAGTTCGGTCATCCTCTCCGATCCCTCCTTCTTATAGCTCTCCCATTTCAGCTGTTTTTCGGCCAACATCTGCTTGAACATCTGGATGATAATAGATGACACAGCTGTTGCCAGGCTCAAGTACGGCATTTCAAATTCAAATCTCGTCATTAATAGTTTTATTCTGGGCTTATTCTTGGTAACTTGGTGTGTTATTTTTAAGAATAACTCGTGATTAGAGCCCTTGTGGCCTTTTAGTCTTTACTTTGTTATCCAATGTACATGATTGGAGTCAGTGGGAAAATAAAAAAAAACAATTCAAGAGTGATGGTGGGGTTAAACATTGGGAGGTGGGGAGGTTGGGGATCAAACTGCAAGGTAAAATAGTAAAAAACAAAAACAATATTAGCCAGGTAGGTAGGTAGTTAGTTAGTTAACGAGCCTACTAATGCAAAAACATCATTTATGCGACATGGCATAATTTAATATCAAGACAATCAAAGGATTATGAACTCAAACGTTTTACTTTACGTTTCGGACGGCTGAAATAGTTCAAAATTCCCCTGAATTCCCAATGAAAAGCATGCATTTCTTCATAACCACCTTCTCAGCAGGTACGTGCATGCTTTACACCAATCATAAATTGGGAAAACCCCAGCTACATCCATGATAACTTGGGGTGTAGATGTCAGATATGGACAGGATGAAAAGATCAATAATTGTGCTGTCACATAATAACATTCATCCGAAAAAAGATGAAAAAACGCAGGAATAGCAGTTTCACAAGATCTTTGTCACTTTTTTTAAACCAAAGAGCTGGCATCCCCTTGCATCACCCCTCAAATCAAACCCTGACTGGAGTGGGCACTCACTTCTTTGAGTATGAACTCGAACTGAGCCGTGTCCAGGAGCAGCTGGAACAGGATCTTGGGGTTGTATTTGGAGTCGTTGATCGCTTGATCCTTGATCTGACGCAGTCGCTTGTTGTTCGGATCATACACTGTAAGACAGAAAACGATACGCCTGTTTCACGGTGTGTGAAGACTTAGATTCAAATCAATCCTGAAAAGAAGGCTAATGATGTGAAATCAGACGCCCCAAATTTCTATACAATGCTACTGATTTCTATACAAACAATTAAGTCATTCAAAAGTGTGCTGTTTTTGTTCTTCAGTTTGGCTATGGGAAACAGAGGCATTAAAAATAAGTTTAAAATAAATAAATAAATAAATTAAAATAAAATAAAAAATGGTAGAAATGGGGGTCAAATGGGGATAAAAGTGCTGGAAAGAAGACTTTAAAAAAAAGCATTAAGACACAGAAAATCAAGCATCTTTCAGATTTTTTACTACTTTCATTCCCAAAATATTTTTTAAATGTTTGTAATAAAAATGTATTAATTAGTTTACTATTCATACGACTCAGGCATCATTCAACAGCTCAATTTGAAAATCAGCGCCGTGGGATCGGACCTGACTCTGCATTGTGCAGCATCAGCCAGCGGATGGCGACGTTGCAGTCCCGCAGGCAGTTCAGCAGTTTGGGGATGTTGTCCAGGACGATCTCCTCCCTCAGGAAGCCCTCCTTCAGCAGCTGCTGCACCTGCGGCCGGAGGCTGTCCACGCTGCCGGCGTAGCGAGAAGCCTGAAAATAGACATACACTTTTAAAAACTTAACAGATACCGATCAAACGCTGACAAACCTCGGATTAACCCTCGCGTTCTGTTCGCCACTTATTAAATCCAGGATCTCCATTTTGGTTTTTATAGCAATACATTTATTCATTTAGTTAACAATAATGTGACGGGCACGAAAAGCATCTTTTTGGTTCATATTTATAAAGACCAGTCTTTTTTTTCTTTTCTTTTTTTAACACTTATTAACACTAATTTCTCCTCGTCCCTTTCAGGTCAAGATGACGAGAACATAATCTCGGTCATATAAATACGGTTTATTCGAGAAACCAAGACAACGCCATCAACATTTCATGCTGGAAAAATCATTTTAAGTGTTACTTTGACCCGTGTGTAAACATTGTTATTCCTCATACTTTCTCGTTTTCTCTCATTCCTCGCTTTTCTCTCTTTCTGCTCATCTCGCACTTTTTTTTTTCTTTGATTTTTTTTATCTTCTTTTTTTTCGTTTTCTCTGTCATTCTCTCTTTCTTTTCATCATTCTTTCTCTTTCTGCTTTTCTCCAATTTCCTTCTTTCTTTCTTTCATTCTTTCAGCTTTTATCGCATCCTTTCTTTCTTTCATTCTTTCTGCTTTTATCGCATTCTTCCTCTTTATTTCTTTCTTTCTCGTTCTTTTTTTCACTCTTTTCCCCCCATTTTCGGAGAATGACAGGTTGCGTAAAGCCACAAAAGTGTTTTGAGCATTTGGAAGATCTTATTCTTAAATATCTTGAATAACAGTTAGATCCTGCAATATTACGCCGTGACTAAGGTGTGCATGTATGTATGTGTGTAATTGGAGGGCGTGGCTGATGTGTGTGTGTGTGTGTGTATACACACCTGTTCTCTGATGTTGGCTGCATCCAGGGTGTAGTTCAGTGCAATCTTGGCTGCTTTGTACGGCTCCCACGCCTCTACCAAGTTCACAGTGATGCCCATGTATATACTGATCACCTGATTCGACAGAGAATCCGGAAAAATTCAGCGTGATAACCCAGTACAACACAGTTTTCAGTGCATCACTTACAACTACAGTACACATCTTCAGAGAGGACAACGTTACATGACATTATACTGCAGCAGGAGTGTGGGCATTCAATCATTATTGTAATATTTTTAAATAAGACTTTTTAAAAAGAATCACTTAGGCTTAGTAATTTAGCTCAGTAGTAGTTTACTTAACAGTATACCCATTTCAGATTTCCTCATTATGGTATATAGTCACACCAGCGTATCGTCACACTCTTGTAGAGGACACGCATGCTGAAATCAAGGCACTACTTCACTGCATGGTTCTCCACGTTCTTTATTCGAGATCCGACTGAAACGGTGCCGCTCCCTTACCCAGTTATCGGGGAAGTATTTGTCGACGATCTCCCTCATCTTGGCCTGCTGGGTGTGTAAGATGGAGGGAGAGAAGTACAGGCAGACGTACAGCATGGCTGCTTGGGTGGCCAGTGCAGTGCTCCGGTGCTCTGGCAGTGGATAAGCAGAAACCTGCAAACCATCATATATAATTATAATTGAACAAATTTTTTTTTTTTTTAAAGGCCAAGCATGTTTGAAAAAATATAAACCACATTACTCGTAATCCGTGATCAACAAAGGGACAAAAGTAAAGATGTAAGAGACACTATCACTAAACCTTTAAAAAAAAAGTAAAAAAAAAAAAAAAGAACAAAATGCATTAAAACAAATAACTAAGACTGAAAGTAAAATAATATAAATAAATTTTATATTTTAATTAATATAATATATAGTGTTTATATACATATAGTCTTTATTTTGAGTTCAAATATTAATTTGTTTTATATATATATATTCAAATATTTAATTTATTTATTTAGATTATATTACTTTCAATTTTAGTTATTTGTTTTAATGCATTTTGTTCATTTCTTTTTCTTTTTAAATTTTTTTTTAGGTAGAAATACCAATTTATCTGATTTTGGTCTCTTTGAATGTCACCTCTGAAAAAAAAAAAAAAGCAACATTATCTATTCCAAAATAAAATATGATGCATAGTACAATTTGTGATCAGCACAAAAAAATAAAAAATAATAATAAAAAAAATAATTAAATTAAATAATAATAAAAAAGCCTTATACTTTCTTTAAAATAATCAAAATACGGTAAAACTAAAAGCATTTAATTAAAAAAGACCAATCATGTGTGGAAGACGGTGGTGATGGTGTGACTGTTGTTAATAACAGGATCAATGTCGAACATTAACTAAAGATAAAGTGTGTCCTGCCTGGTTGTAGATGTCGTCGGACCGCAGGCGGCCTACGACCATGCTGATGAATGTGGGGCTGATGGGAACTCTCTGGAAGTAGCCGTCGGGGTAGTTGGGAGGCCGTTTAGCTCCGGGGTTACTGGAGTAGCCGGTGCTTCTTAAGAGTTTACAGATGTCATCCAGATTGGAGTCGGCTGAAGAGCGGGCAGCACTGTGGAAAAACCAGACACCTTGTTGAACTTTTTAGACCTCATGACGGGTCATTACAGGGCTGGAATCAAGTTTTGGCACATAGACAATGCCACTGATTCCTGATTTCTTCAGTAAAGCAAAAAGACTGGCGGAGAGATGATCATTAATTAGTCTGATGACCTCAGTAACAAATATTACTGTAGTGAGATAGAGAGTAACATTTATCCCAGGGGCCATCAGGGTGACCAGTGATCATCCTAATTATTTAAAATGTCCAGTACTTTTAACTTAATTTCGTGAACTAAAGACAACTGGAAGGCCATATAAGTCCTTACCTGTATCTATAATAGGACACCAGCATCCTCTCTCTGACTTCTCCTTCTATTTTCTGATCTATGACCAACAGCATGACACCGTAGAGATACAGAGCTTCACACTGAGGAAGAGGGAACAACATTAACATGACTGTAGTGAGTTTTTTTATTACAGGTTTCAGAGAGACACATTTATTTATTTTTACCAAAAGCTGCTTTCCATCTTCATTGAGCAGGACCGTTTCCAGAGTCTGCTGAATGTAGACACCTTCATTGAGGTCATCCAGGTACCTGAAAAAAAAACCACATTATTCTACACTCACTCAATGATTACTAAGATCTTAAGATGGCTTAAATAATGGCTTAGTAATGGCTATTAATGATGTACAACGATGTTCATGCTACAGTTGTGGGTGGATTATCAAATCATTGTACCACAGCGCTGTTGAATTCTGGATTCTGATTGGTCAGAAGGTGGTGATTAATTTTTTACTACCGCATGGCTCTAACAGTAGTGTCGGCTGCAAGGCAAATCACAGGTACATTTATTAATCCGCACGTTCTAATACGTTTGGTTTCTATAGTAACAACTAATTCACAGGGACTTCACATATCGATAATTTAAGCCTAGCGATGAACAGATTTTTAAAAAGTGTTGTTATGTAACAAAGAAAAGCGTATAATCGTCGCTGTGGTAAAGCTTTCTGTAAGGAGAAGGTTTATTGAACATTTATGGAAGGAGACTTTATAACAGTCAGAGGTAAAGCTGTTCCTTTAAGTTTTCCGCCGAGAGAAAGTCTTCAGGACAGAGGAGTTTGTACTTTGCGGTTTATCAGTAACATGAAAAGCTGTATTTTTGTCTTGTTGACTTGAGAGGAAAACGAGAGAGGCTGGTGAGGGAACGACTGTTTATAACGGTCATAACATAAGTGAGAATAGGAACTAACTCGTTTTGTGGACGTTCCACAACATTAACTGTAACTATAAACGGATAAAAAGTACGACGTGTCTTTTTTAGAATAAAAATGTGTAATCGTTGGCAAATTGCTGTGGTATAAGCGGAATAAAACACTTCGGGATGTACAGTTATCGTTGATTATTTTCCTATAACTGCATGTCCCGTCGTGTTTTATCCCTTACTTATTACACAGAATGCATCTAGCTTCCAGTCACAACTGTCATTTTTGCCAGGAACAGTAAAAGTCAGGTTTACAGTGGTTTACAGTTTGCTCACCTTATCAGGTCTACAATGTATTTATGGACACTTTCGAAGGCCAGATAAAAGCGTGACAATATTTCAATGTTGTTTTCCCGAAACTCCTCGTCCAGGTCCTGAAGGTCTGGCTTTGCCTCAAGTTTGCTCTCATAGAACTCTGGACCCTGGAGTTAAGCACACAAGCATTAAAACACATTAGACAGGACTCGGCACGCACCGAAACGTCGGCCACCAAAAGGTTTCAGGCCGAAAATGCACAAATTATGACCAAAAAATTTTAATACACCAAAATATCAAAAATAGAACACATTACCTGTCATTTCAATCATAAAGAGAATTGAAAGTAATGGCTAAAATGACGCTGTTTTCTATTTGCTCTTCTGCAGTGGCCACAGAAGCACTAAAGCGTCTGCTAAGTGGTTGAAACTGACCCTGAAGTGAAAAACGGCTAAAAGAAGCCTTTTGGAGGCTGTAAACACACACTTTAATAAGATCGGCTCTGATCCCCTGTACTGTGTTAAAAAGTATTCAAAAAATGAGGCCTAGCTGTTTTTGGAAGTAACATTAGTTAATGAACAAACATACTGTAATTTTGGAAATTTTTGTAATTTTTTGTAGAGTCCTATTGAAAAGACTGGTTTTTCAATAATAAAGTATTTTTTTACGTTACCTTGTAGTTTTTTAATTAAGTGATAATGGTTTATTTTTCCCAATAAAGCATAAAAAGCTAAATAAATTATTACAATTCATGCAACAGTACAAAAAGATAGATAGATAGTTAGATAGATAGATAAGATTAGATACGACAGACAGACAAATAAAATAACTCTTCTTTGTTTTTAGTTTCCAGTCCTGTATGTCTGGAATTTCTGTTTCCTTTCCGCCAAGAATTTTTATTTCCGTGCATAACAAGACAGGACTATTTCTCACAGCCTCAGTAACTGACTGAATAATTCACAAAGTAATAAATAAAAGAATTAATCTGTCCACAGGGGTGGCTCCAACAGGTAAACATGGCCGTTTTTGCATGTAGTCTTTTGTTTGCATGTGAGCACAATTATCTTTGAGTCACCAATTAAACTGAAGAGCTGTGGAGAAAGTGCTGAAATTACGAAGGGACGTTTTGTGCATATGCTGGAAAACACTAATCAGGTCAAGATCAATGGATCTTACTCAAGAAACAGATCCAATGCAACCCTCCAATCTCCACGAGAGCACTCTGTACTGAGATTCATTGAGAAAGTGTGCTGACGTCTTTATTTATTTATTTATTTATTTTTTAAGAAAAAATTAAATAAAAAAATCCCATTTTATTTACATCAGCTGTAAGGTAGATTCTTAGTATATTAACGGGTATATTTAAAAATACTGTTCTACTTCACTAGGGGCCAAAATAGAGGTTTTGGTTAGTCAGTAGTCAGTTCACAAGCCAAATTAATTCTTATATACACTACATTTCTTTATGCCCCTGACGTTTCATTTTGAGTGTATAAAGTTATAAACTGAGTGTGTATCCGTTTGCTGAGGATATTTATAAATGAACAGTTATTAACAGTGTTGAGTCTAACCAACAGTGACAACCCAAATTTATTCTAAAGGAGGCCACCTTGAAGTAGCTGAAGTCGCAGATGATGTCTCCATATTTCTGCTGGTCGCTCTTGTCTCGGAGCCTGAACACAGCCGGGATGAAGTCAGAGAGGCGCAGCAGCTCGGCGATGATGGCGTTTCCCCGGGACACGATCCTCAAGATGGCCTGGCCACACAGGTTATTCTCGGCAAGGAAGTCCAGCATGGCGGCAACAGCCTCCGGAAAAACATCCACCAGAATGATATTGGATCCGGTAAACCGGCAGAGCACTGCAGGAAACACATAATTATCACCCATGTGCTTTGTTTAGGTCAAATGCTACCAGAGTTTTTTACATAAGCTGTACTACTACCAATAATAATAAGAAGAAGAAAAAGAAGAAGAAGAAGAAGAACAATGACAATGATAATAATCAGAAGAAGAAGAGAAAGAAGACTGAGGAGGAGATGAAGAAGAAGTAGAAGAAGGAGGAAAATATGAAGAAGAGGAAGAAGGTGTAGGAGGAAGAAGATAATAGAAGAAGAGGAGTGGGGAAATAGGAAGGAGGAAGAAGAAGAAGAAGGAGGAAAATAGGAAGAAGAAGAAGAGGAAGAAGAAGGAGGAAAATGGGAAGAGGAAGAAGAAGAAGGAGGAAACTAGGAAGAGGAAGAAGAAGGAGGAAGAAGAAGAAGGAGGAAAATAGGAAGAGGAAGAACAAGGAGGAAAATAGAAAGAAGAAGAAGGAAGAGGAAGAAGAAGAAGAAGGAGGAGGAAGAAGAAGAAGGAAGAGGAAGAAGGAAGAGGAAGAAGAAGAAGAAGGAGGAAAATAGGAAGAAGAAGAAGGAGGAAACTAGGAAGAGGAAGAAGAAGAAGAAGGAGGAAGAAGAAGAAGAAGGAAGAAGAAGAAGAAGAAGGAAGAGGAAGAGGAAGAAGAAGAAGAAGGAGGAAGAAGAAGAAGAAGAAGGAAGAGGAAGAAGGAGGAAGAAGGAGAAGGAGGAAGAAGAAGGAGAAGGAGGAAGAAGAAGAAGAAGGAGGAAGAAGAAGGAGAAGGAGGAAGAAGAAGAAGGAAGAGGAAGAAGAAGAAGAAGGAGGAAGAAGAAGGAGAAGGAGGAAGAAGAAGAAGAAGAAGAAGAAGAAGAAGGAAGAGGAAGAAGAAGGAGAAGGAGGAAGAAGAAGGAGAAGGAGAAGGAGGAAGAAGAAGAAGGAGAAGGAGGAAGAAGAAGGAGAAGGAGAAGGAGGAAGAAGAAGAAGAAGGAGGAAGAAGAAGGAGAAGGAGGAAGAAGAAGGAGAAGGAGGAAGAAGAAGAAGAAGGAGAAGGAGGAAGAAGAAGGAGAAGAAGGAGAAGGAGGAAGAAGAAGGAGGAAGAAGGAGAAGGAGGAAGAAGAAGGAGGAAGAAGAAGAAGAAGGAGAAGGAGGAAGAAGAAGAAGAAGAAGGAGAAGGAGGAAGAAGAAGAAGAAGGAAGAGGAAGAAGGAAGAAGAAGAAAGAGGAAGAAGGAAGAGGAAGAAGAAGAAGAAGGAGAAGGAGGAAGAGGAAGAAGGAGGAAGAAGAAGAAGAAGAAGGAGGAGGAGGAAGAAGAAGAAGGAAGAGGAGAAGGAAGAAGAAGAAGAAGAAGAAGAAGGAGGAGGAGGAAGAAGAAGCCACCCCGCTAACACAGTATCTGCTCAGGTGGGAAACCTCTCATTGTTATTATTGTTATTATTGTTATTATTGTTATTATTGTTGGTGTAAGAGCTGGAGGACGGGCTGCACGTGCACTGCATGCTGTAAACACTGTGAGAAACCCGGACACAAGCTGCCTAAAGTCGCTGCTCACGACTGGTTGTGCTTCACCGCACCGCGAAGGCTATAGCGATATCTATGACGGTTCATCTGTGGTTTGTAATGCATTATGTCACAACACGAAATAATAAACGCGTCGACTTACCCTGTCCTCGGGTTTCCGGGTGCGCGTCACGTGCGCGTCACGTGCCTGTCACGTGCCCGCGCTTCCGCTACAGCTAACGTTAACACAGGTTAAAACCGCTCACCAAAATAAAAGTCCCGAGAAAACGCGTGTATGAAAGATCTTCACCTCAAGAAAGAGATTTAATCAGAGTGGAGTAGAAGCCAGAAATACAATAAAAGACCAGAAAAAAAAGAGGATGATGAGACATTCAAAAGTTTCATCATAAATGTAACCGTTTTAAAGTGTATCGTTGTTGAATGCAATTATTAAATGAGGGGTATATAAATATTATGTAAAAGGTTTAGATGGGCTTCTCTGGCCTTATTGGGGGATGCAACATTTTGACTAGCCTTCTCCACTAGTGTGTTCCAAAGGACTTTCCCCTGAATGAAACATGCATTAATGAAATGAATGCTTAAGCGTTCCTCCAATCTCATGTGGAGTCCTCACAACATCTGCAAATGTCCTCACAACATCTGCAAATGTCCTCACAACATCTGCAAATGACAAGTGGCTCTTGTTTAGCTGAATTCCAGCAGGTAGATCAGGCACTGGTTGTGTCATTGAAATGCATTTCTTGCGAACGACAGAGAGGTTACGGCTGCACATGGAAGTGCAACAGAAGTAAAGATTTCCTTCCTGCCTGAACAAAGCAGACAGATAATCCATGCCTTTCTTATGCCAGCAAAATTGGGTTGTTCTATAATTTAGCTTTGTGATGGGAGACGTTGTGTAAAAGGGAGAGAGAAAATAAAAAAGAAAAGAAAAAGGTTCCACGCTGGAACGACCTGCTCGTGGAATTTTCATTGTGGAAGGAGAGAAATGACAAGCCCATTCAGTCCTTTAAAGATTTTGTGAGGAATAAAGGACCATGTGGAATATGGCAAGTTAATACATCTTTTAACTACAGTTGACTTGTGTTCATTGACATAAAAAAAAAAAATGAAACCTGCTAATCCCACTTTATTTATTTATTTTTTTTACCACAGAAGACAGTTTTTTAGGTGTTCTTTATTTTTTCCAGTAAAATTAAACACAACTTGATTCATTATTTTACAGGTCGTATCATGGACAAATACTGGATAGAGAGCTGGATATATAAACTAGGAAAACGTTTCTGCTTGTCAACTTTCTCTCACGACTTAGAAGTGTGAATCAACATCACACGAGTGGCCACCTGCAGCACAAGAGGGCCGTGAGGAGCGCATCCTTCAGTAGGAAAGCACCTACCTTCATCAATAAGATGTTTGTATTTTTCCTTTAAAAAAAGAAAAAGGAAACTACATTAAATTGCAATGCTTTTGGGGTAAATTTTGCTCCTAAAAGCCTAGTAATATTGGCTCGATCCCTAGGGGTGATCTATCAAACTAATCAAACGACTCTAAAGGTACTGACGGGGAATGGAGAAATGGCGAGGGGACACTGACCAGGGCGTATTGAAAACAGTATTGAAAGGCAGCCCAAATATGAGAAAATTAGATTGTGCAATATCACTTGGGCATTTATGATGACGTAGAAAACGAATATTATTTAGTGCAAATTGAGTTCCTGTCATTTCCTACGTGAAAACCTTTTTTTTTTTTTTTACTTTTTCCCAGGTTGATTTTTAAAACTTTAATAATAATAATTTTAAGGTTTTAAAAGGTTGTTAGAATGGGAAAACATGAACGGTGACTTGAGGCTGTGTTAGTGGACAGAATAAAGGAATGTCTGAAGACAAACGATTTAAAACCCTTACTTTCACATAAACAATATTAACGCTATTTCCAAAACATTTTCTTCTTTCCAGGTCTGGAAACGAGTGCCTTTAAATCCTAAAAACTTTTCCAGACCTGTGCAAGAACCCTGCAAGACAGTGCTAGTTTACACTGAAAAGACAATGCGCGCACACACACACGCACGCACACACACGCTGGTTTTCATCTAAATTTATTGTTGTCCTCAAACAAGTAGAAAATATATTTTCTGTCTAAATCAAGCCACGGCCTATTAAAACAGTTTTAAATTAAAAGCATTGCACGAGGCGTATGGCTCTGAAAAATAAAGCTTCAGCCACCGCAGTGGCACAAAAAGATTCAATTTTAAGGCTCCGTATGATTTCAAAAGTTACCTCCATGATGGTGCCCGATCATATTCCCAGACCGAAATGAGCTTTACTGAGCCTTACAGTGATTTTAGTTGATCATGTGTGAATGTGCTGCTATTAACACTAGTGACAGATGTAAGATGTAAAGAGATGTACAGTTGCACTTTATGGGACACAGTCAGGAAATAAAAAACACATCACTTTAAACTCTAGATGAAAGATTTTGACTCGATGGGTATTATTTTCTCTATGGTAAGTTGTAGAAAGGACGTGTGGGATTTTCAGACAATACTTATAACCGTGTATCTCTTGTCTACAATACGCTACAAGTGCAGAATCACGTGGAGGACACACCAGGCAAGAACGTTCACCAACGAGAGAGAAATTCAAGTGAAGTTTCGGCAAAACTCGTCTAAAAACCACACTAATAAGTCCGCGCACACGAAAAGGGTCACCATACGAGCAATCCACTTAGGTCAAGTCAGGAATTGTCATCGTCATAAATACAAACTTATAAAAATGCTTAAAACGACTTAGAAAATACAACTGCAAAATGTATGTACAAAATGAGAAATCTAATTTTTTTCCTCCTTCTCCCGACAGCTGAAGCATGCAATATTATAAGAGGGGGGGTTGTTTTAAAATAAAACCACCAGAAAAATCAAACTGACCAAAAATGTTAGTTGTTATTTCAAAAGTGGGGCCATTATGTAGCCTAACAGACGCGTTAGGGTTTCAAATGTGAAGCAAAGCCCCCTTTCCTACGAAACATACGAGAAGGTTGGTTAAACCTCATGTTCTGTTCACTACTTAGCAAGGAATTCTGATTTTCTAGCAACAAAAATCTTTTTAACACATGAATCGGATCATATCTTCATATCGATTATTAGCAATATACTCAATATTTATAGAACCAGACACCCAAAACCCTTTCTTTATGCCTTGGGATCCTCCTGATGGCCGGTTCTGTGTCTAAGCTAGAGATGGCGGGAATGTGACGGCGACTAAAAATCACATTTTCTGTTTGATATTTACAAAAGGCCAGTCATTTTTGACGCTCATTTCAACTTGTTCTTCTCAGGTCAAACTGACCGGAACATAATCTTCTGTGATATAAAATACGACTTTTAAAAACGATTGCTCGTTAGAGAAACTGAGAATGTATAGTAGTCTGCTGGAAGAAAAAAAAAAAAAAAAAAACACATTCTCACATTGCTCAACTCGAAGTAAATAGTTAAAATCGGTAGAACAGAACACGGGTTAAGCTTCTGGTATACATATGGGGGGGAGAAATGACCATTTTGTAAGAATCAGCAACCCACAAATTTGAAATGAGTGTTTAAAAGAGTCCAGTTGAAACGGTGCAAGAGGGCCAACACACTCCCACTCCTTTGTACAGGCACTGATAACAGTCCGCTAACAGTCTTGTGCAAGCCGTTTGCCATCATCTTAGACTCCCGAGGAGAAACTCGAAATTCTGGCAAACTCGAACCCACATGACGCCAGAGCAGCTACCAGTAAATCAAAGCCACAGCTCTTCACTGGTTGTGCTGTATTCATTTTCAGATTACACTCAATAGGTCAATAAGTGGTGAAGTTGAATGATTCGCCTAACGCTATAACAGAATAAAGGTCAACAGATTTCATCCATTTGAGATTTGAAATGTTTTAGCTCTTGATGCCATTAAATGGCTTCAGAGGCAAATTTTCTTTTTCAAACACCATTCAATACAAAGTGCCCAATTTTTTGTGCATCTCTCTCTCTCTCTCTCTCTCTCTCTCTCTCTCTCCATACACTCATTTTCTTAATTAACTATTCCTTTCACAAAAAAGGGAACCGTAACATTCAGCAAAAAGTAACTTTGGCACCATGGATCCTCCTTGTGGCAAAGGGAGGACCGCTTTTATTAAAAAAAAAACAAAAAAAAAAAAACTTTTTTTAAACGGTTGGAATAAAAAAAGTCTTCTTCCTCATTTAAATTAAATTTGAATTGCCTGTCTAAAAAAAGGTAAAAAGACTAGAAGGGCCTCCATTTCTGATTCAGGATTCTTCATTTTGTGTGTGATGCTGCTCATACATGAACAGAGCAGATCGATTTCTTAAGCTTGTGAAAGACTAGGCTTAAATTTGACAGAATCAGTCTCTTCAATCCAGGTCTTCAAAACTCAGGAAGCTTGAATGAGAAGGTGAGAAATGTAAAAGCAACGCAAGCAGGGTTAGTCAATATATTGTAACAGGATCCTCACAGTCACTCGCTTCTTCACAAACCTTAATTATTTCCCAAAAGGCAAAAGAGCTGTTGACATGAAACATGAAAGAATCAGAAATCAGGGCTCCTCAGGCCCTGGGAAGGTTTTTCGAACACTTTGTGGAGGCTCCCAGGAATCACTATCATCGGTTTCCTCGTCATCCTCCTCGTCATCGCAATCTTCATCACCAGCGGCTGAGGGTCCTTGCTCTTCTACCACCATCTCGTTCTCGCCCTCTGACTCCTCCTCCTCTTGCTCGTTGCCCATGTTGTCTTCAAATGGATCCGTGCCTAAATCTACCTTCCTTCCAACATCTGCAAACCACTCCCTGACTTGCTCGTAACTCATGTTAGACTTGGCTACCAGCTCGTCCAGATCTTGCTCATTCAAGAACTTGTGCTTCAAGTAGTATTCCTTTAGAAACTCTTTCCCGGTCTTGAACTTCATGGGTGGGGACTTCTCTAAACCTATGGGTTTTCTGACTCTCCTGCTGCGGGACCTTCCCCAGCCACGGTTCCGAATCCTCCGTTTTCTGCCCTTGTTGCCATTCATACCCTCCACGTTGCCACTCTGATAATAGAAGTACCACTTAAGGTTCCCGTTCTTCCAGGCGTAGCGCGTGTCCCCAAACCAATTGACAATGTAAGACCGGGGTAGACGACTTTCCTCAGCTAGCTGGTCATATTCCTCGCTGGATGGCCACTGAGTACGTACAAAGGCACTCTTGAGGACATGGAGCTGTTCTGGAGTTTTCTTTGTGATCTTCTCCTTGGGCAACTTTTTTCCTCCAGGTGGACTCTGGTTACCTTTACTCTGCGAAGTCTTGCCATCCATCTCATCGGCCTTCTGCTCAGATGACTCGGCGGCAGGGTTTTTTCTCTTCTCTGTGAACCAAGCATCAATCTCCCGCCTGGTGAGCTTTGTTTCTGCCCTCAGGCGACTCAGCTCCTCATCCGTGGGGGTGTCACATTTTTGATAGCTCTCCTCTAGAATCACCAACTGCTCTGGAGTCTTCTCCTTAAACTTCTGCAGAGTGAAGTCCGGAAATGGGTTCCAGGTCTTGCGGGTCTCCTTCTCTTTGACGGGCGATGGTGTTGGGGATTGAGGGGTCTCGTCACTGGAGTCAATAATGATGGTGGCACTACTGTTGTTGGCCCTGGTGCCGTCGTGGGGTATGCTGAAGTGGTTGTTTTTGGAATTGCGCTGGTTGTAGCGGGTATCGCTGAACCACTTCTTAATCTCTCCTTTGGTGAGGTTGGTCAGCTTCATCAGCCTGGCTATTTCTGCATCACTGGCAAAGTGGTTTTTCATGTAGCTGGCTTTCAGTTCAGCCAGCTGCTCCTTTGACTTTTTTGGGCGCAGGCCAAAGTGATCAGCGTTGAGTGCAGAACTCTCCTGAGGAGTCAGCGATGGAGGCTGGACCGTCGTGGCTCTCTTTGTTTCGCTAACAGCGGAGCTGGTCGTGATCTTAGGTACCTGGCTCTGACTTGGCATTCCTGCAACAGTCAATGTGATGGGGGTGGTGCCCGGCAAACTGTTTGCAGTGCCGACCTGTGTCAGAACCAAGCCTGGTTGTCCCACAATTTGGCAAGTCTGAAGGATCGACTGGAGACCATTGGTGGCAGAGAGATGGTGAGCCGGAATGACTGTAATGGTCTGAGGCACCGTGTGGACAGTGCCGTTAAACTGCTTCCTTCTAGCCTCCTCGACTTCCTCTGGCGTCCAGCTCACACCGTGCTTCAAACGCTGAGCAGAGAACCAGATCTTTATCTGCTCCTCTGTGAACTTGGTTTGGGCTGCGAGGCCCATAATCTCAGACACAGATGGATATGGGAATTTCTTGTAGGTGTTCACCAGCAGTGCATTGGTGTCCATTGCTGCATTGTAGGTCGGAATGCTGCTCACTGGAATCAGGAGCTGAGTCTGAGCACACTGCTGGGCCTGCAAGGCTGACAGGACCTGGGCAAGGCCAGCAGGAAGCACGGTGGCAGGGTTTACAACGGGCTTCTTTTGCTCAGCGGGTGACGGATTGGGAATGCTGACAAACACGCTAGGCTTTGCTGAATCACTAAGAATTGGGTTTGTCATATCTGCTGTCATGGATGAACCCACAACAGATGCTTCCATTGGCTCTTGATCCCCTTCGCTTTCAATTAATGCATCACCCTCATCTGTGCCTTTGAGAGACACAGCTATTCTTTTGGGTTCGGGCTTCTTTTTCATGATGGGTGTTTTGCTGACAGAAATCCCAGTGACGGAAGGGTCTTCGCTGTCCTCCGTCTCGGCCTGAACGACATTTCCTTCAGCAGTCAGATCTGTAACGGATTGCTCTACAGCTGTTTGACTTGGGCGTTTTCCTGCAGGATGGCTTACATTTTCCTCGTGCTCTTAGAAAAGTGAAGAAAAAAACAAACAAACAATTTTTAACATTTGATGAGGAATATGCATGAGAATACAGTATAAACTCGGTGGCCATTTTATTAGGTATGCCTACCATATAGGTTCCCTTTTTACAGGTATACAATTACCTACCGTAGCCCATCTGTTGCAATATAGAGTTTCAGTCCCAGTTTATCCCATTAATCAATGGAAAGGGACCAAAATTGAACCATTGCTGACCATGTTATTTGTGTGGTGGATCATTTTCAGTACAGCAGTGACACTGACATGGTAGTGTGTGTGACGCTGGTACGAATGTATCAGGCACAGCAGTGAGACTCGTGAGATTTATAAACAACTCAATGACACTTCTAGGCTGAGAGCAGCTTGCCAACCAAACATCTCCAGTACTGGGTAAAGGGGGGCTGACAAACTCTATATCAACATATGGGCTACACTCATAATTGTGTACCTACAAAGTGCACAAATATGGTAAGTTGATGTGGTAAAATGGCAAATGAATGTAGCTACAAGTTAGGTGTGTCTCCAATTTATTATCTATTTATCCATCAATAACGATATAACTGGGCTGATCCGATTCCCAAAAGGTTAAAAAGACAAACTTCCGAGATCAAGATCTTCACTTCAAGGTACCAACCCTCACCTCCCTCAGTGTCCATTGGAACCACCACGCCCTCTGTAGGGCCCTCGGCAGCGTTTTCGACCCCTTCCTCCCCTGCAAGGGTCTCCATGTCTGGATCCTGCTCCACTAAATCCGAGGGAAGCACCATGCAGGGGGTGGTGGACTTCCTTCTGCTCGACATCGTGTCTGTGGCACCAGATAGGCTTTGAGAGGGCAAAGACTGTCTGAAGTGGCCGAAGCGGCAAGAAATTGTATTCACATGCTAAAAATGTGCCCCGTTCCAATATGACATCTGCTGGAGGGGAAAGAGAGATATACAATCACATTCAGTTAGTTAGCTACTTAGGAGTTTCATCTATACAAATACAAGTACAAGTACAGCTAGCCGGCTACTTTGGTCATACACTCACTGCATGCTTGATTTAAATTGATCAGGATACATTCAAAATCAAGGAAAATGAATTTTGTAGAGAGGGAAAATGAAACCACTTGAGCAAGCACGAATGTGGTGGGGAATAAAAACCAAAGACAAAATGCACCTGACAAGCCAGACTGTGTGTTTTGGAAATGTTACAGGTCGTTAACTTATTCCACTCCATTACATTACTCTCCACTCCATTACATTACATTACTCTCCACTCCATTACATTACTCTCCACTCCATTACAGTACATTACTCTCCACTCCACTACATTACTCTCCACTCCATTACATTACATTACAATCCACTCCATTACATTACTCTCCACTCCATTACAGTACATTACTCTCCACTCTATTACATTACTCTCCACTCCATTACAGTACATTACTCTCAACTCCATTACAGTACATTACTCTCCACTCCATTACAGTACATTAAATTACTCTCCACTCCATTACATTACTCTCCACTCCATTACATTACATTACTCTCCACTCCATTACATTACTCTACTCCATTACATTACATTACATTACTCTCCACTCCATAACAGTACATTACTCTCCACTCCATTACATTACTCTCCACTGCATTACATTACATTACTCTCCACTCCCTTCCATTACATTACTCTCCACTCCATTCCATTACTTTCCACTCCACTCCATTACATTACTCTCCACTCCATTACAGTACATTACTCTCCTTTCCATTACATTACTCTCCACTCCATTACATTACATTACAATCCACTCCATTACATTACTCTCCACTCCATTACTCTCCACTCCATTACATTACATTACTCTCCACTCAATTACATTACATTACTCTCTACTCCATTACATTACTCTCCACTCCACTACATTACATTACTCTCCACTCCACTCCATTACAATACATTCCTCTCCACTCCACTACATTACTCTCCACTCCAGTACATTACTCTCCACTCCACTACATTACTCTCCACTCCACTACATTACTCTCCACTACATTACTCTCCACTCCAGTACATTACTCTCCACTCCACTACATTACATTACTCTCCACTCCATTACAATACATTA
>JAOUQW010000024.1:9754640-9765628 GCA_028565825.1 Olivaichthys viedmensis | reverse complement strand
GCCCAACAGTGGCAGCTTGGTGGAGCTGAGGCTTGAACCCACGACCTTCTGATCAGCAGCCCAGTGCCCTAACCACTAAGCCACCCAATATTCAACCTTCAATTAATCAAGTGCAAACCAGAGAGGACACGTGCATTCAGTACTCAGGAAGTGTCGAATGATACGATAACCACACTTACAACTGAAAAAGGCATGTTGTGAAAAAAAACCACAAGACAAGAAAAATGCTGACAATTTTTTAATAGCTCAACAGGAATACATAAGAAATATACATCACTCGGTTATCATCATCAATTTCGTGTTATAGTAAAATATAATTTATACCATTTATTTAGTACTACGCATGAATACTAAAAGTTATATCGTTTATGTAAACAGACTATGAAAAATCCTCCACTTCCTTTGCCATCTCCTGTAAAGAAAGAAAAGAAAAAAAAAAAAGCACATAGTGGTTAGTTCCGTTTTGCATACAGCAGTTAACGTATCTTTTTAAAAATAACACGAGTGTTTACATGTCGGTTTGTACGCCACTTTCTTCGGATTGAAAATTCGAGCATATTTCAAAAAAATAAAAAAATAAAATCTATACAAGCATAGCCAAAAGACGAGATTAGAAAATAACGTGGCGTACCTGTATAAGTGCAGTCTTGTCATAATCTTTCCTATGTCTGTAGATGCTCTGGCACAAAAGAGCATAAAGCTTCTCCAGACGGTCAACCTCATAACCCTTAGTCTTGGCTACCACCTTCTGCAAAAGCTCCTGAAAACAAAACACAACGAGTCACTTTCAGCAGTTCACCACTAACGAAATGCTGGAGAAACAATGGATTAAATACTGGTGTCAGTGATGTACCATTTTACTGTAACAGCTTCTCTAACCAAAAATATTTTTCCTGAAAGATGCGTCTGTAATTAGAAGGAATAAATGACAAACTTATGATTTTATATATATATATTTATTAAATCGTCCTGCCAAATTCCTGGGGATGACCTTAATCGAAGCAGCATTTTTTCACCTTCTCATATCAGTGCTAGATAAAAAATAATCTACATTAGTCAGATTGAACTTTTAACAAATGTTCCAGCAATGGCAAAAGGATACAAATTGTGTGTATTACTCGGCACACTATTGCAACCTCATCTCTTTTTACTTGTAAAGGCATTTTAATGCCAAAACAGACACGTTTTTATTCATTTGACCATGATCCAGTGTGCAAGGTTGACCGTCCTTAGTCAAAAAAAAAAAAAAAAAAAGTCCTTTTTTTTTTTTTGCTGTAAAATAATTTTACGTTGCAGATCATTGAAAATGGCGAGCAGTAGTTCCGAACAAGTTTGCAGTTGTTTTAACCAAAGTGTAAAGAATGGAGGAGGAAGATAAATCAGTTATTGGACCCACCCGATTTTGGGCCGCTTCCAGACGCATTTTCCGTATCTCAGTAAAGCGATCTGAATTGGTGCTTGCACATCACAATAAAAAGTTACGCACCAACTACATGATCTGAGGATAGTGAGATTCCTGTTTTTTAATTGGTCAGTCAGTTTAAAACACAGAATCAAAAAAAAAAAAAAACGCAGATTTGAACTTGGTTTGATTTTTAAAATAACGCACTGTTGCAGAACGTCCATTTCACACCCGGTGTAATTGCCATAGAATGGCGCGGATTTGTTTGTGTTTTTCGTCCATTGATTACGCAGCCTGTTTGCAATGGTCCCAAGACTGCATCCTTCACTTAGACTGACTTTAATCGTGGCCTTCTCCATTCTTCCTACAACTATCTCACTCTTATTTATGGTCAGTTGCAGCACTTGTAGCGCTGTCGGCTCCTTTACCGGCTTTTTGCTAGGATTCGATTCGCCATCATTTGTAAGCATCTGGCAAAAAAAAAAAAAAAAAAGAGAACTCTAAAGGAGGGTCACCTTCAGCTTGTGGTGATCCACAATCAGTGTCTGGCTCTTCTGCTCCAGGATTTTCATGGCCGTGTCCATGTTGAGGAGCTTCTGCTGCTGAGCCTGCAGCTTCAAGCCTCTGGTCATACGTCTCATCCCTTTCTCTAAAATAATATATATTAGAAAAGAAGAAGAAGAAGAAACGTTCATTTGAATCGATTCAGGCTTTAATTCATGCGTTAGACCTTTAAACAAAGCACAATAATGATTTAAGAACCAGCGTCACTGGATGTAATTGTATTCGACACATTAATCTGGTAACTAGTTAAACATAACACGTTCTTCTCCTTTACATGGATGAACGTTAATTATGCTGACTTGTACATGACATGACCCACCTGTCCCCGCGTCTTCCTCTGCACTAAGCGCCACCCTCTTATCACTAGCGCGCTCCATTGGTTGGACCTCACTGCTGTTTCCACTCCACCCATTCGGAATGCCTGGAGAAATTTTTCCACTCTGGATCCCATCCACAGAAGAACCAGTACTGTCATTATCTCCTTCTGCATTGCGAACGTGGCCATTGGTTAACCTCCTGTCCTCTGCTAAAGAGGGACCGTTCTCCTTGTTCTCCACATCCATCGGTTCCGACTCCAAATGTTTCGCTTTCTGGTCTGCTTCCGCGCGCTCGACCGCCTTTACATCTTCTTCGTCCTCTTCTTCGTCCTCCTCTTCTTCGTCTGACTCGGCTCCGTTTGTGTCCTTCGCGTGGGACTGCGTGGACTTCTTTTTGCGGACAAGACCGTTGCTCCATAACCTCCTGCGCCTTTTCTTCTTCTGCGCAACTACAGAGAAACAAAAAAAACAAAAAAAACACAACATTTCTTTAGTATCCCAAAATTCTGAATATTAAAAAACACTGGATAAATACAGAGCATGAGGTTCAACATTTTACAGCCCCAATCAGGAACTGATAAAACAGTGCAGGAGCTGCACCAGGCGACCAACATGACACACGGTAAACAGACAATACAGAATATATAACATTTTAGTGGGGGAAGTGTTGTCGTATCCTTTTTTGGTGAGTCTCCTGCTGTTGCAGAACCAAATAGTTAACCGTCTAAATCTTAACTTCTGTTCTACCTAAGCATTTACCAAACATACCATACTTTTGTAGTTTCGCACCTTGTTTTTGTCCGACACTGTTGTACTTAGGGGGCCTGAAGTTGTCTTTGTAGCTCACCAGCCACTGACTAGCTGTTTTACAAAGTCTGCATTTCCACGAGCCAAAATGTAACTGTGGGGGGCGTCAACAGCGAGGACGTTATGAGCATTTTGCTCTTTGCTCGTCGTGTGGTTAGTGCGAAAGCTATTCAAACAGACATGGTTCATTTTGCCACATGCTCGTGTGTCTCACGTTGCCGTACAGCATTTTTTGCCCTGGTTACCCGTCAAAGTGCCTATTAAATCAGCAGAGCGTTAGCCACCAGTGCCAAATCTGATCCACATTTGGCCCGGCTCATAAGTATGATAACTTAAGGAGAGCCGAGATCCCATTACCTAGTTGTTTTGGTGTAGTCACCGTCGTTGCAACAGGTGCAGCATCTTTAGCGGGGCCACAATCATTCGTCTTTGGGTCTGACGATGCCGGGACTTTTGGCAGAACGTGGTAATATGAAGGGGTAAACCTTGATGTTGTACAACCTGAAAAAAGGACGGTACAAAAGTTAAATAACCTCAAAGCCAATTCAAAACAACAACAACAACTCTCTAAAACCTCGAGTCTGACTAATAAAACAGAACCTCGTTTCAGACGGGACTCCTTGATCTCGACACAGATCTTCTCAAAGTCTTCGTCCAGTTCATCTTTGATGATGGCATGAACGGTGTCCTTTAGCGAGCAGGCACGGTGCCTGATCAGGCGATCTGAAACGAAACAAAAAACAAAACGGACCAACAATTCAGTAATGCGCAATCTTTATGGGCAAACTGCAGGCCTATGCAACCAAGCTTTATTTAGAAGCAGTATCGTCCAACAACCTGAGGGATCCTTGTCTGGGTTGTACTCCAGAGCATTCTTCCAGATCAGGTCCACATCATGAAGGTATTCCTTCACAGTGACATATTTGTGCAGGTCAATTTTCATGAGGACTGTGGACAGGTCCATGGGTTGCTTAATAACTGTAGTGTAATCTGGAACCTGTGGATTCCAGAGAGGACAAGACTTGTGTTGGTGTGCAGGATATATTACTGTCTAGCTAAAACGCTTAAATGCGATGACGCTTAGCGATGCTCTGACCTCCTCTATGTCCACAGGCTTTGTGAAGGCCTTGAAGCGCTTGTCCTGAGCGAGTCGGTTGGTGACGTCAACCAGGAAGAGGCGGAGTTCCCTGAGTGTGTCCTCTTCCTGTTCCTCGAGCTTCTGCTGCTCTTGCTCAGACAGCTGGCGAGGGGCAGGTGGAGGGGCCACCGGGAGAACTTCCAGTGACTGGAGCACTGAGAACACACACGTAGATGTAAATGGATCACACATATTTCCTTTTTTTTTATTTACACTCATTTCATGCAAGCGTTTTTTTTCTATTACCCTTTTTCCACTGCAAGGTGCTGCAACTCTCTCGTTCAGAGAATGAACTCACGTTTTTAAGAACCAGCGTGCATTTCCACCGGCTAAAGAGCCAAACCATTCAGACGCGGGAGGTTTCTAATGCATGGCATTGTTTTTATTGCGTTTACCTGTTTGGTGCGAGTGTGTAGCTGCTTAAAGCCAATTGTTGGATCCTATTTCGTTCATTGCAATTACCAGCAAAAATTGTTGATTTTTTTGGTTGCAACATTTTTATTTTGCTTTTTTTTTTTTTTTTAGCACTAATCTTCAAAAGCCCCCTGCACATCGTCATTTTAATGGTGGTCATGAAAATATCTCAAGTTGCTCAAGTTGTTATTATGGCAACAACATGACACCACCCCCTTCAAATGTTACCGATTCTTGGTTAGAGACCGACAGCATTTTGGCGCTGGAACTGAACCAGCCAGGACCGGCTCTTTTGCTGCGAAAAAGGCGTGGAACAGTTCCAAATTAGGTACTGGAATAGGCAACGGTACCTAGTCTATGGTACCTAAAGGGTTATCTGTACTACTTTAGTTCATTTAATATATTAAAATTGGAACAAATGTTAATCATGATTTGTTAGATTATTTTTGTAACTAAACAATTGATTGCAACTTATTAATAATAAATAATAAATATCCTTTTTTGTCAGGACAACACGTACCTGCTTCTCTTTTAGATGCAGGGGCTTTGGCAGCTTGGTTCAGAATGAGATCCCCAAAGAATCTACGCCTCTCCTCTTCAGAGGGAAGCGAAACGTTGAACACCTCCCCGTACTCGATACGAAACAGATCCTGCACCTATAGCAACGCAACAAACAAACAAACAAAAAAAAAAAGCAAAAAGACTGGTAATGAATGGGCAGGTCCTACATGCAATTTTATTATAACAATATGCTTCTTCAGAAAAAAAAAAAAAACCTTCATGTTCACATCTAAAGAGTATCGAGTAAACCGATTTAATAATTTTGGTTTGGATTCCATGCAACATGCATGTAAACAGAAAATAATCAACACAGGGCAGTTTACGGTACATATTAATATTTCATTCGGAAACGGCAATCGGGAATAAAGTCATTTGGATTGATATAAAATAAAACTTTTGAAAGTAAACATAGCTAGTATGGATCAAATTTTTAAAAAATAAAAAAATAAATATTGTTGCAAGCCTGGCCCAGACTGCAGAAAGGTCACTGGTCCGGGAGCTGGTGGTGGAGGTCAAGCGTACCTCTGGGTACAGGTTGTGATAAGGCAGGCTGCAGGTGGCGAGGAGGAGGATGGGCGAGAAGGAGGGGATGTCCTGCAGCATGCTGAGGAAGGTGGCCCTCAGTGGCAAGCTCACCGTGTCCCACCAGCGCTGCATGTGAGGCACGTACAGGATGCTGGGGGCTGTTCTTTTAGCCTCACAGAACAGCTGGATGAGAACAAAAACACATGACTGCGATAATCAGAAACCAGGAAGCTTCCGAGTAATTCTGGACACTTTTACTAACAGCGGGAAAAAAATAGCATCACAATATTCAATTAATTTTAACAATACACACTATGTATCACGATACTAGGATTTAACAGGGATCCAGCAAAACAGGAGTGCTGATTTTAATACAAACATAAATGATTTCAATACAGAACAGGAGAGAAAACAAAAACACTGATACAATACATGCAAAAAAACATTTTAACGTTCAATCGGTTACTCGTTACTCAGAGTAACAAGACAGTCAGTGTTATAACAGTACTGACAATACACTTAACACTCAGAAAACCGTATCGTGGCGTCATTTATCCAAGATGTAGATATCGTATCGTCCAGCCCTATGCAACTTGTGATGTCATGCACACTTATTAATATGTTTGCTACCCAAAAAGAAATGCAGCAGGTAAATGTAGTCATTTGTTACAACTGCAATATAAAGTAGGAGGAGCATGAGGCGTGTGTGGGGGATCATGTACCTGTGCACAGGCCTCCTCTGGGCTGGTAGTGCTGACCCCGAAAAGCACGGCCATGTCAAGTGTGTAGACGGTGAACTTCTCCAGGGTGTGGAGCACGGCGGGGGCCAGGTACGTGCTCTGACCCGAGCCCGGATTCCCGCAGAGCAGCAGCCTGGGCCTGAACGTGGTCGGCTCCTGGATGGCACTCCTGTATCACGCAAGCACAACCAAAGAGCATTAACTCATTAACTGACCAGTCCGATGCCACACACTACATTAACGACATAACACGTTTCTGTTCATTGGAAATGCATTTCTCATGACCTGTTTAAATGGAGGAAGGACCCGGCTGCGCCTGCATTCTTCTGGGCAGGGTTACTGGTGCACGTAGAGAAGGCCTCGTCATCACTGTGCAACAGGCCGTCTAAAACACCGGCCGCACCATCTATAAACACAGCAAGAGACAGATTACTGACAATAACATACTCTTCAAGTGCTCAGCATTACACCAGAGAATAAAAAGAGATACAGGGGTGGACAAAATCACTCGCCCAAGCACTCGGGACAAGCAGATCATTTGTCTGGGCTATTATTTTGCTATTTGTCGTTGCAGATGACCCCAGTAGCTTTTATTTTATTTATTTATTTATTTATTATTATTATCCCTGCCCATCAAAAAATGTTGCTCCTTATAGGCTTTAGCTTCTAAACATGTTTAATTTCACGTGTACTTTTGAACGCAATGCGCTTTACATGTGTTTGTAATACATTTGTCATATATTATTGGTGACATCTTGACGATGTAACCAAGGCCATATTTTAGCCTTTGGTAAGAACTTTTACTCGTCCAATCATTTAAAATGATCAATTAACTGTATTAATGCACCTAACTAGCTTGTTATGCATGCGTGTTAAAGCGACCATTTATTTATTTTTTTGCCTAGCTAGATTATTCTCCTCGCTAGTTTTCTGGATGTCCTTAATATTATATTATGTATATAATATTTTTGTTAGTATAAGAAGTAACTAGGCACTAACATGCGTCAATCGATATGAAAAGAAGGATTCTGGTCTACATTTGCGAGTGGTATTAACTGAGTTTTCAGGCAACCAAAATATGAGCACACTGGAGCGTTCATGAATGAATTGCGTCCACCGCTACTTGAAAACGTACACAACAGTACGAAAGTGCTTCTTTAATATTTATATATATATATAAAAAAATGCACTTAAATAAACGAAAAAAGGCTATTTAGGTGAGCACGGTTGACGATCGGCTATTTGACAAACCGTTGTCCTTCTTCTTCTTCTTGATGCCCTGCTCCACGTGAGGAAAAACGTTCTGCAGGGCCTTCATGGCATCACTGAGAGCGTTAGCCAGCAGGGGCTGAATGACTGGCGTCATGGCTTTGGCCGGGGAAGCCACGGCCCTCTGGGACGCAGGCACGATCTTCCTCATGGCGGACAGGAAGTCACGGCCTTCGATGTTGATGGACGTGACGTCCAGGAGGAGTTTCTGCGAGGAGGAGTAGATCTGCGGGTAGCGTCGGCGCAGGGCGCACAGGGCCGCTTCCGCGCACACTGCCTTGATGTCCGCGCCGCAGTAACCTGAGAGAGTTGGACATTGCGGAAACGTCTAACGATCTGAATATGGCTTTCAATTGCTCTTGAACTTAAAAGTGAAAAAACGACTTACCAACACACTTGTCAGCCAGTTCCTCAAGAAACGCATCGGACGGCTGCGGGGTCCACAGTCTTGTGTGAATCTTCAAAATGTCTTTACGGGCCTAAAAACAGGCAAAGGCTTTCATTTTTAGCTTTAATGAGTTAAGTATTTCGGTCAGCTAACTAGGTGTTACTGTATACCTACCAAGATCATAATAAAAACAACAAATAGTATAAATAATGGGAACTACTTAAAGAATATCATGCACACGGCCAAAAATCCTTTTCACGTTATTAGGCAATAAAAGCCAGCTGAACAGGGTCATGAGCCAAGTCCAAAACGGCATACAATACTAAATATGTCGAAAGAGTAGCACACCGTGGGTTACCATAGTTAAAATGTAATAAATAATAATAAAAGGGCATACCATTTCGACATATTACATATTAGCATGGTGTTCTCGTTGATGCTGCTAAAGGCTCAGGCTTTGCCGACGCTTAGCCAGTCAAGACTGCATGCTAAACAATATGTCCTTCAGGTGGCGTACTATAACGTACTGTTAAGTTTGATAGTACAGGGTTCTTGCTCTTTCCTCGTGAACAGATTACAAACTTTTTCAAGACTTCCTGATTACGTCTGTAAACTTGTGTTTAGTTTTCTTTCTAATTAAGTCATTAACTAAATCATGAAAATGGAAAACACAAAATGTAAGCTGCACTAAGGAGCCTCCATTTGTGCAGCGAATAAGGGAGTACCAATTTAATGTCTTTGGACTTTGACAAAAAAAAAAAATCCATATTTAACAACAACAAAAAAAGGTGAAATCAGGCCCCGCTACTGACACACCTCTCTGTCTGGGAGGCTGAACAGAAACTCCCTGTCGAAGCGCCCAGGCCGTCTGAGCGCAGGGTCTATGGAGTCCAGCCGGTTAGTGGCGCCAATGATGACCACCTCACCACGACCATCCAGCCCGTCCATTAAAGCCAGCAGCGTGGACACGATGGAGCTGTTGCCAAAACGGTCACACTAATTAAAACACATACGCAAATACACACACTCTAGAGCGCTCGAATATTAGGTGATGGAAATTGTATCTAGTTAGAAAACCTTACAAAAGTTCTATCAACTCGTTTAAATTCACCTTACGCATGTCGGTGTAAAAACAAGCAAATAAGCGAATGACTCATTCGAAATACGGAACGTACCTGTGGATCTGGTCTTGCCTGCTGGATCGAACAGGTGCAATCCCATCGATTTCGTCAAAGAAGATAATAGATGGACGCATCTGATATGCCTTTAAAAACAAGGTACAAAAAGGACAACTGACGTCTTGAACAAAAGAAAAAACTGGTCGCCGTCAAATTCACCCCAAAACCTTTATGAGCTGCATAATATGGACAAAAATAATATATTGCAATTATATTGTCACAAACTAAACCCCTGATGCGTCATAGCGCGTCATAAACATTGCCCTAAACCTTTGAGCAACCTTTGAGATCGGGTCAGAACGGCCACAGAACACAATAAAACAAAAATGAGTGGTTTGTTAGGGAGCTCATTTGCATATTGCAGGTTTCTGTGAGATCAGTGCTGCAAAGGCCAATATGGTAGTAAGGAATAAAAAAATAAAAATAAATTAAAAAAAGACGATGTTTTGTGCAGACAGATATGTACCTGGTCGAAGAGTAGTCGGAGCTGTCTTTCTGATTCTCCCACCCATTTGCTGAGACAGTCAGCACCTTTCCTCATAAAAAAGGCCACTTTCTTCTCCCCCTGACTGCACTCGTTGGCCAGCGCCCGTGCGACCAGGGTCTTCCCGGTGCCCGGGGGGCCGTAGAACAGACAGCCTCTGCAAATGCAAACGCATTTAAAATAATGTAGATTGGTAAATAAATACTTTTTTTTTTTTTAAGGTTTTTCAGATGATGACAAGAATACCCGGATGGAAATGGCAGATACAGTACATAAAAAAAAAAAGAAAAGAAGAAGACAGCTAAGCAGTGCTAAAACGTTTTGGACACTTGGCCGAGGTGAAAAAGTTAGCGGATAATAAAGAGAACACGCAATAAAGGGCAATAAAATAAGACGTTTAGACTAAGGTGATGCGGTGTGTGTCCAAGTCCCTCTACGGCTACGTCAAAATCTGCATACTATTGTACTAAAGAGTACGCCCAAAATAATACTATAGTGTTTTGGGAATATATATTGCCATAATAGATAAACATACATCCGTTTCTGTAATGTTGGCTTGCCTTACCTTGGAGGCTGAATCTTAAACCGCTCAAAGACCTCAGGGTAGAGCAAAGGAAAGACCAACATTTCCTTTAGAGCCGAGATGTGTCTATTTAAACCACCGATACTGTCAAAGCGCACCTAGACCCGGATAAAATCAACAATTATATTAAGGAGAGGTTTGGATTTTTAGACAGGAAAACCAGACAATAGAAATGCTAGATCACTTACATTTACATTTCAAGAAACATACAAACACATAAATTTATTAATTAATTCTTACCGTCTGGTCAATCTGCATTGGATCAACATCTGCAAGACTTGCGCCGATCTTAATTCGGTCCTTGTGGATTCCTGACAGATCCTCTTTCCGGAAGTTCATTGGAAGGCATCTACAGGACAGACCAAAACGTCTAAATGCTTTACCTAAGGCTGAACTGTAAATACATATACATACAGTGGGGTCCAAAAGTCTGTCACCACATTGAAAATCTGGAATTTTTTCTGTATGGCACTCTAAAACGCTTTGCTGAAACTGGATCAGTCGTATCCAAAGCACGATCAGGCAGAGCAACAGTGAGCACACCATCAGAAGAGCAATACATAAAGCTTTGTTCACTGAGAGAGAGAACAGCAACTTCATCACAAATACAGAATGTGC
>JAOUQW010000024.1:9731790-9745149 GCA_028565825.1 Olivaichthys viedmensis | reverse complement strand
CATTCTGTATCTGTGATGAAGTTGCTGTTCTCTCTCTCAGTGAACAAAGCTTTATGTATTGATCTTCTGATGGTGAGGTCACTTTTGGTCTGTACCTGATCGTGCTTTGGATACAACGTTTTAGAGTGCCATACAGTGGCAATGAAAAAAATCCCAGATTTTCAATGTGGGCTCAGACTTTTGGACCCCACTGTCTAAATACAGGAGGGTCCAAAAGTGTCTATCCACTACACGTACCAGGGAAAAAAAGCTACTATTGCTTGTCACTGGGGTGGTACCTCCAAAGTACATCATCTTTTGTATCTCTGGTATGTAACATTTACCTGCGTAAGTAATTGTAAAAAACTCATTTAATGTACATAGCTACGAAACAAACCAATTCCAGACTTTTCCCAGAGCCGGTGTGCAAACTCGCGAGAGCATCACATTTACTTGCCACTAACTGCTTTAAACAAAACTCCTAATGAACTTTTAAAGACGGAATGCCGTGAAGTGCCCAAAAAATCAAAAGAAGAAGATGCCAGGAAGTAGTTTTCATTCTAGTGACAATATCTTGTTTGGAAAAGCTCAATGAGTCACAGTGTTTACAGGTTTGTTGTCCCGTCAGAAACCGGTGCATATATATGCACATACACGGAATTGCAGATAACCAATCAGATTGCAAACTTCAAGATTCTGAAACTTGTGGCCAGAAAAGTGTATAATAGGTATCAGAAGATCCTTAGTCTGGGGCTGAGACTACACCTTCTCTAACCGATCAGCTAATTATCAAGCTCTTCATGAGCTGTTGGGACTAAAGTTTAAAACCGTTGTCTTAGATAAATGTTAGCTACACTACATTCTCATTCCCGATTGAAAGATACATACCAGAGGTATAAAGGACGTACTTTTAAGGTACCACAAGCACAAAGGTACAGGTTTTATTTTTACAGAACCTTTATTTTTATTGTTTACAAGAAACTAATACAAAACTCAATTGATACTGATTATTCTTCAAGAATAATATTTAAAACTGCGATAAATCTACTTTTCTCTCTTTCAACAGTGATTCAAAGGTACTTGTGTAATTGCTCCCCACTGTGGGGAATCTTTAGCTTGCTAAACGTGAGTGAGGGAGTTACAACAACGCATCTAAAACCAGTTCTTGTTTTTAGTGGATTCTGACTTTTGGACGCCACTGAATAAAAAAGGCTCATGCCACATTCCTAGGGGCCAACACAATGCCAGTACCAATTTAATCTTACCTGAGGCACATTTCAGGTCTGGGCAGATAGTCTCTGGCTCTGAAAATAAGTTCAAAATGAATACTTCGGTCAGTCAGTGTGATAAAAGAGACCTAGAGAGAGGGGGTATTCTAGTGGTGCTGACTGATGGAGAAAAATGACATTCTTGACCCCTTTTCACAGCTCAGCACTGCTGCACAGCTCCCTGATGACTGTGCTGAACCTTTTAAAGCTGATGTTCTGTTCAAGTCCAAATGTCCCATTTCAAACTTTAACTAGATGTTTAACACTAAAAACATTACGTGCTGGGCTTCAAAATGAAAAACATATTTCTATTACTGAGATAATGTTCAGGTCATTTTAACAAGGTGAAAAAAAAGTGTTGGTCTTTGTATAGTGACTGGTCTTTATAAATATGAAATCAAAAAGCGTGATTTTAGTCCCCGGCACATGACTTCCATCTCTCGTTTGCATTCTGTGCACATACACCTGATCATTTTTCCAAGTTTGTTTGAAACACTGATTACAAACTTAATTACAGGCTGAAGTTGGACTCGCTGATACTTTTCTATTATTTTTATTTATAAGTTTATTTGTCATGGACAGTGCTCATTAATAAATAGTATCAACAGAACTGTAAATTAGCCAGAGTTAGCCCAAAAGGCAAATTTTCTTCTGTCCCTGGCCAGTTGTTAAAAGGCATCTGAACTTTTAGTAACAAATACTAAGTCATGAAGAGGGGCAGATATCTGACCTTGCTTAAAGGTGCAGTTTGTAAAATTGTTTTTAGATTTCTAGATTTTGTAAAAATGTTTCTAGATTTTTTTAAACGTTTCTGTAATTGTCTAATTTCAAAAATACCTTAGAAAAACTGTGTTTTGCAATATTGCTATGCAATGAATCTGACTAGTTTCTTCGTTTCAGGCTTTTGTTTACATTTTTCTGGCCTGGACATTAGCTCTGCCCCCAGTCAAAGCAGCACCGCCCAGCTCTCCCCCTTTCCTCTAAAGGCAATTCTTGAGGCATATTTACTTTCAACAAAGGGGAGTGGGGTCAGTTGGAGGAAGGGGAAGGCTAGTCATTGTTTTAATTGCAAATACAATTCACCTGGCAGGCAGCAGAGGGCTTCAAAAATCACAAACTGCTCCTTTAACGTACCTGAGCAGAGGATCAGTTCGATGTCGTCTAAGAACTCCTCTGCAGTGAGGTCAGGATACATGCTCAGAGACTTGACCCTATCGACCCGGCTGCAAGCGATCTGCTTCAGAGCTTGCTTTTCCGCAGTGGCTTAGACGTCCACTCCATTGCACAAGTCACTAAGATCCCCCAGATCTTTGGGGTCATATCGGCCGTCCGTGATCACGATGGCCACCACTTTGGTGCCTGCTAGTCTGCACAGCATTATAAGCTTCTCGTAGGTGAACCTCAGAGCAGACGGCGTCCAGGTTCCACTGGCGATCCATTCCATGTCTTTGACTTTGGCTTTAAAGGAGGTGATTGAAGTGACGCTGCGGTCGTCCATTCTGATGGCCTGCACCGCTCCCTGATGACTGTACTGAACCACGCCCAGTCGAGCACCTCAAAGAGAATGAATGCGGTACAGTACACAGGTGACCTTTTAACTCATATTCTGTTCTGGTTAAAAAGACCTAATTTAATTTTTTACTAAGAGTGGAACAAAGATTACTTTTCCACCATGAAACTGTGTGATTGGCACAATTTCTCAAATGAACATTTACAATCTTTTAAAACTCATATTTACATTACAGATCATGAGAGATGTTATATTACAGATCATTCTGACTTGAGAGTAACGAGGTGAAATGAAAGTGTTAAAAATTTACATAAAAAAGGTGACTGAGCATCATATTTAAAGTCTTGAGTGGAAAGTTGAAGGGCCAATAATAAGAGCAAAGCTCTTAGTAATGCTGCCATCAGGCCACTGAAATTTGCAAAGCGAACTGGATAAGTTACAGGCAGAAAAAATGTGATCCAGAAAGGTAAAATGACAGAGAAAACAAATCTCCTGAATCAAGTAAGTAAAAAATGTTGTATCATATCAACAGCTTCACTGCTGGAATAGATCTAAACCTTTCTTTTAGTGTGTTGCCCCTCTCTTGGCTTTCACAATGGCATTCATTTGCTGGGGTCTGGATACTGCAAGATGCGGGGTGTGTTGTGAGTGATGTGGAATCATGCCGAAATAGCTGCTTTGTGCAGTTGCTGCAAATTGGACAGCTGCGAACGCTTAATTTAAAGATCTGGAGACTGTGCACTAAAGCAATGAAACCTCCCTGTCATTTTTCTGTAACCATTCAGTTATGATATGTGCCTTATGGTGCATTATCATGCTAGAAGTGTCCATCCGAGTGTGGGTAAACTTTGCCAGGGATAGGCAAAAATGGAAATCTAAAATACAGTATTAAAAAAAAAAAATTTAAATACAGAAATACAATTTGTAAGCAGGAAATAAGATCAGTAGTGCCATGTTAGTGTTCTGGTGGGTGCTAGCTAACTTCAGAAACCACACTGGTGGTCTACACTAAAGGGCCAATCAATTATACCGTGTCATTTGTTTCTAAAGCGTTACTGTACCACAAATGTTAACCTACTATTATATTTTTCTACAGTGTCTTGGCAGGAGCCTTTGCCTGCTACCCAGCATCCACCTTGCTAGCTAGCAAAAAGTATTATGAATAGACCTAATAAAGAATATTTCCAATCATGTGAAATCTTTTAAAGACTTATTAAACATCCAGTAGGAATAGTCATGGTTTTTGCAACATGCTGGATAGAAACGTGTCCATTCCTGACAAGTCTTTGGTGCTGCAGAGAATTTCTGGCCGTAGAGCAGCTCTGGTGCAAATGTCAAATACATTTTGCAAATACAAAACACAAAAGCATTTAGATACAAATTACGACCATTAATTACAGACTACAAAATAGTATTCTGTATTTCAAATTTTAAATACATATACATATACTGCCCATCCACCATCCCTGACTGTAGCCATGACCAAGAAATGAATTTCAGCAACAATGTTTTGATGCTCCAGGAGCTGCGCTTTATTGTTTTTCGCTGACAACATCAGCACCCGACAGCTCATTCAAGACAAAGTCCAATAAGTGGTGCGTTCTAGGATGACATACTGCACAATGTGAATTGTGATGTGATTTGGCTGGTTGTGGTTTGTCTGTTTGCTTGCACGATCTCAAAATTCTCCTTTTGACCCCTCTGATCCATAAGCTGTTTTTATCCACAGGATGGCTGATCACTGGTACGGTATTTTTCTTTAGCTCTTTGCACCATTCTTGGTAAACCCTTAAAACTATTTTGAATGAAAACATGGATAACACCCATTTGGGTAATGTTCAAAGTCAATAAAGTTACTTGTTTTGCCCATTCCAATACCCAATTGCACCCTAATAATGACAGAAATGCTGGTCTAACTGACATATACCAAACACATGTACAATTTGTGTGAAGGTAGACGGTGCACCTAATAAACTGGCAGTTTAGTGCACATTAGATTTAACTGAGTCATCATTCAACAAACTTTCAATATCAGTCACAGTGTGATAATAATCTATATGACAAAGCTCCTACTAAGTTAATTATTTATATAGTTATGCATATAGTTAATACCAACTTACAGACTCAGCTCTTAATCTATTCTTCACATATCATGCACTTGCCAGACAGCCACAGTAATAAAACCAGTACCAATACCAAGCCACTTTAAAACCAGAAACAGAAGTCTAGGTTAAATTTAGAGAAATATTTCTGACCTGTAGGGAGAGATAGTTTTTCTGCTGCACACGATCTTCCTTCACAGCCATGTAGTGGCCCACACCTGAAGTCCTCTCCCCTATGTAGAGGTTAAAAAGGTATGCACATCGTGCATCATGCCTGCCCAAACGTGCCACATGTCATGAAGCATCAAAACTCTCACTGCAACCTTCTGCATGTTTACAGAGCTCTCCCAGGAAGCACTTCTGTTAGTTCCAGCATTGTATCAGTCATTGTGAGGGGAGACAAGGGACAGCGGCACCTGGAATACATAACCAAAGTAGGCTCAAGAACAATTTGTCTATTAAAAGCAATAATCAAGCAGTTTAGAGCACTGGGAATGGAAAGTGAGATGATACTGTAAAGTATGCAGTGAAAACCATGGAGTGATGTCAATCATGGTCTAAAAGTAGGTCCTACTGAGGAGGAGAAAAAAATATTTGGCTGAACAGACCAATGTTTGCATGCAAGACCTGACAGGAAAGCATGCTTTAAACTACAGAGTAAAGGTGTTCATTTTTGTTTTGTTTTGCTTTAGCATGTATTAAGTATATTGTGTAATACATTAGAGAGAGAAAATCCCTGATCTAACAGAAATACGGCAGATGGAAATAAATGGAAAGGACAGACGGAAGAAAATGAAAATGAAAATGGTAGGATCTCCAGTACATGCCACACATCAACAGATTCACTTCCTTACTGGGGAAATTGCATTTGTATATAGTATATTCTCTTACTTATTGAACTAAGCAGAACTGGCCATGGTAATTTAGCTTTTGCTATATTTGCTCCTTGTCTCATGGAATGTTTTTTGGAATACATTAAAACTGATATGAGTCTTAATTATTAATTAAATATTTGTTAAGGCAGAAGTGCACTTAAAATTTTAATTTTTTTGGCTTTCTATGTTGATACTATCTACATTTGTGTACAGTATGTTTCATTTACTCTTGTATTATTAGTTTCATTGTCTACTATTTCCTTGTTATTCTGATCTGCTGTTGGCATGCAGGTATGGAGGACAATACGGGACTTTAATCCCGTAAATAAAAGAATTGTAATAAAATATATAAATAGGGAAATAAATAAATGTGGTACAATTTATTTAAAAAATTATAAATAAATAAATACAGAAATAAGACATTTATTTATTTATTTATTTCCCTATTTATTTATTTATTCATTTATTTATTCATTTATTATAAAGTCCCGTATTGTCCTCCACATGCAAGGCCCTTCTGAAAATGAAGCAGTGGTCTCAGAAATGCTTCGCTACTTTAAAAAAATTGGTCAAATAAAACATGTACAATCTATTCAAAAGTGGCAAAAGACATTCTGTTTCACTGATAAATAGCATTGGTTTAAGTCAATGATTTGTCATTTTACAACACATTTCGTTTATTTCAGCTTGGTGTAGATATGTACTTATCTACTTATATATTCCTTTCTTATGCCTTAGGTTTCACCAGAGAACATCTGAGCCTGTCTGGAAATTATTATGCTGTAAACAAAGCCATTTGAATAAAATGTGTTTCTTTAAGTTCATATTCTGCAAGAGGAACAAGAAACGGTGATAACATACTAACATCCCAGCCTCGTCCTCTTCACCATATCTAACTAGGCGGCGTAGTATGATTCTCTCCACCAAAGTCCTTGATGATAATCAAATCACAATAGGAGCCTTTGTTGAATTAGCTAAACTCTTTTGACATTTTATTTACGAGTACATTGATGCAGCGTACTTGGAAATCAAACAGTAAAAAAAAAAAAAGATTTCTGTTAGAAAACAACGCGTCTTATGGGAAAAAATGATATTTTCGACAAAAACATCTTTTCTTTTTTTTGTGGGATACTGCAAGGCTCAATACTTGGTTTATTCATGTTTTTGATATATGCTAAATACCTTTACCTTTCTTTCGAGAAAAAAAAAAAATGCCTTTTACATTTTGATTGCTGATGACATTAATGTCCTTCTATCAAACAAAGACAGATCTCCAAAAGATTTCTGAGATCAACTTGCAACCGCTCAGCTAGTTTAAAGCCAATAATGATGTCTTAGCATCAAGAAAATATAGTGCTGATTTTGATTAAAGGTAAAAGAGTTTTTGTATTTGAGTACATTCTGATAAATCTCTGTGAAACTAGTGATCTAATCAGAAGGATTAGATGCCTAACTAGAAAAATGTGGCCCAATTCCTAAATGCTTCATCCTTACTCCTCCCTTTGCAATAAGCACCAGTTCACATATGTGCTTTTTTCCTATCACTTTTAATCAGATCATCATGCTGCTTGGATCAGAGACAAATTGCAGTAAATTAATTTAGTTTTCACTTTTGCATAGTCAGCTCTTATGCCACTGCAGGTGGACTGAAAATACCTTTCTTTTCCCCCTCCTTTTAAATAGACCCGGACTATACCAATGTACTGCACAACAACGGGGGGAATCCATCGACAAAGTAATAACATTGCATTAACAAGAGCAAACTAATTACCACAATTTAAACAGAATAATCTCACTCTAAAAGATATAAATAAGTATGTCGAATAATCCTATAAGCATGCTTCAGTTTGACCCGACAACCCAATATCTGAAACGTGACCAACCCCCCCGGGCGAGCACGACGAACGGCCTTGCCTTGCGCTGGTCGCGTAAAGTTACGTTACGTTCATAGCGTAGCGTCGTGCGAGACCGTGCAGACCGTAAACTCGTACGTGGGGGGGTTTAACACGTCTTCTCAAGGTGAGCAGGTGTTCGTCTGCTACAAACTTTAATTTAAATTTTTTAATAAAGCGTCGTCGTGCTTCAATATTGACGTCGAGTGGGCGGAAAAGGGCTGTCGAATGCTAGCTTAGCACTAGCTTAGCATTGTACAGGAAGGGCCGAGACTCTTGTTTTGAAGTCCTGTTGTGTTGCCTGTGTCATGTCAAGCCTGGATTTACTGTCTGCTGCAGGTGTTATTGCTTTATAATGGAGCTTAAGATTAAAGTGGCAGACGTGCACCTGTGCGAGGAACCCTTTATTTAGTGGCTGCCTGCATGGGGAGGGTTCTGCATTAGTGCATAATCTTGTATCCCAAAATGGATCAGATTGTGAGAAACCAGAGCAAAGTGCAAACTGTGTGCAGGATTTATTCAGAGAGGGGGATTGCGCAACACAGGCCAGATTTGGTGTTTTTGATCAAGCTTTTACTCTGATGTTCATTTGAGCAGGCTTTCTCCATGAACAACCTGAACGATCCTCCTGGATGGAATATAAGGCCGGTGCCACATGAGGGTCCTGATGGGGGCAAATGGAACTACGCTCTGTTAGTGCCGATGCTTGGTCTTGCTGCCTTTCGTAAGTATCTAAGCAAAGCAATGATGCAGAACCCACGACCTGATCAGAAGGTCGTGGGTTCAAGCCTCAGCTCCGCCTGTTGGGCCCTTGAGCGAGGCCCCTTAATCCTCCCTGCTCCAGGGGCGCTTGTATCATGGCTGACCCTGCGCTCTGACCCCCAGCTTACCGACATGCTGGGATATGTGAAGAATGAATTTCACTGTACTTGTATGTGTATATGTGACAATAAAGGAGCTTTCTATTCTATTCTATTCTATGCTGAGCTCATCTTCGATCTGTAAAGGCTATCACGGGCCATGTGAGACTCATCGTTGCACTTGAAAGTTTGGACCAAGCTTGTAAAGTCTACATAAGACAATGTGAGGCTATAAATTGCATTGTATTGCATTCAATAGGTATATGCTTTCAGCCATCAAAGAATTAGTTTGATTATATAGGACAGTTCTGCGCCTGGCCAAACTGGCAATGCATTGTTCACCTTTTGTCTTTCACTTTCCCTAGACTCATTTGGGCAGAGCAACACAAAACGCAGGGTGTGTCACAAACCACACCCTCTTCACTACATAAGCCACATTGTGCGATTTCACGAGCACGTTGGATATTCTCCACTTTGATTTTTGGACCGGACTGCAAAATGGCGCAGTCCCAAAGTAATGCATGACGTAAATGCATAGGGTGTTGTTTTGGACATACAGTCTCTTCAGAGTACCAGTGGTTCTCAACTGATTTTGCCCCAGGACCCACATCTGTCTTTCATCAATAGCAGTTTAACGTTATAAGCCTTCTAATGAATTATTTTGCCAAATGAATAGTGCAGTAATGGCCTATGACTTCATGCACTCAAAACAGGAAACAAATGAAACTGCAACAAGGGCTCAAAAGCTGTTCAAACATATTTCAGTGTTCTGGTTTCTGGAAGAATTATAGTACATAATCAGCACTGGCTAAAGTGGTCAATGACCGACTGCTTGCCTCAGATTGTGGATGTGTTTCCGTTTTGCTACTGTTGGACTTGAGTGCAGCATTTAACACTATTGACCAGGATTTTAATGAATGGGGTTAAAATGCGGTCAATTTAGCCAGACAGGTTTTTACCTGGTTTAGATCTTACTTGACAGACCGTTACCAGTTTATTAGCTTTAATGGAGATTCTTCAGAGTGTAAAAAAGTGCAGTATGGTGTCCCACAAGGTTCTGTTTTACCTCCCCTATCATTCTTCCTCTATATCCAGCCCCCTGTTCATGTAATTTGCAAACATAATGTTGGCTTTCTACGCTGATGATGCACACTTATTCTTATCAGTTTAGCCAGATTCAGCAGCACGGCTACGTAAAATAAATTCATATACATGCATATATTCACTTCTGCATCCCGTCAGGATGGATCTGGACTCGCGAGTCGCAGAGGCAGATCCAGGAAGCGACGGGCCAGTTTGAGCGGGACATGGCCACCATTGCCAAAGACCTGGAGCTCAAGTATAAAGATACACTGGTGGAGAACCGGCGCAGAGCCGCCCTCCTGGAGCTAGAGCTGGAAAAGGAGCGTCAGCGGGTGGAGGGTTACAGGAAAGCCATGGTCTCACAGAGCCAGCAGCTCCTGGAGGAGCGCAAGCAGCTGCAGAAACATCGTGACGAGCTAGAGCAGGAGAAAAAGAGTGTCCTGCAGTCTGGAGCAGCTGGATTGGCACTTCATGGGGCTCTACAACAGGAAGACCAATGGCAACAGAGAGCCCAGGCTTTGCTACAGGAGCTGGAGCTCCAGCTGGCGGAGAGGCAGAACGCCTTCTGTAGCCTTCTGCTGCCCAGGGAGCACCGGATGGAGATGGAGAAGAACCTGCTGCTCAAGGCGGCCAAGCACCCCGTGGGGGCCGAATTGGGCCTGGAGGATGACCTCAGGGACATTTTTAAAAATGACAAGCACTGCGCAGACCTGCTGAACATGGACAGGAGGAAAAACGGGAAGCTGATGTGGCTGTATCTCAAATACTGGAGGCTGCAGGTCACGCTGCAGAAGCACAAAAGGGCAGAGGAGACGCTGACAGGGTCGCTGCCTAATGTCAAGTGACCTTAGAAGGAAATGTAGGAAAATATCATACTTGTTTTCAATCCCATAATATAGCGATTGGTTGTTACTGGTCTCATGATTTTCACTAATGTATATTTGTTGCTTTTACTTTGTCTAGTCTAACATATTTCTGCAATATTTGGGATGGGACTCCTAAACCTACTGACAGTCATATCAGAATATTGTTGCTTCCGTAAGTTCATGAGTTGAAAAATTCATCTTTTTGAGTGTATATAACGTCTTTTCTGCTATTCAGCCTGAGATTATATCGAGACGGTTTTGTTCCTACAGGTGTAAACCGTCCCTGTAATGATAAATTCTAGTATATAATAATATTATAGTTTGTTCCATCTTGAATAAAACTATACATTCAGTTTCAGGGATTTTTTTTATTTTTATTTTTTATTCAGTTTTACAAGTTTATACACACTCTCTGTCAAACACATGACACATACTTCATATTGCAGCATATTATATGAAAGTTATATATGCGGATGTATGTGATAACCCTATTACTACTATAATAATACAACTATAATAAAACTTAATAAATACTATAGTATAATCAAACGCTTAATAAATGCTACTATTATACTACTATAATAAAAACTACTTTAATATAGTGTTATAAGGTGTAACCCTTAAAGGTTGTAGACTAGTTTACTTACTCGAACTTACATTCCCAGCTCAGAAAATACCACAAACCCAATTGCCGTTGGCTTCCTATTGCATAAGATTGAAATATTCTAGAAAATTCGTAAATGACAATAACACTTGGAACATAACTCTTAAAATATTTCATTGAATTTAAATATTTAATAAGTAACAGTAGGCTTTATAACTATTTATTGCATGGCCGCTACAATCAGTAACTCAAAGTCTTGTCCTCTAGATGGCAGTCTCTGATTTAGAACATTGAATCCCAAAGAGAGCAGAAAATGATGAATGCACAGTGATCTACGCCAAAGAAGTGTTGTAAGAATATGCGTTTGGAAATATTTGGGACTAAAATGTTTGTTAGGGTGAACTCTGTTCCTGTCATCAATCCAATATATAAAACCAACACATTATTGCTTTCTGAAATCCCCAAGATGTTGTCTAACCATATCAGAAAGAAAATCGTAGATGTTATACTCACAGGAGTCGTGGCCAACAATTTTTTGCCTGCATCTGATAATCACTTGCATATTAGGCTTAGAAAATCCTAAATCTGTGGAACAGTTCACGCATCATTCCTGGCACTACACTCATCTCTACACAACTTTGATGAATAAAGGGTCTTTGTGTCTAGTCTTCTAGTGAACCAATGAATTCCAGCACAAACCAACTACAATGTATTGCATTGTAATGAATTTATTTAGATAATAAAACAAAACATTACAATTGGAGTCTTTTATTATTAGGTAAGAATTCTGTGTAAAAGAACTGATGCCATTTCATTTGGTGAAAAATGAAAAAGTTTACTTCATTGATATCTTTCTATTCTAATTTTATAACATTTTGTCGAATAAGCTTATGTATGCAACTACATGAGATCCATTAAAGAACTGTCTCATGATACCTGAAACATCTCGTCCCAGTTTTTCCTAACCTGTTTTTTTTTTAAAAGTGGGACAATGTAAAAATGTATTATTTATACCACTTTAGCACTTATTTTATTGCGTGAGTATGACGTATATACAATTTAATTACTATTAGGAACACTGTTCCTAATAAGCAAAACCTTAGCTATGCCTCAAATTGTGTACTTTGCATATTTTTAGTCTAAGTAGAGTGTTCACACTGGGAAATTCAACAAGATGTAAAGTACATTCTTAGAAGAAAAAAAAAAAAAAAAAAACTCTTTAACCTTATAACCTAACCTTTTTTTCCGAAGAGTGTACTAGAACCACTCGGTGGTTGTTGCCAGCTGTACGTAGCGAAAGGGTTGGAGCCATGACATGACACTTCAGTTTAAATTTTTTGCTAAATGTCCTATGTGCCCGAGCAAGAACGCCTCTACATTACAAATGAGAAGCAAAACGTTTGGACAGGTCATTTTGCATTTAAAAACTTTGGCAGCTGTTCCTGTGTAGGCTGAAGCAGGTCAATGACGAGAGATACCAGGCGGTAACACATCTGTGTTCACATATAGCTTACATAAAACACTCGAATTTTGTATTTAAAACGTGATTTAATGCAGCCCCCGTATGCATTTGGTTGAAGTAGATCCAAAGTGTCAAAATATATGCATGTTACATTATTACATTTTTATTGCTTCATAAAATTCCAGTAAATAGTAAATATTCTAGTAAATCTAGTCAACATGTGCTGTTAATATTTGCCTCTATACGTTGTTTTGTTCGAAGTATTTAAATAGTGAGTTGACACTTATGTTCACAGACTCCCGTATAGGCCTAAATTACATGCTGGGGTATGAAGTGTATGTGTGTGAAAATAATCTAAATCATCAGCTTTGTCCAACATGTATGGTGAAGCATGAAATATTATTCTCAGAAGTGAGCAGAACTCAAACTGACTGGTTTAATATGGCTTGGATGTTGCTTTTGTTATTGTTATTGCAATTTATTTTTACATCGTGGCAACACATTTCCTGAAATCGAGCTCCTCCATCGCTCTGTTGTCTCTGTTTCGCCATACAGTGCAGGGAAAAACTATGATTAGGTGGAAACACTGTGAGGAAAAGAAGAGGAGAGGGGCTGTGTAAAAGCAATGGATTGTCTTTTTAAGTGTGTGTGTGTGTGTGTGTGTGTGTGTGTGTGTGCAGGAGCATCACAGGGGTGTAAATAGTGGAACTGACTCCCCAGGGCCCTAGGTGAAGTGGCCCCTTAAGGGATAAGATGGAAGGAGACCCATAGAGACTGCATTTTTGTCACAGCACCACCCGTCCCTGCACGCACTCCCTCACCTCACCACCAGAGGTCGCCATCAACCGACACCGCACG
>JAOUQW010000024.1:9695366-9711075 GCA_028565825.1 Olivaichthys viedmensis | reverse complement strand
AGGAGAAAGAGGAGGAGGAAGAAGAAGAGAAGAAGGAGGAGGAGAAAGAGGAGGAGGAAGAAGAAGAGAAGAAGGAGGAGGAGGAGAAAGAGGAGGAGAAAGAGGAGGAGGAAGAAGAAGAGAAGAAGGAGGAGGAGAAGGAGAAAGAGGAGGAGAAAGAGGAGGAGGAAGAAGAAGAGAAGAAGGAGGAGGAGAAAGAGGAGGAGGAAGAAGAAGAGAAGAAGGAGAAAGAGGAGGAGAAAGAGGAGGAAGCCGGAAGTGGCGCGCGCGCGCGAGCAGATCCGTGAAGACGCAGCGCACCTTCTCGGCATCAGGACAGAAGAGGCGCGCGCACCGGACGTGTTTGAGACGAGCGTGAGTAAGAGCTGCTGGTCGGCCGAGCGGATGTATTTCTCCCGACATGTTACCGGCTATAACTCGACGTGCTCGAGTGCTTTACTGAAAAGCACTGCGGCTGGTCAGAGGCGTCTTCTGCACGAGCGGCGCGCTTTGTGCGCGTCTGTGTACGGGGGTCGTGGTCGTGGTCGTGGTCGTGGTCGTGGTTATCGTTGGCGTATTTCAGCTCGTCATGCCCGGTCTGCGGTGTATTATGTAATAATCCGGTGGAAACGTTTCACGCGTGAGTGCGTGCGTGCGTGCGCGCGCGCCGGTGGCTAAATTCATAAGGTGGAATTTCTTTCTTTCTTTCTCTCTCTCTCTCTAGCAAAAAGAGCTTTGGTTCATCTTTCAATTTTGAAATGAAGCTCCACATGGTGTCCTTCTTTATTGCACGCTCTAGCTGGAACATCTTGACCCTTAATCAAATTGGCGTTGAAATGAGGGTAATAATGGTCTATAGCCAGGTCACGTTAAAGACCCCAGCATTCCGAACTGACTCTTTAGTTCCAGTAGCAGTAAGCATTTTTAAAAATCTATTTTTTCTTTTTATTCATTTTGTGTTACCAGTGGTTAACTTTGGCATTTAGGAGGTGGGGAAGCCTTACTTCTATCATTCAATTTGTGTTGTTATGCATGTTCTCAACATTGATATAATGGAAATGCAAATGCCATGATGTCTGTGTCTGTTCTAAGGGCTTAATTGAACTAACTACAATTTGGTGGCTAGGCCGTAAAATTTTCACGATTCCTTGTTTGCCAGTTCTGGCTTCTAAAAAAGAAACCAAAAATATTTTCGGATTTCCTTTCTGGCAATGATGGACGCTCCGAATAAAAGGTTAAATCTAGAACCCATAAGGGTTCTTTGGTTTGTCCCTTTTGGGGGAATCCTTAAAGGTTCTATCCAGAACACTACAACAGGGTTTCCCGTTCAGGAACGGGTCCATGTAGAACCCCTTTAGAAAGTTAGAACCTTTCACCATACACATTTTTTTTTCTTCTTCTGTGCATAGAGCCTTTAAAATAGTTCATAGTCGGTTCCTCTGGCCATCCAAATCTCATTAACTCATAGCGCTGTTGATTTTGAGGTTCTGATTATTGAGTTTTGGTTGTCTGTGTGCATTTTTCAGTGCATTTAGCAACAGCCTGTTGGCCAAACAGATCGCCTTTCAAATTGAATGAAAATCCATTCACATGACATAGGCCTACTTTATGAAGACATGTTTGATTTAGTGTTTATGATACTTAAAAAAAAAAAAACAGGATCTGTGGATGGTTTAGTGTTATGCTAACCTCAGATGCATGGATAATATGGTAATCAGTCTAAAAGTTTATAGCCTATGTCACACGTTTAATTGCTACACCCTCATCACAACCCACATTAAACAGACCTGAGGGCATAGTCAATGTCATCAGTCATGCTGGCAAACGTTTGAGTCCGCCGACGTGTTTACATGATAATATTGATGGAAACAATATTACTGTTGTCATCCAGTGCTATTTTAATATTTTATTACTATGTGTGAAGCGAGGCTCAGTGTGTTGTAATGCCAAGTTTACAACCTAAAGCAGCGATGCCGTTCCAGTGTGAGTGCACACGTGTGTCTATTAATTAGTGGTTCTTGCAAAGACACTGTAAATGTAGGGCATTAATGTTGGTCACATTGATTGTGATTGTTTCTAGCATAAATCTACACGGCTACTGTATTGTGTTTCCATTGTTTGTGTTCTTGTGTTAAGAGTTACACATTCTAATTTACTCTTTAATATATAATTTAGATATTTAAATATAATACATGTACGGTTACCTATATACTGTACTTTTCAAGTGTCACACCTGTACATATGCTATGAACAATATGGGATCAGCAGCTTCTTAGCAACCCAACGTCTTAGTCTTTTTCTTCCTCTGTTTTATGGTGGCCAGATCCCCATATAATCCATCTTGATCCTGTATTATGGTATTATGTTATCACTTCTGCCCGTTGGGATGGAGCGGCCTGCTCCGTATGCCACCTTCTCTACTGTTCCTCCAGATAAACCTGTCCTAGTTATACAGCACTTAGCAAACTTACTTGGTTACAGTCGACAAACACTTGAACATGATATCTTTCTTATCTTTGAAGCTTTTCTGCTCAAAAAATCTACATCTTGCATGACTTTGAGCCTGACTGACAATGCGTATGGACACACGCAGGCTTCTCTGGGATTTTCAGTACTACATTTGAGAACATTTCATTTAGCTTGAATATGGGCTGTTTAACTTCCTATGTTTTGTGCATGTTTTGTTCCCACGTTTTCAGCTAATACCTGTTTTTTAGGCTGAACAAAATCATGGTGCAAACAATAGACTGTTTTTGGTGTTCACGTTTCTTTGAAAATACTTGGACACACTGACCCAAAAGGTGGCAAAACAGCCAAAAGGTCATTAGGAGTTGTAACCTGCTTAGTGCGGGCCGCAGATATTCCTGTATGTGTTTGCCACAACACCACCTGATTTCAATGTTGAGCTCCTCTTCTTGGCAAAGAAGGAAAGCAGCTGCTGTGGTGGCCAGGTGGAACGAAGTACCTGCACGCTTCAGCCCTCGATGACATTTTTTAAACACCCATTTAACCCTGTAAAGCCTCAGAAGTCCCAGGACCCACCAACAGGTCCAGACTTACATTCTTCGCTCTTGTGACTACATACCTTTTGCTATTAGTTTCACCGTAGTTACTGAATAACATGCTTTAAGATAAATGACTGAATAAGCTGAGACTCTAAGGGGTTAATGCTAACAATGTTATTAGGTCGAATAGAAGAAGAAATGGTCTTTAAGAGTCATAAAGAGTTTTTAAATAACAGTCAACTACTCTTAAACTTTCAACGTGGTGACATTGTAAAATACTATGCTGCTCAATCTGTACATTCTGTACATACTTCAAAAAAAGGTGTATGACTTGCACTATTCGTTTGTTTACCATTTTATTATCCTTGTCTTCTTAATTCTTGCTTGTTACAATGTCTGTGTCAATGTCAACGACTGACGAGTCAAATTTAGTGATCCACTGATCCCTTTTTTTTTCTTTTCTTTTTTGCTTGCTCGCTGCTCTTGATCCACAGCCATTGAGAAGATTTCTCTGCTCCCTCTGTGGAACTCCTAATGGCTCTGCTCCTGTTTACCCCCATCACTCCTACTAGACTAGGCTCTGCTGAGGGACTGGCCTGTGAAGCCCCTGCAGTCCACCTTGACTGGTTCACACCAAGCTTTCCACCCCTTGTAGCACTCCTCCACCAGGTCCTCATACTTGACTTGTTTCCTCTAATTGGCCTCCTCCATCCAGTCTTCCCAGGGGACTGTGAGGTCCAGCATGACCACCTTCTTGGTCGGCTTTGACAGGAGGACAATGTCTGGTCTGCAGGTGGTCTCTGTGATCTCCTCTGGAAATCTCAGCTGCTTTCCCTGACAAATGTGATTACATTTTCTGTCGCTTGATGTTATTAATGTTGCTGGCGATGGTACTAACTATCGGCACCAACTCCTTTAGCATATGTTCATGGCGCCACCGATACCGTCTTTCTCCCAGGGCTTTGATATAGCAGCTGAGGATGTACTCCAATGTTCCTCTCCCCTAGCACAACGGGCATGCTGGCGTTTCTGCCTTATTCCAGGTGAAAAGGTTGGACGGGCTTGGAAACCCATCGTAGACCGCTCAGTGTTACCTTCCAGAGCTCCGGCCATGCCCTGCCCCTCCCAAGCCCAGCTCTTCCGGTAGCCACAACTCGCATCAAATCGGGATTCAGCCTGCTCTACTGCTCTCTGTGCCCTCCACTTTCTTCCTGTTCTCACCTCGATGCCAGACTGTGAGACTTTGGGGTCGCTGGAGTCCATGTACTGTTGAACCTCTCTTGTGCGGGCCACCGTAAATTCCTCGCTCAGGCTGTTGAAAGGGATGAAAAGGAATGTCATGACTTCAAAATGCTTTGAGGAACAAATTGTGTCCTAACTTCATGTGCCAGATCTGTCAGTCAACATCACACGTGTTCATGGCATGAAATATGTCTATTACTGATTCAGCAATTCAGGCCAATATCGGTTTGATGTCCATACTTGGTTCATCCCTAGTCAAATTTTCTTACATACTTTGCCAATCAAACTGATTCTGATAACGCACCAGCTTATGACAATGCACACATGCAATTGCATCTTGTCTACCACGGCTGTTCAGGCCTCATTCATTTTTCTCTCTATTGCTGTGTCCTTTAGGAAAATGAAGGACATCGCTTCATTATTTCTCAAACTGAGGGACTAAACTACGGCAGCAGCATGACCGACGTCTCAGACTCCTCCATCCAGACAGCAGCGGTCAGGGTGTATTGCAAACTGTGTTTGAGTGATTGTCCTACACCAGAGACGAGCGTGTTGCACTCCTGTGACTGCGTGTTCTGCACCCCGGTGAGCACAGAATGTCTTTGTCATGATAGTAGTAAGCCATTCAATTTATTAAGAAATGGGAAATGCGGTGCTAACAGGGGGAGAGGTAATGTAACAGAACCATTTACAAATCTGTCTATGAAGTCATTCAGGATGGAGTTGCATAATAATGACAAATGATAATTCTGATTATTTTGCTCACAATATCAATCACGATTACCACAATTATTCAGCCAATATAGAAACGTAATAGTTTTATTGCACTTTACAATTTTAGCATTTCAAATCAAACATGCTTTTCTTTCACATTGTACGTTATAAGCCTATATTCCTTCATTTTTAGATGCTAAATAAATAAGCCTGCAGGCATCCAGACAGTTAAAGCATATGAATGTGGAGCTTTTCATAGGGCTTTTCTTTAGCATCCTACATTCTAAGCTTATATTCCTTCAATTTAGGTGCTAAATGATGGTGCCACCACAGCAGACAACCATACAGTCAGCATCAACCTCATCATTTAAAACATATGAACGGGGAGCTTGTTAGTTAATGCACCAGAGTCAATAAGAACCGATAACAGGAACTCAGCTAAGCTCACGAATATTGGAGTCCATAATGTTTAATTAATTAAAGGAGCCAAAAATTGTGATCTCCATTAAAATGCGATTAGTTATGCAGCCTTAATTCAGGACATTTTGAATGTCTAATAGAAGTAAGTAAGGCAACTGTACTTGTGGTGTAATTTTGAAGATATTTTGCACCTCATCTAAGTGGAGTAACATGTTCAGTCTCATTAGACATTTACAAGTATAATTTATGACTGGGGGTAAAAACATAAATCTAGTGTTCTCTGTTTTAGCTTTCCAATACTGATATCAGAGCTGTGCAAAGGTTTCTTGCCAAATTATTCAAAAACACGACACAAGATCCTCAATTTGCTGTCCAAAATCATTCAAACATTAATTACTTCATGTTCTCTAAGAAGAATTTTAACCCCATCAACCCCACACCGCCACATGCATCAGCAGCTGTGCTTTGTTGTGAGTGTGAAGATGATTACTCCTTGAGCTGCACCAGGCCGAGAGGAAAACACAAACGTACCTCGCTCTCACCGCTTGGCTTTTACACACCCTTCTGAAATGTAATCTTGCATTCCAACACTCCAAACTGGTTACGTCGCCCGTTTACCCTGAAAGCCGTCAGCTTGCCAGGATGCTTTGTTAGAATAATGTGATAAAACTGGTTCTAGCAGCCTGGCTGTGTTTTTCTCATTGCTAGTCAGTATCACCTCACTTAAAATGTGTGATGAGAGTGGTGCCATTAAAGAGGCGGCAGTGTGAGCGTGCGTTGTTTGTTTTGATTAACAGTGCTTGCGTCAGTATGTGCAGTTGGCCATACAGGACGGGGCCGGCGCCCCCATTACCTGCCCTGACCTGGCCTGCATGCTCCCTGGAGCTCTGCTGGACTCGGAGGTAGCACACACACACACACACACACACACACACGCACATAGTGAGACCAGTTATTTTACTGACTCTGTTTATCTGAAACCTCATTTCCAAAACGTTATGAGTCAGTCAGGTGTTGCACAATTACATTAATGAGATGCATAAAACTATATTTAGCAAATTGAGCTGATTAAAGCCTCATTACAACTAAGCCTCACATAAAAGCTTACCTTTCTTTACATGTATTCATTCATGACATGTGGTATGTGTGATAAACACAGTAGCTTATCGCTTCTGTTTTTACCCTGCCATATGTTCAACAGCCTGCTTTCCTTTGCAATATTTAAAGCGACACAATGACATGATAACAAACTCAATACACCTGCAGGTTGTCATGTTTTCCTTCACTAAGCCTAATGCAACTTATTAGTTTGTTTTTCAGCTGCAGAATTATGTTGCTATCGTTTCTATTTGCCCTCCTAATTTCCTTGTGCACACAGATCACCTCTTTTGCCTCAAGTGATCAAGCCGAGCGCTACCAGCGGCTCAAATTTGAAAGAGGTATGTGTGTGCGTGTGTGTGTGTGTGTGTGTGCGCGCAGGATCTTCTATTGGGCCTTGTTTATTGCAGAGCAGGCCATAGAATCTGCACAAGGCCTCAGATTGTGCTGTAGTTGTGGGCGAAACTCCCTCCTTCCCAATTCTGCAAGACAGTGGCTGAGTGTGTACTCTGTAGGGGGAAGGACAAGGCAACAAGCCATCGATGAATGCTAAGTAGACTAATGCACCCTCGAATCCTGCCACCTGTTGGAGCTTACATAAGGAGATCCCACAAGGCGACAGACTTCCCACGCTTAGCCAACTGGTTCTCTATTCTGACCCTAAGAAAATATAGCATCATTATTAACCTCCATACTGTTATATTTACATGTGTAGCAGGTAGAAATATGTAAGTAAATAATATTATACTCTTAGAAAACAAGGTTCCATCTAGCAACTTAGGCGATCTTCAGTTTATCCTTCTGGGGGTTCTATGTAGAACCCTACAACAGAGGGTTCCAAGGAGAACCTCCTTAGCTAGCTAAGAACCCATAAGAAACCCTTTTTTTCTAAGAGTGCAGGCCTGGGCAATATGATAATAATGACTTTTAACACTTTTCAGAGAGTATAGCAGGTTTTGTCAGCACATTTATGATAATGACCAACTCCATTATTACTCGCTGTAACAAGTACAGTTGAGTGCAAAAGTTTGTACTCCCTTGGGTGTTAAAATGGAAAATGTATATTTATTTATTTTGTCCTATGTTAATCTAATGGTGTTTTACTAGAAAAAAGCTGTATAACACAGTCTAAATGCTACAGAAATTGAGCTCAAAAGTTTGCATCCCCGTTGACAGTTCTAGCTAATTTATTTGAATGTGCCTCATTCAGGTGCCAAATCACTTAAAACACTCAACACATGTTTACTTTGTTAACTTATTTAACACCTAAAAAGTTCAAGCAGGCTTAAACTCTCAAGCAGTTTGATGTGAGCCATTAATTTAAGAGTCAATAGGAATCTAAAGCAGAAAATATTGACCTTTCCCAGAGCTGGAAAAGGGTATAAAAAGATATCGAAGTGTTTCGGGATACCAGTACCAAAAGTCAAAACCATCATACAGAAACACATCATTCTTACAAAAAGTGGAAGAAAAATAACTGTAAAAAAAAAAAAAAAGAACCTCTGCCAGAAAGGTTCATAGAAATCCAAAACAAACATCTGAAAACTTGGAAAAGTCCTAAGAGGCAAGTGAGATAAAGATCCACATTGATATCCTATTCAGAAATATTATGTTGATTGCTTTGATAAAGGAACATCTGTAAAACTGAACTCGTATAAAAATGTCTTGCTTGTTGAATTATTTTGAAATTGGTGTCTGCAAACTTTTGCAATCCCCTTCAGCTCATTGAACTTTATATTTATTTTTTGATACCAGTTTTAAATTTCTTCCTCCTGGTCCTTGTAAAATAATCTTTGTAGTCAAATAAGAATGGTAAGATTTTTTTTTAAATGTGGCACTACTCATATGCTGGCACTTGCTAAATATCTAAAACTATACATCATGATGCATATCATGCGTCACAAAAATGTCTTCACATATCGTGACATGATAATTTTGCCATATTGCCAACTCCTAATTAATAGGTACCATTCTTCATTAGAAGTCTGTATACATACATGGACAAAATATTGTACAGTATTTTAGGATCACAGTGTAACATACAAGCTTTCAGTAGAATGACACGTGCAACACTATATAAACAGACAATATAGGTAACTACACAGTATATACTGACTACACAACATTATTGTTGGCTGTGTATGGAATCTTTTAGCACTGACATGTTTTAAATAGTGCTCCTTTTTAGAAGTGTTAACACCCCAGTGACTATCCTACAAGCTTCTCTTTACAAGCAAAACCACTTGGGCGGGACCGACTCTTTGCTAACAGTTTGCCTGCCAAATCACACGTCATACTGAGTGTTATGTAATTAGCAAAATACCACAGACAGCACTGAGGTATTGGCAAAGCTGAGGTATTTCCCCACTGGTTCTGTAAACATGCTGGATCTTTGTTGAGACATAGAGCAGGGCAGAATCAGCTGCAAAGCCTGGAAAGAACAGCTAATGCTCATTGCATGGTGGGACGTCCAGAGAATGTCCAACATACACACAGGAGAGGCATCTTATGGCCATAGCTTCAACCATGCTGAGGTAATTAACTGTGAATAAAAGGTAGCATGGTCAATTAGTGTTTGGGGGAGAAAAAAAAAGGGATAATGCCCATGCTGGCTTGTGTGCCTTGTTAGCTTTTAGTTTGGTAAGCATTTATGGTAGAACTATTCCTTTAAAGGTGCAGTCTGTAAGGTTGATTTATCATATAATTTCAAAGAAACCTTCCAAAAACCGATTTGTAAAGTGGCAAATTTCTTCGTTTCGGACATCTGTTGACATTTTTTCGGCCCTGAAATGAGCTCCACCCCCAGCCAGAACAGATTTGCTCAACTCTGCAACTTTTCCTTAAAAGGCAACTCGTTCGTAAGCTGCGTACAAAATGACACACTATGCATATTACTCGTACTAAACCCCGCCCATAAGCAGTATCTAGTACGTAGTTCGCCAAAGATGCCTGTACTACTCGGGCCAAATTTCCAAGTATGCAGCCAGAGCTATCTTAGGGGTGTACAATATCCCACAATGCAATGCAGTCATTTCATTTTCAAAAAGTAGGGAACAGTGATATCCAAGTTTGATCTCATCCAGTTCATCCGTATATGAGAAGTGATGAGTATTATTGTTTTTTTTTTCTTTGTGTTCAATACATTTTATTTTATGGTTAATTCTCGGTGCACATTTACGTCTGAACTTCTTACTGTATAAATAGTATACAGTATACTATTTCTGAAAATGTAATACATTTAATATTAATATTTTTCCTCAATTGTTCTTAAAAAGTCATTTAATTCTTAACAGACTGTGATGGCTTAATACTCGATACAGAACTAAATGCTATGTTTATGCTAGTTGTGCCATCACTGTATTTACATTGCACTAAAGTGGTTTTGACAGCCTTAAAGCCCATTTCTGCCAGCTCATTGTATTATTTTTTTGCTTAAACTACCAAAAGTGAACACATCTTGGGTCACAGTAGTTTGAAAAATGTCTGCACGCAACAGCTCAACTGCTCCTTTAATGTGTGAATAGGCAATCTGGTATTTCCAACCACTTAAAAAAAAAAATGTTTTACAGACATTTTCTCTTTCCCTCTCTCAGGCGTTCAGTTGGACCCCTGTAAGGCCTGGTGCCCGGTGCTGGACTGTCAGGCCGTATGCAGTGTGATCCCCAGTGCTGAAGGTAAACCGGTGCCGGTGCCCTGCTCCACGTGCCACGGCGTCTTTTGCTGCGCCTGCAGAGAACCATGGGAGGACGGGCACAGCTGCTCACAGCACCAGCCTCTAGTGGTGCTGTCTGCCATTGACAGGTTACTGCTGCCAATGTGATTTATTTAAAAGTTAATATTCCTGGATTATTCAGTTACATAGATTTTGTGATCTGGCTCTCTGCTGTTTTGCTGACTCTATATTTGGATTAATTTATAGAAGTCAGTGAAACTCTGTCTTTGCTGGAGTATAATAACACAACGCATAGATAATTAAGTGTTGCCCAGTTTTCCCAAAAGCATCATAGCATGAATATTTAATTTTTTAGTATGTGCTGAAAATTATATTCGCTCTGGAACGTTAATCCTTGCGCAGTAATGCTCAAATTACTGCACAAAATTCAAATTCTTTAAATGATCATTCTTTTAAATTTATGTTTTACTTGCTTTTTATTGACTTTTACTTTTTTACTTACTTATTACTTATCTCCATCCTATTAAATGTAGTTTTAATGTTTAAAAGTGATTCTAGACCTATAATAGTCATATAATTTTAAAGATACGTTAGAAAACCTGTGCTTTGTAATATTGCCATGCAATGGTTCTGGCTAGTTTCTCCATTTCAATGTACTGTTTACATTTTTCTGGCCTGGGAATTGGCTCCGCCCACAGCCAGAAAAGAGCTGCGTAGCTCTGTCCCTTTTTCTTAAAAGGCAATTCACTAGCGATTATGTAGTTTTAACAGAGGGGATGGGGTTGGTTGGGGAGAAGGGGAAGACCTGTCGGTGTTTTTGTTGTTATTGCACTTCACCTTGCAGACAGCAGAGGGTTCTAAAAATGACAAACGGCTCCTTTAAATGTCTTTATTGATTTATGCCTATCTATTCAGTTTTATTATTTAATGTTATTCTGATTTAATTTGATTTAACATGTATTACTTATTATTATTATTATTATTATTAATAATAAAACTCCATGTCGATGAACTTCTCATCACACTTCATATATGTTCTAGTCAGCTTGTAGATAACGTGATGAGGTGTGTTATCTGCTCTGTACAGTGATCAGACCAGCGTGGACTCGGACCCGGTCATCAAACAGTGTCCCAAGTGTGGAGTGTACATCGAGCGCAACCAGGGCTGTGCCCAAATGCTGTGCAAGAGCTGCAAACACACCTTCTGCTGGTACTGCCTGCAGAATCTAGATGTAAGCACACCTCTTCCATCTCGTCCCAGGTTTTCGTATGTAACAAACTGCAGCAGTTCAAGTCATGAACCTACTTGTGTTTTGCAGGGGGACATTTTCCTTAGACACTATGATAAAGGACCATGCCGCAATAAGTTGGGACATTCCAGAGCTTCTGTCATGTGGAACAGGACACAGGTACACCGGACATTTCTGTTTCTACAATTAATTACTACACAAAGTGCTCCCCTGAGTGCCGCTAATGCCACAAGCCCGAGTTTCTACCAATTTACCATAAACAAGAGTGAGTCAGTAGAAAGAACAGAGAGATCCACAAGTAAACTTGAGGGTTAGCGTAAGTGCTGGTACTCAGGAGTGATGCACACAGTAGTCAGTTAAACTAACAATGCTACAGTCTTGCAACAGAGCGGAAAGTAATACACATAACTGCAGGAAACAATTCATAATCTCAACAGATTATCAAGTGTAAACATTTCCTTTGGGTATATGTAAGTAATATTTTCCAGGACTCCGTGCTCTACACAGCTTATTGTTTTCCTTCTAACATATCAGAGTCCAATCATGAGTTGCATCAGATGCTTTACTGCAGGAAAAACACCAAATTATGCCTTGCAGTGTGTCTCAATTTCACGGCAGATTCTGTAGTTTCATCTGATTTTAAGGTCAATTCCATAGCAGGCGAATGAATAGATATCTCTTCATAATAGCTATTGTTAATTTTACGTACTACTGTAATTATTGCAAGTTTATCCTTGTTGATTTGTTATATTATAGCATTCATTGTCAAACTATGAATGCTATAATATAACAAATCAACAAAGATAAACGTGATTAGTGAGTACCAGCACTCCAACTTTGGTTTTTATTTGTGTGTCTCTCTCTGGTCTTCCTACAACTATTTTCCACTTGTTTCTGGTCAATTGGAGGAAACTTAATCTCGCAGCACTTGGATTTGGCCTGTCATGTTTATGAAAATGAATTGTCATACGCATAATTGCTATTAACGGTTTAATTGGGTATTTTTTTCTGTTGACTTTTATGGCACTTTTATAATAAAAGCATAACAGCTAAACATATAGGTAAATTACATTTCTATTTGTCTTTTAGATGGTAAAAAAAATTGCAAAGGGAAGACCAGACCCGAATAATACCTTAAACATGTAAAACCTATTACTAAAAAACAGGTTTGGTCAATAAAGCAGAGTGTACATAGTTAAAGTATAATGGTGCAACGATTTTGATTATATAAAGAAACTAATTGAAAATGAACATTGTATTTACCGACTACATGTATTAATATGGAGACGTATGATTGAGAAACCTAATGATTAACCGCAATCACCTCAAATAATTAAGATCAGCAAAAATAATTGCAATTAGGCAGTTATAATTGTGACGGGCCTCGGTTGGATTTGCCTTTGTAACTCATTTTGGATAGTCACGTCTGCCAAATGAATTAAATTAATGAATAAATCTGACCTGAATCATGAATTTTAATTCTACCATGTAAATGGTACATGGCTTATAATGGTATGTGAATAATAAAATAGGAAGTTGAACATTGTACAGTCCGTAAAGCTAAAAATTTAAACCGTTAAAGGCGCAGTATGTAATTTTTTAGAGCCCTCTGCTGCCTGTAAGGTGAACTTCAATCGTAATACAAACATTGACAAGCTTTCCGTCTCCCCCTAGCAGACCCCACCCTCTCTGTTAAAACTATGTATGCCTTGTGAGTTGCCTTTTAAGAAAAGGGGGCAGAACTGAGTGAGCAACTCTATTTTATTTCTAATTTCCAGGCTGAAAATGAACATAAAGAGAAGCTTGAAATGAAGAAACCAGCCAGATCCATTGCATGGCAATATTTCAAAGCAGAGTTTTTCACCCGTAGTTTTTAAAATTCTATGATTATTACAGGTATAGAAACACTTTTAAATATTACAAACTGCACCTTTAAGACTAGACATTGCAACTGGAAGAAAAAATAAATGAATAAGATTTGCGGTTGCGGTTTCTTTTGTGTGTTTTTGTGCATGTATGTATTTGTGTAATAAATCTGGAATTTATTTAGAGCTCAGATATTTAAACAGATCTAAATGTTGGTGTTTTCTGTTGTGGGCAGGTGGCGGGCATCCTGGTGGGTGTCAGCATCATCGCGCTGGTGACCTCACCTCTGCTGCTCTTGGCCTCTCCGTGCATCCTGTGCTGTGTGTGCAAGCCCTGGCACAGGAGGAACGAGAAGAAAAAGAAGAAGAAAAAGACGGCGCGAGAGCCGAAGGCACCGGATTTGGCAGCGTAGCGTCCTCTTTAAACCGTTGCTCGCATACACAGTACTGCATCTCCTACACGCCTCCATCTGCAGTACTGTAGCTCTCTCACATGCCAAAAACCAGTGTCATTCAGCCAGGCGATAAAGTGCCTCATTTCTCCAGTGCCTGGTGTTTGGTGGTATTTTCTTTGCCTTCCATTGTATTATGCAAAAAAAAAAAAAAAACACACACACACACACAAATGTTGTTTATTTAATATACAACAACAGGAAAGGAACATGTACATGACCTTTACTTGTCCCATGCAAAATATATGTTCATGTTGTGCCATGGAAGTTGCGTTTAATATTGTGTTGAAGAAAGACGACGACAGGGCTGTAACTGCAACCAGTATATATGCTATATAATGTAAATTCTACAGATTTGATTGCTTTTTCTTTGGGTTCTAGACCACAGGTTCTGATGGGTGTCTGTGTCACCTGCTGTAATGTGTGTGTGTGTATATAATGTGTGGTATGAATGTGGATGCTGTCCTGTGTTTTTACATTTTCTGTTAACTTTTTGGCATCAGGTTTTGTATAACACCATAACAATAAAATGAATATGAGGTACTTGCAATTTACTGCTATTTGATCACTGATCGCTGTCACTGGCAGCTTTCTGAAGCAAAGCTGCTGAATATTTTTAAAATGATCATTACTATCATTACTGCTATCATTACAAGAGTCACTCCTTGTATGTTGGTGCCTTTTGGACCTCAAGACATTTATAAAACTTGTTAATGCCTTTATGATGCAAGCACGTAACCTCTCTCTCTCTTACAGTCAGCTCCAGAATTATTGGCACTTAAGGTTATGAAAAGATGTATTTGTGGTTAATTAGCTTAATCTCACACTGATATTATGAGAGAAATCAAAGCTTTAATATGTAAATTTATTCTAAGGAAATAAAAAACCCTTATCCAAAAATATATTTTTAACAAAACCACGTGTCACAATTATTGGCAGGGACATGCAGAGTGGGGTTCAGGTGAGGCTCCTTTGCCCTACCAGTCATAAAGTGCCCTCCTTTTTGCTTGCTTTAAAAAATAGAAATACATTATGTGTGTGTGTGTTATTGCACCATTTTCGTTCGTCCCAATGAGCAAAAGGTCAGACACGTTAACTAATTTTAGAAAGAGGCCTCTCTTATCACGCAAATACAGCCCTAACTTTTTTCACATTCCCGAGATATGCATGTTCCGTTATGTCGATGTGCCCTTTTTTTCTTTTTGAGCCCCTGCCCCTCAAAATGTCTGTGCACGGTCCTGATTATTGCCACCCCTAGAAATTCTTATGACTAAAATGTAACTGAAGTATGTTCTCATTTATATTACACTTTTTCAAGTTCACCTGAGGATCGGTCACCCATGACTTCCTGTTTCACTGGGGTATAAATATGAGATGACACAGAGGCCAAATTCCCTTAGTCATTCATCAACATGGGGAAGTTTAGAGAATAGACAAATGAAATGAGACCAAAGTGTGTTGGCCTTCATTAATCAGGCAATGGCTATAAAAAATACCTACACTCCCGAAAATGCCCATATCCACTGTTAGGGCAATAATTAAGAAGTTTAAAACAACCGGCGCTGTAATGAGGAAGAGGAAGGATGGTTATAAAAGAAAGAATCAAATCCCCACTGTTAAGCTGTTTTTCCTCCAAAGGCCTTGTTATGAATCATGACATCATGAATTCCATGAAGTACCAGTAGATTTTAAATGAAAATGGGTCGTGGTTAGATCTTCCAGCAGGACAACGATCCAAAACACACGTCCAAATCCACACAAAAATGGTTCAATGACCACAGAATCAAGCTTTTGACGTGGCCATCCCAGTCCCTTGACCTAAACCCCACTGAAACCCTGTGGGGTGAGCTGAAGAGTTCAAGTTCAAGTTCAAGTTCAAGTAGGTTTTTATTGTCATTCCTCCACGGTGCAACACGCAGCAATTCAGCAGCACACTATACAGGACTACATAAAGTGCAAATACACGACAGTGAGGACGAGTGCAAATATACACTATACAGTAAATACACAG
>JAOUQW010000024.1:9671112-9681787 GCA_028565825.1 Olivaichthys viedmensis | reverse complement strand
TCAGCACATTCTGTATCTGTGATGAAGTTGCTGTTCTCTCTCTCAGTGAACAAAGCTTTATGTATTGATCTTCTGATAGTGTGATCACTTTTGGTCTGCGCCTGATCGTGCTTTGGATACGACTAATCCAGTTTCAGCAAAGCGTTTTAGAGTGACATACAGTGGCAATGAAAGAAACTCACTTTGGACCTCACTGTGCTATTTGTTCTGTCTTTATGGCTTGTTTGTTAAGCGATGAATGTGACGACCTTTTTATTTGTACAGTGTGACCTTTGTAGAGGGCACAGTGACCAGTCTGGTGGAGGAGGACGACAGTGTCAGGGGAGTTCAGTATCGCGAAAAGGACACTGGGAAAATCACGGTACGCACACACACACCGTCAGAAAACGTTATTGTACAGTTACATTTTCACTTTAGGGATACAACAGTGGTCCTTAAGGTCCAACTTTGTACCTTTTAATGAGTTTTAAAGGTACACTACATTTCGTACTGGAAAGTAAACAGACCTTTAAAAAAAAAAAACATAATTACTGGTAGATTCAAATCATGTAAATTTTTAAAAATCAAGGCGAAAGAAACGATGCCATCTGTAAAGTGCGAAGACTGGTTTAATTTCACAAGGACGACCGCATGTTTTTACAAAACAAAATGTTTGATTAGTGTCGTGTATTTGTACAATCCAGTCCTCTTATGAATCATTTGTTTCTCTTAAAAATACACAAACGTTTATCTAATGGCTTTAACAGTATTTCACACTGTGTTGTTTCTCCTCAGGAGATCCAAGCTCCTCTGACAGTAGTTGCTGACGGCTGTTTCTCGAAGTTCCGCAAGAACCTCACGTCTGGGAAGGTCCAGGTGTCCTCACATTTTGTCGGCTGCTTGATGAGGGTAGGATGAAGTGTCTGATGAAATAAAAAAAATTTAAAAGCCAATATAGGGCAATTTGTCTTAAAAACATAGCCTAAAACACTGTGTATTCCGTTTAAAAATAGACGGCCAGTCAAAGGTTTGGACACACCTGCTCGTAGAAGGGTTTTCTTCATTTTCTACTAGTTTAGAATAATAATGAACACTATGAAATGACACATATGGAATTATGCAGTGACCAAGAAAAGTCTTAAACAAATCAAAACTATTTTCTATTTGAAATTCTTAACAGCGTTCCTGATGAAGCTTTACCACGCTCAGCATCTTCTCAACCAGCTTCATGAGGGAGCTTCACCCAGGGGCCTTTTCTTAAACTTCCCAAATAGGCCGAGCGACTTGTTGGTTCTAAAATGAAGTCCTAAATAAAAAATATTGTTTAAGGAAACAATTTAATTTTAAGTCAAACTTCCTATTAAATAATACATTTTGACTCAAAAATAAATGTATACATTTGTCTTAGAAACAAATTTAAACCATAAGCCTTTATTAAACTGTCTTTATGACAAGGAAAAAATATTATATTCAATCAAGTGCGTCCAAACTTTTGACAGGTTGTGTATATATTTAAAAATTTGCTGTACCTCTGAATAGTCGATGTTAGTAAAACGCAGAAAGGGAGTTCCTTAACTGTTCAGCAGTAAATAAATAAAATTCTTGTTAAAGTAAATTCTCCATGTGATGTAGTGACGTATGCTGTGTTATCTTGTCTGCGCTCTCAGGATTGTCCCCAGTTTAAGGCCAATCACGCAGAGCTGGTTCTGGCAGACCCCAGTCCAGTCCTGGTCTACCAGATCTCCTCCAACGAGACCAGAATTTTGGTGGACATCAGGGGCGAGATGGCTCGAGACCTCTCAGAGTACATGGTGGAAAAGATTTATCCTCAGCTACCAGGTAAGATAGGCTTTTATCGAAATACCTTGTCCACTGTGTTTCAGATTGTAGTGAAAATGGAGTAATCTAAATGCAATGTCACATCTCCTTCCTTTTGTTTGCTTAGTAGTAATGGTATCTTCTTTCTTCTCTGTAGGGCACTTACAGGAGCCCTTCATGCTCGCTCTGCAGAATGACCGCCTGAGGACCATGCCTGCAAGCTTCCTGCCACCTTCACCAGTCAATAAACCAGGTAGACACGTGAGCTTTATTAAGTGCTTAATACATTTCAGAAATATTGTTTAAAATACATGGACACACAAAAAAATATATATATATTGTAAAATCCATTTCTAGCTAATGTTGTAGATGATTTCTTTTTATTGATTTACAGTTTAATAACTCATGGAGGGGGGGAAGCTAAAGCTGTGTAGTGATGGGGTCTTCCCTGAGTGCATGAATAAATTATCCTCATTGTCTCTTGCCTGACAGCTCATTCTGAGCACTTGGGAGTACTGTATCACAGAAAAATGGTGCAGGTCAACGCTGAAATATATAAAACCAGCACAACATTTTACTTTACTCTCACAGGAGTCCTCCTTCTGGGAGACGCCTATAACATGAGACACCCTCTGACTGGAGGGGGGATGAGCGTGGTGCTCAATGACGTCCGCATCTGGAGAGAGCTGCTCAGTAACATTCCAGATCTGTATGACGACAACGCCATGCTTCAGGTGAATATGTGACTAAAATTTTATTTTGCGAAAAGTTTATGATCTGTTCAAAGGATACAAAAGAAGTTAGAGGCACTTATAGAGGGAGAGGGTGTGCATACAAGTTATTAGAGAATACAGAAAGGGAGATTTTTAACTGGTATCATTTTTTTTTTTTTTTACTATTAGTATCTTATACACAATTTGACCATTTTTGTTACTTGATATTAAAGGAACATCTGTGAAACCGAACACACTTGAATGTCTCGTTGGTTAAAAATACATTCGTCTTGCTAATTTTTTCCGAAGCCTATGCAAACCTTTGCACTCGACTGTACATTCGTGTTACTCCTGTGACTACGCATAAGCATGAAATGATGAGAAGCATGATTAAATTTGTGGCTCTATTCAACAGGCAAAGAAGAAATTCCACTGGGAACGCAAGTCGTCGCACTCATTTGTCGTGAATGTGCTGGCTCAAGCTCTCTACGAGCTGTTTGCAGCAACAGACAGTATGTCCACATCATTAATTACGAACCGAACAGACTTTATAATTGTTGTCATTTTAAAGGAGTACTTCCCTACACTACACTATTGAGATTAGGCTGGACAAACCTTCGCAAGCACAATTTTGCACTTCCATGTGATGGCATGCTTAATAGCACGATATTACATTTGTACAGTTAAACTCAAACTGGAGTCACTTGGCTTGAGAGCCTAAAGAACTTCAACTTGAAATCACTTACTCCTTTTTCAGGTTCTCTGCACCAGCTAAGAAAAGCCTGCTTCCACTATTTCAAGCTGGGTGGAGAATGTGTCAATGGACCAATAGGACTCTTGTCTGTGTAAGTAATTAAATCCGACATAAAATGCTCCTTTTCACTTTAGAGAACTTTTTTTTTTGTATAAAAAGTTGACAGAAGATTGTGTTCTCTCACCAGGCTAACGCCGAAGCCCATGACTCTGATCGGGCACTTTTTCGCCGTGGCCTTGTACGCCACCTACTTTAGTTTCAAGTCAGAGTCGTGGTTGATGAAGCCACGGGCCTTGATAAACAGCGGAGCCATCCTTTACCGCGCCTGTGCCATCATGTTTCCCCTCATCTATTCAGAGCTGAAGTACCTGGTGTACTGACCCACTAACATTAACGTGGCCAACCTAAAGACTGTCATCAGACCCATGGTGCTGAGGTCTCTGTAAGGCCTGGTCCTGTTTAAATGAACCAGTCGTGCCTTTCTCCATCTCACATGTATAGTCAGACAGCACAACTACAATAATACAGATCATATTTAAAACCAGGATGTTCATTCATAATGGAACGGAGGCGAGGGCCTGTATCGTGCTCTTTACATTTGCAAAATGGACTATTGCCTTTAAGGAACTTGAACTGTTGTGGCATTTCGCATCTCTCTAACTTTTAGGTGTGTGTAATTCTACTGAATAACTGGAGCATTTGCTTGAGTTAAAAAGCAGCTGCAGACTGACAGAAAACAAGTGCCTGACTGTCCATGTATTAAACCACTGTACAGTGACAGCTTTTTAAAGATTTTCATCTCAAGAATATAAATGATTTAAAGACAAGAAGGAAAATCAATTCCCGTTCTTTTAGGTTTATTCAGGTCTTAAAGGAAATGTCAAACTATTTTTGTATAAAAACCGAAACTTGCATTAATCCACTCACCGTCTTTCCTCCTGCCATCAATCCAGCCTCGAAAAGACTTTGTGAAATATAGTGTAATTAAGTGTTTTTACACACTTTCATTTCTCTTCTCCAAATGCAGCAGTCATAAACCATGTGTGTGTGTGTGTGGGGGGGGGAATATCTACATTTCATTGTTGTGTGTCTAGATTTGGAATAATATTCAAAAGTACTTTTGAAAGGAAATATCCAGATCAATCCATAACATCTCTGTGAATGTACAGCTATGAAATAACTGTATGAAATAGCGGTACAAACAGCCAGCACTTCTTTCACCTAGATTCACCTGTTTGCTTTTCAGAATAAATTCCTTCAGATAAATAAAACTCGTATTCAGAGAATTTCTGTCCCCCCCCCCCCAGCATATTCAATGATCTGCTTAACTCACCGTGTAGATAAGTTCTATTACTACAGCTCTCTCACTGTGGGTCAGCTTACCTTATTACTTTCCTTATAAAGGTATCCACAAGATGGCACTCTTAGCCTGTTAGACAAGAGTTTATGTTGTATTATATCAATAGATCAGATCCTCTTTCATATAATACAAAAGAAGTATTTTAGAAATGAAATCCAAACCAAATGCTTGATACTGCTGAAAAATGAATTTATGTAAGTGATGTACGTAAACTTCAGAAGCTTTCCAGTGTTATTTCCAGCCCTATTACTACACACTGTTCCAGGTAGATCAGGTTGTGTTGTCCCACTGCTCAGACACACTGAAATAAGCGGAATCCTGATTGTCTACCCTCTCCTGTTTGTGCCAATCACCCCAAAGGACAGGTACGGAGCGTAAGAAATAGCCTGTGAGCGTCTGTGGGCTTGATATCTCTCCAGGTCGTGCCACACTCGTGTTGGTCTGGCTCTTTCCACTGTAGGAGAGATCTGCCAGGGGAAATAAGGCCATGGCGTAGTGCTCGGGTACGTCTGCATCTCTTTGAAACTGATCCACGGTTCTGCACTGATCTGATAGTGATGCCGAGGGGCCCAAGGGCTACAGACCAGCTGCTCCCAGGATTTAAAGACTGATGAAACGGAAAGGTTAGTCCAGAGGTTCTCCAGTCCCAGAGCGCGAGGGCCAGAGCCATCCTTCAGAGAACAACGTCTGCAGCTTTTCTTTCCACACGTATTCATCTCGCAGGCTGGCTGTTCCGCTTTTGCAGGAGTTAGGAATCTGCTGAAACTGTAAAAATAACTTTACAAAAGCAACCACAAGGGGGCAGAAGCAACACTTAAAAAAACCCTAAACCCACACTTGAATCCGTCCTTCAGCCTAGAAAAGGCTGCTGTTGCTTTTTGAAAGTAAAAAGAATGCGGAAGCGTGTTGTCATGGTTACGCGTCACGAGCTTCATTGACATCATTTCCCTAATGGTTTCCTTTAACAAACCGCCTTGCTGGAAAAGCGCTGCACTGACAAAACAAGTCCATTTTGATTTACGAGTGCACAGAAAGTTGCATTCCAACCGTGCAGTTCAACTTTGCTTTCAACGCATCAAAACCGACTGAATAACGAAAACAATTTTTATGTCTTGGGTTACAATAATTTTATTTATATAGAATTTTCTTCAATCATCACTATTACATTGTATTCCAGTGAATCAGCTGGAGCATTTTGTTCACACTGGACCTGGTCTGTGACTCCACATGGACACAACTCACGGTGTAGGAAGAGGAAAGAGAGACAGACCTGGTGATTACCTGCTCTTCTTTGCCCTCCTCATCCTGTGAACAGTGAATCTACACACCAACAGAGACGCAGAGTCGGGACGGGACGCGTGAGGAGGAGAACCTAAACCCCACTGGGACTCGGACATTAGATTCAGGGCTTTAGCTACACCTAGCCTGTTCTTCCCAATGGTGTAGCAGAAAGCTCTTCATACAACAGCAAACATCTGTCATTATCTAAACACACAAAAAGAAAAGGAAAGGAAAAAAAAGAAGAAAGAAAGAAAAAAGACTGTACAGCTACTGCTAATGAAGCCGAAAGAATCTGGCTTGAAACTAGATTAAAGTGCTAGAAGCAACCCACCAATCCACACTTTAGATATTTGTCTGCTAATTATTATATTTATATATTTATATAGGAACAAATCTATTTTACCATTAATTTACAGGGCAACATACTGTACATTATATTGGTAACAGCTGAGATATCAGCACACAAAAAAAAAAAGATCACTGTCACACTTAACAGCAATATATATAATTACATATACATATATATATATAATTTGTTATATAATTATATACAGAAATATATAACTGTCATTATATTTATTAAAAACGATTAAGTCACATCTCCGGCTTTTCAAATGATACCCTGAAAAGCCATTTTTCTGTTGAGACGCAAGAGCTTTTAAAAGTTCGTTTGAAAGAGCGACGGGAAGAGGAGACAAAAGACCCCGCCTGGATTATTGAGGTTAACAAGGACAGTAATTTGCATATTCCACAAAATCTATTGCGACACATTACTGTCTACGAATAGTACACACAAGCCTCCGCACACAGAGGAAGCCGGACTCGCACGTACACCCACTTAACAGAACGTTACGACAGTGTTTTCTTTTGTAGATTAAGGGCTATGTGCTTTAACGCGGCGAATCTATGATGGTGAACGACAGAAAGACTATGAATTCACGACACTGTAGTATTCGCTTCAGAAGAAACCGCGGATGTACACTCGCGTTTCCCGCTCTCTGTACGGGCGTCGCCTTAATCGTGGCGCTCAAACCTGCCACCTCTCAAAACGCTGCTTTCATTTCAGAGGGCACAGGAATGTGTTTGGCGTCGCTTCCACTTCTTTTCGTCCATCTCGAGTGAGGCCCGGCATTGCGTTAGTAACATCCAAATGTTTATCCAAAAGGGTGAAGCCCTCAGTCTCGGTCTGTAGAAACTCGGCCTCGTCCCAAACCTATTCCCGCATCTCCACCTGATGTTAAAAGTGCTCCGATGGTCCCTCGTAATCTGCATTTGAACGCTCGCTAATGATTGTCACGGTGCGTCACAGCTTCCTTTCTGCTCATCAAAAAAACACACACCCTCTACTGAAGCTTGGAACAAAGCACACACGGTAACAGCACAAAGAGAGAGAGAGAGGGGAAAGGCTTTGTGTTAAATGCAGGAGTAACATACGGCGAGCATAGAGAGATTATGCTTCTTTAACATTATGCTTCCTGGGAGCCAAAGTGATGCGCATTAAGGTTTGGGACACTGCTGGGCACAGGGACATCTGGTTGGCTTTCTTTCCCCGACTGGAGCAATCTCTCTCTCTCTCTGTGTGTCACTCCAAGAGCAGCCTACTCGAACGACCATATCTCAATGTCCTGCACAAAGAAGTCCTCCTTCATGGAGAGCATCGGGTTCCCGAAGGTTTTGCACGAGTGACTTCTGCCATGGTAGAGATCTCCGTCCAGCCACAAACCAAATTCACCGCTGTAAGAGGAGGAGGCGGGTTAATGCTTTTTAAACTCGTCTGCTCTCCGACTGCTCATAATCCTAGAAGTGTCTTGATGTTGGTGGAAAGGCAGTTAAAACGTCAATGCTACATGCTAGGGTTAGGATCAGTACGTTAACTGCTCTGTGTGGAGCTGTTCGCATTTTATTTTATTGCGGCTTCTGGCTCCAAGCTCGCCCTACACTCACATTAACAGGGAATTAGTCAGATTTAATTGAAATTTTTTCTTTTACGAGCTGTTAATATGACATTACGGACTGCCGTGTAAAGATATTTAAAGGCGTTATCTGGATTCAAAGCATTTATCCATGCATGTACACATTCAAGATATTGTAAACAGGCCAGGATTGGGAAGGATCCAACTAGATATTATTATAAGTTCTGTACATTTTGTAAATCGTCTGTAGGAATTCTGGAGGCTGCTCTATCTTGACTGAGGTTAAAATAATCTGGGAGGGGGCTACTTCGGGAACTTCTATATCACAGTTAGAAAAGACTTGCCTTCCTCCACCAAATGCTAGGGAGTCCATATCTCCTTTGATGAAGAACATGTTATCACCTGTCCATTTGTAAGGCTGAAGGTACAGGACGGGAAAAAAAGCACATGCAACAATACATTAGTGCTGTAATCTCTGCGTACTGACTTAAAAAGACAAGGAACTTCAGAAATTGTAAATAAACTGCGTGCCATTTGCAGAAAACCCACCGTAAAACCTGGAAAGAAGGTGAAGAGGAAAGTTTCTCCTGTGCCGTAAAATCCGTCGCTGACCTTAAAGGGTTCCGATGCTAATGCCCCAAACACCTAGACATCACAGAGACCGTATGCTAATGAGTAAATGTTACTACAGACTACAATATAGCCTACATGCATGGGGCTATTGAATTACTCCGGTGAATATCTCTCTGACTGAACTGGCAAAATGCACAAAAGCAAATGGACGTACATCTTCATAACAGATTAATAGACCTTACATATTAATGCACGTCGTATCTCACATGAGAGCAAAATAAACGAAGGTTTCAATCAAAACGGAAGCAGAGGCCCATTAGTCTAGCAAATGAGATCACGCTAACTGGTCCCTCAAGCTTCCATTCACATCAAGTATGCCTTCATGAAAACGCGCACATCTCAAGCATGCTTTAGGAGAGTCTTACCTGCCCGTCGCTGTCCTTAATGACGAGGAGCACGGGAGAGTCCTGCCCCTGCATGGTCCGGTACAGCGTTTTAATACTCATGCCGTTCTTGGACGTGCTGAAGGTCAGTGTCCATGGATAGCCTATGGTTCTGGGTGGAAGATGCTTTGCCAGCTGAGAAAAAGATGGAGGCCCGTCTCATTAGTCTCATTTTAAAATAATTAAAAAAAATCTGAAAGTCTAGGGCAAATGAGGGGCATGAACATTAAAAATATATATATAATGAAAAGGCAAAGTAGCTTTCTTCGAGCACAGAGATAGAAAAGAAAAGAAAAAAAATACGATATGGAGAAGGAAATACACTAAAGAGAAAATGGCTGGATCGAGGGAAAAAAATAAAAAATAAAAATCAGGGGACTGAAATTGAATGCTGAAAGGCCACAGCCATCAGTGCCCAATTACAGAAGCAATGACCTTTTAACACCAGCACACAGAGAGGCTAACCGAGAACTATAAAGCCCCACAACACCAGACCTAGTAAGCCCTACATAACTCTGGCACACGTTAGTGCAAGGTTGTATGCTAGTCTCAGCTTCCTCCAGGCTTCGAGAGCATTAGATTGCGCTTTAATTGATTTACCAGCAGAATGGGCCACGGGGTGCATAAAACACTGCGGAAGAGGCCACCTTAGCTGATCTATTCCCGAACGTGCTGATGCTACTGAAAGGCCGATACCCACGGGGCATCGTTGAGTGTAGATTAACGAAACTCGCGCTTCAAAACACACGGATCTAAAATGTTAAAGTCGCGGCAAGTAAAAAAGGTTGAGCCCATCAGAGATGACATCATTCTGGACGATTACGACTTAAATATGCCTAAAATCCGGCAGCATTCACTGAGAGACTTGAAGCGCTCTAATCATGTACAGGTTGCAAGGTTTCGACGTTAAAACTATAACTACGGTGCTCTTTTAATAAACCGAACTAATCCCAGGGTTGATTTGGGAGTGGGGCATGAAGACACCGTGTCTAGCAGGTGCTGTGAAGTTTTGCATTAGTCTAAATGTAATTTGGTTAATGTTTTTACAGTAGGCAGTTATGCTATTTTGTTGTCCCATCTGATGGGCCAGATGTTTCAGTATGCTGTCATCCATTTTTTTTTATATCACATAAATGCAAACAATTAAGCCAACCGCCACATGAAGTAAAATATCCCGCTTCATCACGCTTGTAAACAAAAACCTTCATTCCCAGCACAGCTAAGAGAAATGCGCTATGCTGATTGATATGCTGGGACTGATATGTGAATAGCACTAACTCAGTAAAAGCGTTTACACTAGGGTATACGCCATTTCTACGCCTGTATTTGTACGTTGGAGATCGTTATTTTAACTTTGACGGAGCCATGTGAACGATTGAACGTCATTGAAAAGCACTGGTCTTTACCTCTAAACACGATTCTGCCCTCACAAGAATACGCAAACTTAATATCTAGGGATGTACCGATTGCTAATATCGCTATTTGGGCTGATACTGACCTGAAACACTGAATCAGTATCGGATATGACAGATCCACCGATGTATTTAATGCAGTGAATGAATGTGTGCTATGTTGACTGACGCAGCACAGAACACAAACTCTTAAGGCAAGATGCCATCACGCATCACATGCTTTGAATAACTTGGCAAGAGAAACTTGCAGAAGGTCAGCTTGGTTGCTAAAATGTCAGTATTAGATCAGGATCAGATATCGGACGATACGCCGAGATCTATGTCAGTATTTTATTGGAATTAGTGCAGCCATATACAGTCAAGCCGGAAAGTCTGCATACCCCTTTCACCTTCTCCACGTTTCATTACATTACAGACTTATTCTACAGT
>JAOUQW010000024.1:9639813-9658688 GCA_028565825.1 Olivaichthys viedmensis | reverse complement strand
AAAACTGCACGACAGTGTGTCTAAGAGAATTGATGCAGTTTTAAAGATAAAGGCTGAAACACCAACACACTGATTTTTCTTTTTTACTGTTTACTGCTTTTATAGGATTTTATTATATTCAGGAACTTTTTTTTATTTAATCATTTTTAAAAGCATTTTCTCTTTACAGAGTTTGCCGTTACAAGACTTCTGCACAGTGCTGTATGTTTGGCGAATTGTCAGCGGACCCATGTTAAATCTGCCAGTTAGGAGCTACTTTTAGCTGTAAGATTTTTTGAGAACACGGCCCCTGGCTTGTACTGTTTAGCAGGCGGGATATTCTCCACAAGGGGGAGCTCTTTTTAGCTTTTGTGTGCGTCACTGTGGAAAGGGAGGAACGTGGGAGGAACCTGGCAGGAACCAACACCAGCACGATCTGACGAATGATCCCGGGTTTTGGTTCAGTTCGGCTCCTGATGCACCTGATCCAGACATGCGTGCAGAGCTCCTGATTACCTGCTCAGGTGTGTTCAGCGCTGACTGGGGGTCTATGAGGAGTTTGCTCATTGTTCCTGCTGTTCCTAACCGAGGCTTTAACAGCAGCAGGAGAGGCGTGTGAGGAGATCCAGGCTCCAGCCTGCCGTGTGTTGTGGCATTTTCAGCAGCGAGAGAACAGCTTTACTCCCACACACACCCCTCTCTCTCCTCCGACGGCCTAATGCCCTCCTGATGTGTGTGTTTCAGGGGGAAAGACAGGAGTGTGTGGGAGAGTAGAGCTCTTAATAACCGTAATGCCTTCAACAGCTAAATGTTGTTTGAGCGAGGGGGCACGACATGGAGTCTCCTAAACATCATAAATAAGCCTTTGTCCACTCTCTCCATCAATCCTCCATTTACCATCTACTAACTGCTGCTGAATCCTACAATACCGCTCGACTGCCATCCCTACTATCAGCTCAACGATGGTTCTGAAGTTTGCAGGCTTTCTTTCTTTCTTTTATTTCATTTATTTCTTTCTTAATTTGATTATGTTGTGTCCTGTAGAGAGACCTTTTTTCTTTCTTTCTTTCTTTCTTTTTTCTATTTCTTAATTTGATAGTTGTGTCCTGTAGAAAGGGACTTCCTTTATTTCTTACTTTCTCTTAATTTTATGACGTCCTATCCCATGTTTCTCTCTGTCTTGCCCTTGACTCTCTCTCCTCTTCTCTCTTGCTCTGTTTTGCTCTCTCTCTGTCTCACTTTCTCTTACTGTCTCTTTTGCATGGTTTAAAATGCAGTAGACCTTCTTCTTCTTCTTCTTTTGTTTTCTCACACTTGTATTTCTCCTCCTCCTCTGCAGACACCGGGTGCAGTACGTGATCCCGTACGAGGGTTCGAGCTCGCCGGATCGGGACGTTCCAGCAGGGGGCAGCAGTGTGACTAAGCAGGAAGTGGACCTGGTCCTGGGGCTGCTGCTGGGCTTCTGTATCAGCTGGGTTCTGCTCTGGCTGGACAGAGTCTTTCACCGGGTTCTGCGGGCCTGGAGAACCCACCCACAGCAAGGTGAGCTCAGAAGCTGCTCAGCGGTTCAGCAGATGTATACACTGCGGCCCTGCTTACACCCTGCATTAACACTCGTTCTGGATTTAAATAGCAGTGTGTGTATAACGAATGATCCGACCTCGTGTGTACACACGATTTTGATGACATCGTCTCCTGTGGGCGGGTCTTTCTCCCTAATCCAGATGTAAATGAGAATCAACATTTGCGTATGGACGGTGTGTGTGTTTTAGGCTGCTTTCACACGAGCTGTTTTTTCCTCAGTGTAATCCTACAGGAAGCTGCTGCAAGGTGGGCGGAATGCGGCAGCTTTTTAAAAAAAGCGCTGCTGCCGGCGTTTTTTTTCTTCTTCTTTTTCGTTACAGCAGAGCTTCAAAAAGTTTTAAAAAGTGAGACGTCAATCGCTTTTTCACCTCCCGACCAATCAGGTCGCAGCTCAGGGGGCAAGCGAGAAAAACCCAACATGGAGGACAGAGTGCCGATGGAAAAACAAGTCCTGTTATTGAGCGAATATGAGAAGATTTACGATATATTGAATCGAAAAAATGTCATTGCCAATATTTCAACATTGCAATGCTAGTTGTGAAGTGACGTCCCGCACTCGAGTCACACAAGCAGCTCCACTTCTCTTGATCAGCGAAGGCAAGCAACCTCCTCATCGCCACTGTTACACCAGCCAAGGCTGGCTCGGACCGGTAAGAGCGTTGTTATGGTTACAGCGCCGCGTGAGCCTTTTTTTCTTTTTTCTTTTTTTTTTACAAATCAGCACAAAACAACGCAATGGTGAACGCTTTTTCTGTAGAAAAAACACGCCTCGTGTGAAAGCAGCCTTATAAAATACTCAGCAGCAAACGCTGTGTTTATGTGGCATGACTGAAAGCATGAACAACAACCTGTACATTTCCCCCAGTCAAAGTCTTTCCTGATTTTGGGGGAAATGACATTCAGATCCAGGACTGGGGAATTTCAGTGGCATGGTTTTGTTTAGTTCTGTGGAACTGCAAGCTGAGGAGAGAAAAGTCAGACGGATTAGAGGGAGGAAGGAAAAGCAGAAAAGAGAGATATTAGCTGCAGGGGTTTGGGCCTCACAAACATGCCACAAGTGCTGTGAAAGTGGTGCAATGACAGAATCGCTGAACGCTGAACCCTGAATGTGTGTGTGTGTGTGTGTGTGTGTGGCCTTTTCATACAAGCCGCTTGCTTGCAGGACATAAAGTCTCTCTTAATCCAGTTACCATCCATACAAATCCAAAAGGTCTATTCAGAAACTTCACTGCACATATATTCTTACTTATGAAACACTTGTAAAGTGTTCGTCATGTGCTAATCTAATGTGAAAGCCCCTGCAGGAACAATGGGGTGACCGTCAGAAAATGAAGCTCCATGCCCTGCCTCAGTGACTCCTCATTAACTCAGCTGTGATTCATGCACAATATTATTCTGTGTAGTGTAGGACACACTAATAATATGGATTTATACACAGGGAACGTAATCGATGCTTCGTAATCACTTAAAACCAGACAACATCAGAGAAGTATCATAATAAAAATAAAAAACTTATTCAATTTGGCTTTTTTAATAAAATGTTACACACACACACATGCAGTCTGTTGAAGCCACATTTCTGCGAAGGTCTGTATAGATGCTTGGTACAGTGTTAAGTGTGTGTGTGTGTTTTCTCTCCAACTGTCTTTCTGTTGCACACATCATTTGCAGCAGCTCTTATCATTCATGATAGTATTGGGACAGAATTAGTGTCCCGTCCTTCATCCCCCTCTCCTGTCCTCTTTTCTCTATCCGTCTCTCCGTCTCTCCCCTCAGTCCTGGTGTCTGTAATATCCCTCAGCTCGTGAGTGAGACGCATCAGCGCTGCAGTACTGTCTCATCCCTTCAGCGTCTCTTCCCTCTTTTCCTTCATCCTTCCATCCCTCTTTCCTGAGCTCTCCGTTCGTTAACTCTCTGCACCCTGCAGGCGAACAAGTCAGCCGTAGACGCACTTTTCTTCTCCGACACAGATCCACTCACGAATGATAATCAACATCAACATGTTTATAATAATACATGTAAATAAATGATTCCTCGCTGTCTGAAGAGTTCAAATGAAGAAATTGCAGCCTAAAATGTCCTCGATAGGTTTTAGAGTAAGGATCATATTGTGAACTCTGAACTCAGTGTCTGTCTGTGTACTTGTAGGAAGAACCAATAATCAGTTATACAACATATACAACATCTACAATATTGTTCACATCTCTCGCCCCACGTAGGCTGCATTTATAGCTACATTTATAAGCTGCATTTATAGCTGCATTTATAGCTACATGTATAGCTGCAATTATAGCTACATTTATAGGCTGCATTTGCACTCCCAAGATAAGCTTTGTCACATTTGGAGAGATCTGTTTTCTTATTTTGGAGATATTTAAAGGAGCCTCTGATGTCCTCCTCAGAAAAATTATAAAAAACAATCTTATAGATAATTCTGTTATCTATGGTGGAAAGAACTGAATTGCTCTGAATTAGGATTTTTCTTTCTTTTTTAGCAATCTAATAAATTACAATATGGTGTTAATATCATAAATGAATGATAAAATATCAGGCAATTATTGTTGATATGGAAAATTATCATTAGCACAGCGTAAACTCTCACTCGGCTTCTGTATAATCAAGTAACTAACTTTTAGTTCCCAAATCCCGCCGCATGACATCACTGAGGACACGTTCTGGCCGTAGCTAAGAAATATTTGATTTGAGTTGGATAAATTGTATTAATGTGAGTTGTCAACGTGCTTAACTAACGAACAAGCTTGTCATACATTTATTTGGGTTCAATTGTGTTAACTGCTATTTTTAAGTCTTGTTAAAATCAGATTATTTTCCTTGCTTGCTTGCACGACGTCCTCGCTCTTATGGCTCTTAATACTGGACTTTTTTTTGTTTGTTAGTACAGGATATAAAAATAAATAAATAAATAAATTTAAAAAAGCATGAACACAGATTCCGGGGAAAAGTCACACAAGTCTGTGTGAATGTACCCAAAACCACAAGGGTGAAAGGTGTTCAGGTGTTTTCCTTGCGCTAACACTGATCCGACTGAACAGGTATGTCAAAGGGCCTTGTTGAGTGTGTGTGTGTGTGTGTTAAAGTAGTGAAAACACTCAAATGTGCAGAACGATTAGAGCTGAAGTTTGGGGCTTATTGGATTCATCATTGAAGCTCATCCTCTTACTTCTGCTACACACACACACACACACACACACGCACACAAATAAACAAACATAAATGGCAGAAGATGAGAGGGAGTCTTGGTAGGGTTAGCTTCAGAAGGAACACATCAAGCAGAAAGTCATTGCCGTTCCACTTAGACATCACAGATCATGTGTATCAACGTATTACGTACCAGTGCAATTCAAGACGGTTTGATTTAAAAGGTAAGGTAAATCTTCACCAAGTTACCGTAACTATTCCCCTGTTGTAGACACAAAGCTTACAGGACCGACATCTTCAAGCCGTGACATGACACGAGACACAAACGAGTGAACATTATCCGTGACGAGCAGTCATGAGGCACTATTCTTTCTGCACTGTTTAATGTCCTGAAATGTTTGTCTTTCTCAGAAGACTTCCTAACGACCAGTATCTGGCCAACAGAGCACAGAACTGGGTCATAAAATTGAAGTGAAGAGTGGTTATCCCAGGAAAACACATGCTTTTTGAATATAAACCATTTTCGAAGCATTTTGGTCATAATGCAGATGGCTTTCAGTTACCTCTATAAGTCCAGTGCAGCTCTTGGCTATACAAGAGGGCGGCAAATAAGTATGCACATGCAAACGAAAACCACTCATACCCATAGATCTTACTTCATCCAGTCAAAGAGATCAAGCTGAACAGGGGATGAGCATTATGTGGTTAAGGCATAAGAACATCTTTTCATTTGGAAATGAAGAGCAAAAGCTGGAATTTAAATACGAAATAAAGAAGACACAGATAAGGGGAGCCTGTTAGTAAGGTTTGATACAATTTGGACTTATTCTCAAGACAAGCACGTGGCTGAGTCATGCAATAAAATGGAGGTGTAGATATGGGAATTTGTTGTTTCAAGAATTAAGGAACTGTCAGTTGTCGGTCAGTAGTGCCGCAATAGGCAGCAATCTTGCTATGGAATACCCAGATTTTCCATCTGTTTTTCGGCAGGTACACCTGCTCATATCATTAAATGTGTTGCTCTGCTGCTTCTTAAGAGACGCTTGCCTGTTCTTTTTTTTGGTTTAATTATAAAGATGTAGTATCTGAGGCATGCTAGGCGAGATGAAGGGAGACCAGGTCATGCACGGCTCTTTCCTTGTAAAAGATTGGTGAGAAACACATTTAAACAGTATATACATGTAGGTATCGTTTTTATTTAATTTAAAACTTGATTATGTGATTAATCATATATCATTATAATACTAAACAATAGGTTTCCAGTCTACTTCTACTTTTCAATAGGAAGTTGAAAGCATCTTGCCACAGCAGTCCATAGATAAATACCTTAATTTCAACAGTAATTAGAATGAAAAAAAAAAAATGCAATTGTTCATTGTTCACTGTGGTGCCCCAGCCTCTATCAGGCGGAAGAAAAAACAAATGATGTTGGTGGTTCACACCCAACCGGTCGGCGCAAGGAGGTGTCTCTACTTGTCTGTAAATTCAGACAGCCCATTCTTTTGCACCAGCATTCAGGCGTTCTAGTCTAGGCCGGGCAAGTGCATTTGTTTTGGGGGATAGCCTGAGCTAATTTCCGCTTAAACCGCTGACTATTCCTTTAAACGATAAGATAATTCCATCAAAAAACAAGAATAAATGTGTTTCTTGCATCTCTCAATGCACTTCCGCTTTATAAACATTTTACTTATGGCAAGCGTACTGCTGATAGATTCTGTACCTTTCCTGAAGTTGTTTGGTTTGATTAAACTGAACTCCCCTTCATGTGTGTAGATATGATTGTCCTTGGTGGACATATTTGCTCTTTGTGAAGTTTCCATCTGGTGTTATATAAGTGTAAAATACAAAATGACTCATTTTTCCTTAGAAAATCCTACAACCACAGTTCAGTGTGTCAGCTATGCCACATCCTTGCACAGGAAGTTGCCCATGAGCTTGAGAGTCTGGACAAACTCCACTGAAGCACACTGTTTACACTGGCCCTTTCAGTTAAGTTAATGACAAACCCATTTTTGCTAGGCTTATGAGAACGGACATGAAGTCATTTACAGTACATTTCTGAGGCTGAATATAGTGAGTAGGAACTGAGACAAGAGGTCCAAAGCGAAACAGCATGAAGCTGCCTATTTGGACCCTGGGAAAGAGGGTCTGTTAACATACTAGACAATCAAGAGTGTGTGAAAAAACCTAAATGGACAGAGAATGCACTGGAAACAGACTGAAGAAGCCTCTAGATAAAGTGGCAAAAGCAGCTGCAAACAGCCAGACCACCGGAGTAGGTAATAAACAAGAAAGTATGCTTATTTTCTTTTTTTGGGGGGCGGGGGAGGTTTGCTTGAAGTGAACTCGGGTGCAGACCGCACCATGCATCAACCCCACACCGTGGGGAAGTGGTGGCTCAGTGGTTAGGGCACTGGGCTACTGATCAGAAGGTCGTGGGTTCCTCAGCTCCGCCAAGCTGCCACTGTTGGGCCCTTGAGCAAGGCCCTTAACCCTCCCTGCTCGCATGTATCATGGCTGACCCTGTGTTCTGACCCCAGCTTACCAACATGCTGGGATATGCAAAGAATGAATTTCACTGCACTGTACTGTACTGTACTTGCATATGTATATGTGACAATAAAATAGCATTCTATGTATAATCGATCCTGGTAAGTGTTGGGCAATGGTGGCTCATCGAACTCTGGGCTACTGATCGGAAGGTTGTGAGTTCAAATCCCAGTACCACCAGTATAACGCTGTTGGGCCCTTGAGCAAGGCCCTTAACCTTCAACTCAGCTCGATGCTCAGCTTAATCGTAAGTTGCTTTGGATAAAAGCGTCTGCCAAATTAATAAATGTAAGTGTGAAAACCCTAAATCAAAGTCTAAGCTTTATTCACCCTTTAACTGTGTATCCGCCTCGATAGCTAGCTTTCCTGCTGGTCCTTTTAATGTTACAGGCTAGATGTTACAAGCCTGAGCAGGTGCCAATTATACAAGTGTGCATGAAGGCATGGCCCACGTAGGCATCTTCTGATGATATATATTCACTATGCTTTTCGGGTACAATTAGGTAGTGTTTAGGTGTGGATTCTGCTCGAAAAGTGCCATGAACTTGTATTCATGGAGTAGATTTCTTTATATTATCTTACTACTGATGAACATATAAAAGTATAGAATTGTAGTCGCTTTCCCCTTTAAGGATGAGATCTTTCGTGGGTTCCCAATGGAACTAATCAATAACCAACACTGCCCATTTATCATCAGTCACACTGACAGTAGCTTAAAGCTGAGCCACCAGTCACTGTTCTACTCTTGTACATCGCTGACATGCTTATTGACCCATTTTGCTGTACTAGACTGCATCCTTACCAGGCCCCTGGATGAGATCAATATGGTGACATCACGACCACAATCGCCACTAAACTTGCAGTGACAAAACCTGAAGGGCATTCAGTGGCGACAAATCACACACCTACTTGGGTAACACCTTCAGGCTCTTAAAGGTAATACAGTTCGATCCATTCTGTTAAGAGTCTAGTGGGATATGACCTTTAAAATCATGCCGCTGTGGGAAATGACAAAAATGCTACTCTCATTCTAAAACATTAATATTTAAACGTTTAAAATAAGGGACAACCGTTACTAGCTGAAATATTTTGACCTGGTATCAGTATTATAACTCTATAACCTTTCCAGCTTGCACTACAAATCAGGCCTAGTAAAATGACATGAACCCTGTAAACACTTTTACGAAACCAATATTCTTGTATTAGCATCCTGTATAGAGTGGCTGTGAAAATACAGAACCATGGTGTTGATCATATATCTGGGATTGATACTGCCTTGTTGTTCACCTTGAGCCTGATTGCTGAGGGCATCCCAATGTGTGTCACACAGAATGGGGCTCTCACCTAGTTTTCTCTGAGGGAAAGTGTGGATAAAAATGTGTCCAAAAATAAATAAATAGATAAATAAATAAAGTGAATGGGGACCGTGTAAACAGGGATCAACAGCATGCTTTGGACGAAAACTCTTTGACGTGGATTTATATTGTTGACTTATTGTGTACTTAAAAACCAAATGCGCTCTATAATGTAAAACTGCATGAATCGTTTTCAGGCAGGATGCAATGCACTACAGAGGGCACCGGGGTCGATGGCGTACACGCGACAGGAGAGATGTAGTTAGAGGCTATGCAATGGATATGACTGAAAACTAAGTGAAATTGGGTAAAGTTGTACTTTATTTTGTTGTGAATCCGAGCTACTTAGTAACACAGACGAAGCGTCTCCTCAAGATTCCTTCTAGATTCAGCCAATCAGGTTCATCTATTAGGTCAAATATATTTCAGAATCAGAACACACTTTATTCGCCGGTACACTATGTGATCAGAGCTGCACAGACATTCTCTTGGCGTGATTGGTTGCCGTGGGCATCTAACATACAACCTAAGTGTCACAAATGAACATACAAACATTGAACAGTGCTACAAATGAACATACAGATACACAGACGGATCAGACTTTACGAAGTCTATAGACAAGACCACTGACGTACATATAGGGTGCAGAGTATGAGCTGAAATCATAATAGGTACATTCTTATGAGGTAATGTGAAAATACCATGCAAGTAGTGTGCGTTCAGTGCAGGACATCGGTATTGCACAAGCTATTGTAGTCCAGATATAATGTTGATGTGTTTAATAAATATGGCCTTCATACATTATAGATGCTAAACTAATACGAGTCCAGAGTCATTAGCAATTTTCTGGCCACGTATCCCAACCACACGGTGATGGAGCATGTGAGGGTTCTCTCAATGATGGCTCTGTAAAACTGAACCATTATTGGTTGAGATCCATTGAGTTTCCTTAACTGCCTCAGGAAGAACATCCTCTGTTGCGCCTTCTTGACTAGGCATGTGAGGTTCTCCTCCCATTCGCGGGTGTACGCAATAGTAATTTAGCGTAATACGTAATTTAGCACTTATCACTAATTAGCAGTTTAGCTGTCCTTGAAAAGGCTCTTAGGGTTAAAAAAAGAAAGAAAAGGAATTCTTTTTAATTTTCCACATTTAATGACTGGAATGTTACTTGCTTACCTCAGTGCTTGTTTACACTTTGAATACTTTAATGTTTATTTTTATTTTCACGGATGCACGTCATTTTATTATTTAAATTTTTTTAGCTTCGTGGCTCTGTCTAGCTGCAGTCATTGCTAACGTTGCATTCCAAGAAAAATAAATGTGCTTCAAATTTCATGCTTGCGTCATAATGCTTTGTCAAATTTCCTTGTTTTGATTTATTTGTAACTTATTACCTTAATTATTGCCATTGAAAGGAAAATAATAAAACTTAATTAATTCGTTAAATCTGCCTATATTGTGTTTATATTACAGTAAATAATTGCCTTTACACGTAATATGCAATGATATGAAATTAACTACAATGCTAAGATCTCTCTCCAGGAAGCTGCTTATAATGCAGGTGTGCTGATCGACTTCCACAGATTCTAAGCATGATCATCACGTAAGCAGATCTTCAGATGCACACCGCATTCTTTATCTAAGATTTCACAAATTCTGAGGGAGCGTTTTGTTTTTGTTTTTTGTGACTGGACGAGACAGAATCCCTTGTGTTTCTGAATAAAAATATATAATTTGGCGTCTCTCTCCAGATAATAGTCGATATTCCCAACACCTCTGCACTGGTAGGTCCCTTTCATCCTCTCAGCCTGGCGCAGAACATTGATTCCCTATAAAGTGCCTTTTGCGAGCGCCTTCCATGGCCTATTTATTTTTAGCTTCTTGCCACTTTGGTTGCGAACAAATACAACCTGCCTCCCCCTATCCCCTCAGCGGCCACCAAGGTCTCTTGCATGTTAGATGATGGAGTTGTGATATTGTTCTTACAATCGTCAGAATGGGAAGGACAAATCAGAACACCACTGCTTACGTCAGAGGTAAACAATGTAAACATGCAACTGCATGTGATTAGTAGCTTGGTATTTTATAGAAAAGAATGTGAGGTGATGGTCATTGACTGTTTTATAACCAATGTAACCCAGAAAGAGCAGTTCTATGTGGATATAACACATGGTCTGCTTACCAGGAGTTGCTGTGGATACTTAATTCCTGATACAATCAACTGGAGAAGACACTTAGCAGTTACTGCTTTCAATAAATACATCAGTAGAACAGAAAAAACAGCATGTTATAAAATCACTGGTCCACTGGTTTATTTAATGCTGGTATTACTTTAGGGAAAAACATGATAGATGGTTGATATCGCTTCTGAAAGAGAAACGAATGCCACGGACACCATTGTTTCTTAAGCTGGTTGTATAAAGGTTTGGTGACACACATGTAGATGCCCTAATAAGTGCCATGCAAGTACATACCTGTCTTTTATTAATTTTTAAAAAATCTTATAATTTTATAAATGCGTTTTACATTGATTGACGTCAACACCAAACACCAAAATGTAAATCCTTCTAGAAATGGAAGCGTCGTTCTTATTTAAAATGTTCTGATTGGTTACAGTACAGGGTCATTTCTAAAGTTGAGAGAACACCACACCTAATACCCGAAATGTTAGCCAAAGACTTTTCATAGAGTCGTTTTGAGATCAAACCCATCCCGTGTCCAGGAATTGGAACACATTTTGAGCCAACAGAGAAAACGAGCGATTACCTGAGCTGTCAAAATGACCAAAATGCACATCCATAGTCTATCCAATGCTTCACAGGTTTGAAGTGGAGTGATCATGATTAGCATACGGTGAAAGTCTGATGAAGGCTGAAAGTAGGAGAAAAATTGCCAATCTCCTGTCAAAGTGATCAACCAGAGTAGGCTTAACCCCAAAGACAGCTGTGACTTACAAAAAACAAAACGTGGTGTGAAAGCAGAAGACCCAAGGTCTTTGCATGCCATGCACACACAGACAAACCCATCCTGCAGAGTGTGACCAAAAACTTTTCATTAAGGCATTCAAGGCAGGGAAGGAAAGGCAAAGGGACAATCCCTAATCAACCAATACCATGAAAAGTGGCATCATAGTGGAAATAATACTCCAGCGGATGGTGTAATCAAGCAGAATGTGAAATCAGTGGAAGAGTGCTCCGACGGCTCCCAATCTACAGGCCTGAGCTCGTAGTTTCAGCATGACAGTTGCCATAGTGACACTGTCATTACTATAGCCTCATGGAATGTGCTGCCTAACTGCTGCTGCTGATCGTTTACAGGCCTAATTTTAGCTGTGGTCACACCGAGGTGTGACATTCTGTCCTTCAGACAACACGGGGAGAGAGAAAGAGGGGAAAGGGAATAGGATGACTCTCCTGCCTAAGCCCAGTCTGGTACGATGCATACAACGGCAAAAAACAACAAGCGTGCCTGTGCAAGAACAAGTCTCGTGTATGCTGAGACTCCAGAAGATGTCTGGAAGTTTGTGGGCATCGCTTTACTCAACACTTCCTTCACCAAAACGGAAAGGCTCAACGGGGCATGTCAAACGGAACCACTGTGCTCGTGTAGCAGACTGCTGAGAGCTGATGGCCTTGGACTTGGCATGTGATGATTTGTTAGCAAACCACAGCTTTGCGTCATTGTCATCTCATGGCTGTTTTTTTTTTACTGCTGGTCATTACTAAGCCTGGCACTTTCAATTAATTGATGTTACAGTGGACAACCAAGCCAAAATCACTTCAATCAGTAACCATGCTACAATACATCTAATCCATAATATCCGTTACAGCAGAGGATTCAGAGCTAGTCCAGGGGCAGCCATGGCACTCTTTTGCCAGTTCCTGATCGGGACTTTAATGGTTGACAGAAGGCCGCAAACGAAAGACAGATTGACGCATTGTGCCCGTGTCTCCAAGTCCACACGAAAACATCCTCTTTTCTGAGACACATAATGAAAAAAGTAAAACGCAAGCACTTGGTCAACGTAATGTGTAACGTGCCCACTCCAAGTGTCATTATTACAGAGGATCGGCTGTGTTAATGGTTAGCTTAAAAAGTGCCCTTTGCCGCTACAAAAGGGCAGCTGAGAACCAAGAACATTCTCTTGAGACACATTCAAGCTGAATGTGCTCTGGCACCTACAGAAGCACCTGGCATGCCGGCAAGCAATCAGTGCTGCTCTGTGAAATCTGCATGTGCAACGAATTGGCCAATATAGCTGACTGTATAGCTGAGTTGTCCAAGTGAGAAGTAACGGTTAAAACAATAGAAAAAGGTTACACACGAAAAACAAATGCGTATACTCATATCTTATTGGAAAAGAACACACGCATCATTGTGGATAGCAGCTTTGTTTGTGCGTAAATCTTAAAGCTTGTTTACATGTTATGTTCCGGGTCATGCTGCCTGTAAATAATGAGAGATACACTGAGCATAGCTTTTCAACAAATTCGATAATCAGTGACACTGCTTATATGGGTAATATGGGTAACCCATAGAAATCCCTCTGTCACTCACTCTCTCTCTTTCTTTCTCTTTCAAAAAACAAACCTTAAAATCTGTAGCCTAATAATGAGGCCCTTCTGACGTTAAAGGGCTAACGACATTCCTCTCCTTTTCTGGAGCTGCCAGGCATCTAGCATTTAGCTGCAGCCTCCTGTGTTTTTTTTTTTTTAAACACCGTTTTAAATGGGTGAGCCAATAGATGGGCCTTGCTGAACCAGTTGCTTTCTTGGTGGCTAATCAGTGGTCAAGCTTTTTTTTTCTTTTTTTTTCACCATTTCCTTCAGCCTCTCATAAAACAAACATTGTTTTTTGATAAAGGATCCAGGTCTGCCTCTCTGCTGGCAAATGGGAGGTTAAAAACTTATCAACAATGGTGGTAATGAACGATAAGAAGGGCTGACGATAAGAAGAATCACTCAAATCGTGAAGAGCATTCAGAGGACTTGCGATGGCCCGGCACTGTGGCAGAACAACACGCACCATCGGCATGTCTTGTTGTGTTCCACCCCCCATTTCATCCATCCCTCTCCCTATTGGAGGCAATGTGAGTTAAAGTGGAGGGCAACTGGTAGAGACAGAAGATGGCGAGGGAATCTGGGAGGGTGAGATATGGCACTCACCAGCCACCAACAGAAAAACATGGCCCAGGTTATGGCTAGCGAAGCCTCTGTCCTCTCTTGCATCCCTCCCAGCCCCTTTCCTTCCCTCACCCTGTGACAAATTCCTCGTTCCAGCCTTGCACCCTTTACATGCTCTGCTTAGGAAAACAATGGGCCCTGTCACTCACTCTGGGCGACAAAGACAAATGTGGTGGGAGAGAAGGTGGGGGAAGGGAGGGGCATGAGGGTTGGAGTGACGCCCGAGGCTGCTGGGCATCACAGGAAGGGCGTTGGAAAACCGTGATGGCAAGCTGCAGTTATAACCCACGACAACCCGTGAGCGTGGCACAGATGGCCGACTCGGGTTCTGCTTGGTGCCTGTTATCAACAGGGTCAGGTGCCAATCTGCTGGGCTCAGTGACAGCACCGGTGGACGGCACTGGCCATCAGCAGCAGGAGTGCTGGCTGGTTGTCTCTGAGTCTGGCAAGGCTTGGATCATTCAGGAAGCAGGGAGTCTGCCTACAGCTGGAAATCTGAGGGTCATTTCAAGAACATGTGAGGCAGAGAGATCCCTCAGTTCCATTTTCAGCTCAAAAGATCGTTCTCTTCTCGCCCTCTGTTTATCTCTCTCTGGCTCAGTCCCTCGCCGTTTTTTTCTTTCTTGCTCCTCATCTTTCTGCACCCCCCCCCCCCCTTCCTGTCTCCCCATCGTTCCCTCTCTCTCTCTTGTTGTGTGTGTATGTCTCGCTCGTTTTCACTGTCACACGTCACACAGACGCCAAATCAACAGAACCGCTAATGTGCATGAAAGGTCACTTGTGAACACTGCTAGTATGCATGGTAATAACCGGCAGCCACAAGGGCTTTTTCACACTAGTCCATGCAGAGACAAACTATAAATGGCAATATGAATATATAAAACAACCCCCAATCCTGAACACACACACACACACACACACACACACACAAAGGATCACACAGCTCTGTTTCTTTTCCCTATTCAGTTGTTTACATCCAGAATCCTGCTCCCTCTTCCTGCACACAGTGAACCAACGCATGACTCCTGACACTACTGACTTTCCTCACACGGATCGGGACGCGGGCAAAGAGAAATGCAGCATGCACACACGTGCCAACGACTTTGCACTACACATAAACAAGTCACAAAAACTGGATCACAACGTTACACAGATCCAAACACACCTTTCACTGACAGCCACATTAGTACGCAAAGTGCCGAAACCAGCACCGGAAGGAAAACCAGACACACACATGCATACAGAGATTAAAGCTGAAAGGAATGGGGCTTTCACTTACGGAATACTCGATGGTCCCCTTGGGTCGCTGGAAGGACATACGGCGTCCATCCTTCTTGTCGGGCGTCTTCTTCTGGCCGGTATCTGAAAGCAAGCGAGGCAAGGTGCGCATTATGTTCATCCTCCTCTCACAGCTTGTCACAAGCTGTCACTTTTTCCAGCCTCGCGGCTAGACAGCTCATTCGTTAGTGGCGATCGAGCAGTTCCTGCCAGCCAGCTAGTGCTGCGAGCCGATTCTCTCTCGCCTCTCCCTCTCTCCACTCTCGCTCTTACTCCCTCCCTCCCTCACGCCCTCCCGCTCCTCCTCCCTCTCTCACTCTCTCTCCCTTTCTCTCTGCACAATGACAGCATGAGAAAGCGTCTTCACCTTGCTCTGCCTCCTGCTGTTTCTGTCTCATGCATTTGATCACCCTGACCTCTGGGAAGGGTGGCCGGGGGTTTGCGTACGTGTGTGTGAGATTGCACATGTGCATGTGCTTAGCCTACAAAGTATGTGTCTTATTCGTAATTGGGAACGTTATCTGCCGCTTCTAGGTGGATGTGTGTGTGTTCTAAGAACCTGGTGTCTGGGAGAGGTGTGTGTGTAGGTTGATACAACAGTGTTAGGAGGTACCCGGCATGTTAAGTTAGCCCTGCATGAGCAGTCAGTGTCTAACAGGTTCCTGACTTGAGTTCCTGTGACAAAAGAGAGGCTCAGCTGAGGCACCATGAGTCATACGCCAACCCTGCTATTTCTGGGCTTCTGGCGCGTCGAGGAGACAGCAAAACCAGGGCACCTGCTCCGTTTTGATCACTGATGTGTGAGCAAAGACGAGCGGATACAGGGCTGTATCCGCATTTTTTTTTAGGTGGCAGCACCGGTGCTAGAAGGTATAACTGAAAGATGTTTTATTATTCAAAAATAAATCGTCTTTACAGAATGTGTGGCCTCGAGAAACTCTCCACATTTCTGAAACTTAAAAATTTTTATGGATAGGAAATTTGGAAAACTAAAGGCTCTCCTGAACTCAGATTTGTTTTTTTTGTTTTGTTTAAAAAGCAACAACAAAAAAATCCCAACCAAAGATGGAGCATTCTGAAGTCTGTTTACCCCCTAAAAAAACAAGTAAATAAATAAATAAATTCCTTTAAAGTTACAAAACATTTTAACATTATGTACGTTTTTACTGTTTGTACATAAACAAGTGCTGTAATTTAATTTAATTTAGACATAACGTGTCTGACAACTACATGTATTTAAAAAAAAAAAAAAAAAAAAAAAAACACAATTCTGGAAACCATGTTAAAAAAAACAGAACACCGTAGGTCCATATAAGATTAAGACATAAACAAGGGCCTGTCATCATCATTAATGCAAAGCATCACTCTTATAGAGCAGCATAGGTCTGGCCTGAATATTGGGGTGACGGACGTGAATATTTCTAGATTACATAACTGAAGCTTCTCCTGGTTCAAATGTGGAAGTTGTTCTGCTTTTACCAGTAATGTTAAAAGTGAAACAATTAGGATATTTCCATTTATAGATGATTGACAGCTTGTGTCTGTGAGAAACTATCCTGGCTGTAGGTGTTTGGCTAACGAGGGCAGTAAATCGGTGATGTTTGTCGGATAACAAAAATGTGTACTACAATTAAAAGTAAATTAGATCCAACATATAAGTATATCGTTAGGCTACTCAGATCCGTAAACATGTCCAATTTCATGAATAAACCGTTTTTGTCATATTGCGACGGCGGCAACAACAGAAATGAATGAGAGAAAAAGAACAGGACGGACCAGGTAAAGGTTACCCAATGAGTTTAATGCCTAGCTAGCAACTTCTAGTTGTTAGGAAGCAGATAAACTCGCTCGTTTGCTTTTTGACGCTTAATGCGTCGTGTTCCCCCGTCTTACTGCTGAGTAGAATAAACCGCTTGAATGTAATCAACGCATTAAAGCAGCAGAATGTGACCGATAGATCAATGTAATTCAAATCGAGATCGCTTTTTGTTGCTAATGATATGTGGCGAGCCTTTAAAAGCTCTTCCAGCTGCCTTAGACTGTTTATAACTGACCTGTGCTCCAACGATTAGTGAGGAGCCGCTCACAACTCGCTCTCCTGTTTATCGGGAGCTGAAAACATCGATCTAAAAAAAGACTTGCTGATAAATGTGCATTATTCTTTTTTCTATTAGCGGTTTTTTACGCTTGCATGAGAGCCGTGATTTCTTACTGTAACCTGCTTATATTTAGAAGATTTCACCCGTAGGCTAAAAAGGCCGCTCCGCCTCTCCTCTGCGGTCAGTGCTGGGTTAAAAATCGTTCTAAAAATACAGTCAGAGGGAATGCTTATTTATTTCAGACAGATTTTTCATTGAAGCAATATTTACTTGTCATAGCCGTCATACCAGTCCCCGTCGTCGTCCCCCCGACCTCCACCCAGGTATATTTTAGATCTGTGGGGAAACACTGAATGATGAACACAAAAGCTACTTGAATAAGTGCTCCCCCTTGTGGAGGATCTTCAGCCAGGGAGTTACAAAGCCAGGTCCATGAGGTGCTTTGCATCTAAAGAAGGCCAGGGGAATCTTTAAGCCACTGAGTTAAACCAGATGCAAAATGGATAGCTACAAATAGTAGGTAACTAATATTTGTTTCTGTTTGCATTATTATTTATCTTCGCATTTAATATTTTTCATTGCAAAGTCAAGGAAAAGGTGTCGCCCTGTACAGGCCTGTATAGGACAATTTGGGACTAGGCTTAAATCCCAGTATTATTCCTTCCATGATCTATAAATATGAGGTATAAATATGTGTATATTTGTGTTATGTGTTATAAAATAGGCCTTTTCACACGATGGGATGACAGCAGCCTTACGAGCAAAACAAAGAGTCTAATATGTGTCTGTGGCAGACAGACACAAGTGCCACCAAATCCCCCGAGTGTGAGTCAGTCACTCCATGGATCTGGAACATTCCTCTATCAGCTGATCCATCTCAGCAGCTCTGCTATCATGACACGCTTTTAATAGACATTCATTTACTAGATATTTCACACATTGTCCAGGAATCCAGGTTCCACCAGCATGTTGATGCTCCAGGAATTGAGCAAGACAATGCACTGGAAATTCGAAACTCTTCTTGTATTTAGTGGGAAATAGTCTAGTGCTAACATGAATGTGTGTTACTGGGTGTATGGTAGGAACGGTATTGTTGCGCAACTCCTGGAATTTTACTAGAAAATTTGACTAGAGCAAAAGTCCAGAGGCTGTGCTGTGTTCCCTTTCTCAGCAGTGCCAGTGAAAGCAATATTTTTTACTCCCAACACAGATATGTTATATTGTTACGTAGTATCTGCAACATGTGAGTTGCAGCAACACCTACTACTTCCAAAAAGGCAAGGAAATAATTGTAGCCAGCAGTAGCAACACAGCGTATAGCTGCTCCTCCAGTCGTGTGACACCGATTCTAAAAGCCTTATGCTTGCTCACACAACGTGGCCTCTCGTGGAGAGATTCTTCATGCCAGGGGTCAGGACTGAGCTTTACCTCCACCCAAGGGAATCACTGTCAGTGACATGTGAAATGTGTCATGAGTGAGTAAACTTCTTAAGTGCCTTCCAAGCTTAGGAGAAAGACCATGTCTGAAACTCCTAGCCTATAAAATTCCCATCTCGCCATTACGATCCACGCACCCACTACCTCCCCCGTCTGCTCCCTACTAACGGACCCGTTTCCACCTGGTATTAACATGTGGCTCGAGTGATCGGATCATAAGTGGTCACGGGGTTACATGCGTCTCGAGA
>JAOUQW010000024.1:9595511-9618923 GCA_028565825.1 Olivaichthys viedmensis | reverse complement strand
GTGTGTGACTATCTAAGGTGTGTGTTGGTAAGGGGTCTTGATCAGACCAGGCGTGTGTTTGAGGCCAGCAGTGTGTTAAAACAGATGTTTGGCCTCTACTGTATGTACTAAGACTGGAAATGATTATAAACTATTATTATACATGTGCTTACAAATGAGTGATGCTAATTGGTCAGGCTGGATCAACATGAGTCAGTGCACTCACAACATATGCAACAAATAATTTCTGTTTCATCAGCACACTCATCTGATGAGCGACGCAGTTCTTGTCTGGAAAATATTGCACAAGGCACAATGCTAACCGGAATCCATTAAGAGCGCTCTCCTGTAATAAACTAACTGCAGAGGCTGATTTTAATTAACATGTATTATTCATACTACAGATGAACAAACAAGTTTACTTCTCTGCGTTTTCCCTAAATATTAAAATATTGGCACCCCTGGGTGTATTTGGGTGCGCGCACAGCCACTAAGTGAAGTTTGGCTTCTCTGTATTTTCACTAAAGATTTAAATATTGGCACCCTTGGCTGTGTTTGCTATTAAAACAAACTGCGTCTCATGGCTGATGGTTCACCCTGTGAGGTAGACACGCGGCAGCACCTTTTAACGTTAAATGAGATATGCCTGGTTTCATTTCAAAATCCTTTTTTTGAATTTTGAGTAGTATTTTACTACTCGTGCCTATGATTAGTCAACACCTGATAACTTCCAGAGCGATTCCTTTCACGGGTGTTACGCTTTGCCGGGGAGCGAGGAAAGGACACATGCGTCTAGCCACTTAACAACATACTTGTACTAGGCACATCAAACATAAACACTACAGACACGGTACACACAGCCTGACATGACACACTGGACGACAATGGACACGGGAAACACAGGGTTTAATTACACACGTTAATAGGGCACAAATGAGAAACAGCTGGGGATAATGGATCACGAGATAGGGCGTGAACTAGATGGACATGAACACAAACACGTGTCTAACGGCGGCCGTCGCCATGGCAAACAGCACGCTCCGCCAGCTGGGAGATCCCACGGCCGGGAGAACGTGACAATGGGTAACGTTACGTCATGGGAAACCGACGCACTCGGCCAGGATAGTTCTGGGTTTAGATTAGTTACTGAGCCGTGCTGTGCTGTTTGCTGGAAAAGCGCTATAAGAGCTGTCGTGGGGCTAAGAGCAATGTGGTCATTGGGATGTGCATGAACTACTAGGAACAACCCTAAAACCATGCTGGTGTCTTCCTGGTGGCTCTGAAAGAACAGATGTGTTAAGCAAGGTATGTGCGCTTTGCAACACCAATGACTAGTTCCTACGCTCATCAATTCATGGGAGCATTATTCCTCTTGTTATATTGCTATTAAAGCATTGCTATTATGCACGGCTAATGTTAATGATTTCCTTTCCTGGACAAATAATACATTTAGTCACTGGATTGGGATTCACTTTCTTAATTGCCATTAGGACTACTAATTTGTTAACACCCACAGTTTTAAATATTGTGGACATCGATTCCTTGTAGAAATATTCCATTTAGATTGTGGATGTTTATCAGGTTAAAATCCGAACTCCTTACATTAACCAAACATTTACTTGTTAGGCTATTTTTAACTGAAGGTAAACTTTAGTTGGGTTTTTCCACAATCGGTCTGGGTTTTCAGCCTCTACCCTCTGACAAATTGCACAGTTTTTAACTCACATCGGGACACACAATAGAGTGTAATCCCTCCAACTCTAACATAGTCAATACATTAATACATTTGTCACGCAATAAACCCAGCCACTTTTGCTTCAGTGGCTTTGATTTGTGCCAGTTCCCCAAAGGTTGCAGGTTTAAACGCTTTCCTGGTTTTATATCAGAAACCTGCAGGTTTTAATATCCCAGACTTTAGACTGCATTCTGCCACTGCACCTTTAAATAAGGTCTCTCCCTGAGGTGTGAAGAAAAATGGTTGTGACAGAAAATATTTAGAGGCTGCGAGGTATTACAGGCATGGCACAAAATACTGAAGGACTTCCACTTACGAAGCATGTCTACTGCATGCTAGGTGAACGGTTCCTGAAGGACTGAAGACTTCAACGCACCCTCATCCATCACCCTCAATCACTCTCTTTCTCTTAAAGCGCCGGATTCTCCCGCTTACAGAAGTGCTCAGTCAGGGCTAAAAAAAGAAGCCTGACTCACTGGAACAATAATCTCTGCAATTCCTTCCTTCGCAGTCCCAGCCAAAAACAAAAGAGCTGACAACTGCAGGATTTAGAGTCACCAGATCTGATGAACAGTGGAAGTTACTTGGAATAGTTAACTGAGGCAACTTGCCAATGCCAGTGATAAAAACATTTACACTGTACATAGATGTTGCGATAATTGAGTAAACTAGTTTCCACATATTTGTGAAAATGGTCCTAAATGGGTTTTTTTGTCACCAGCATCCCTTTGTCTTCTAGCATTGAGCATTTTGACTAATGATGCTTTGAAATTAAAATTCTTGGCCCAAACCAGGAGTTAAATTGGGGGAGAGCGTAGAAGAGCTGAGCCACCTTTGTTTTATGTGAACGGCAAGTGGAGCCGAGTGCCGGTACAAACATTTGATGGAAATGAAAATCATAGGTATGGCATAATGGTGATAATGATAATGATGCAATACAGTTTCACACTGCTTTATAGAGAAATGCTTAAAATTCGAAATTGTAAAATGTATTCCTTCAGTCAAGGCAATTATTAACTGCTGTGTGTATACATTTGATCATTAAACCAAAATGAACACGTCTAACAAGAACAAGTCGAAAGCTTTACTGTATCATATAAAAAAAGAATCAGAAGATATTTCAATATCATTTTGTTTCCAAAACTGACAAACAAGGAATACTGACAACTTAAGGTCTGGCCAGCCAACTGTAGTCAGTTAAATTAAGCTGTTATGACAGAAACAGAAATATCAAATCACATTATACTCACACTAATCACATTTCCATTATATCTGCAACGTACGACTCGGAAGTCACAGGTAGGATCCAAGTGCAGATGTTTATTATAGGGATAATATACATTATATATAAGGGAGCAATCAGGGTTGTAGTCGTAAAACATGCAATATAATCCAAAACCAGTATATCAGTCCACAAGGCAACAAATCCAAGGAATGAGACAAAAGACGGTATCCAGAAAACAAACACAAATCAAAACCAGGTATCGTAAACAAGAAAACGCTCAGAAATGCAGATCAGAATGAAACGGCAAGACTTCGCAATGAATGATGAGAAAATTGGGGTTTATAAACACTGAGGTGATGCGGAAGTAATGAGTGTCAGGTGAGTCCAAAGTGTCCGGGGTGACAGTGTCGGGACTAATTGTGACAATATCAATGTTGACAACCCTATATAATAACACATACATTGACCAGTACTGTTCAATAGAGCTCCCCCACCTCCTAAATCCCAATTTAACTCCTGGTCGAAACTGAAACCGAAATTCAGGACACATTAAATGTATTATAACTACTAATTATTATTTATTTATTTTTAAGTTGCATGAATTATAGTAATTTATTTTTGGCTTATATTTATGCTTTTGAATGAAACATAATTAAACAAAGATTAATGTAAAAAAAAAGTTTTTTCATAGAAAGTAGCATAAATATAAAAATTGTAAAAAATCACACATGAATTCAGGAGTTTCCTCCTCATGGTCAATGACATATAATGTTTACACATGTGTGGTACAGATCAGGTAATGCCAGAAATTATAAATGAGAACAACTACCAACCCAGGGCCATTTCTTTTATTTATCTCATTGTGATTAAAAATAGCCTAATCACAGGGGATCCTAATGTAATGTTATCTAATCTAATCTAATCTAAGATTGCCCCACTTAACAAGTTGCTGGTGCTGTCTGAACGTATCAGAGGTGAGAGCAAAAGAAATAGCGTCTTTTTGTCCTCCACTGCAGGAAAGCAAAGAAAGCAGCATTTTAAACCACTATTTCTCTTTATGATTAAATGATTAGCAAAGTTAAATCTAAAAAATGGAGACAACTTTTTAGTGGTTGAAATGTCCATGCATGCCTAATCTCGACTTGGCTAACAGTGTCCAGATTTTACGTAAGTGCTATTACACCTACAAAAATAGATCTCTGTGTGTCAGAGCAAAAACATGGATCTTTTGGTAATGGTCCAATCTCTCAACAATAATAGTGTGATGAATCAGCTGAGTAAGGAGATGAAGGGAGGAAGATAAAAATGGCCGTCAAATGACTGCAGAACAGCAGACCTTGAAGCATATGAAAACTTTGTCCCAGCAATTATTGTAATGTTAGAGTACCACAAGGTTAAAGCCTCACCTTAATTAAATGTTAATGTACAAATGTAACACACAAACTCTTGGCACTATTTGTGGAGATATAAGCTTTCTGCAACACTGAGGGAATGTATTATTTTCTATTGGTTTTACCCCAGAAGACCTCCTGTAGTATGTTATTTATCATAATTGATTAAGGTAAAGCAAACCAATGTGATATTTGCTAAAAATAGCAATCATCGTAATCTAAAGTATTGATCAATGTCTATCCCTGTTGTCTCCGACATGATCTCCCATTAAATGTGAAGTGAGATTTATTACAAATAATAATCTAATCTGAAATTACTTTGAATTAATAGTATCAGGGAACGAACTTTAAACTGTTTGATTTCAGGACTCTTGAAAATTACGGCTGGCCGAATAATTCGAATACTCGAGTATTCGTTTGTTACGTTGGTATTCTTTTTTCTTTTTAGTATTCGGAAGCTTCGTCTTTTTTAAACCTACTCCCGCCCAGTTCCGAAGGAATTCTGACCAATCCCGCCGCTTCCGCAATTATTTCTGTTTGCAACCACCCGCATTATTTTCTAATATTAATTCAAATTCAAGCTTTGTGAAAGTTCCAACTGCCACAGAGCATAGGAGTAAAGATCTCACTGGATTAACAAACTTTATATGATCATACACAGTTGCAATGCATGTTTCTAATAAACTGATGGTCAGTACAGATATTTGCACGTTATATTTACTAAACCCGTGAATGAAAACACAGAAATGAATGCTCCACGTCCCTGTGTACTTGACGCACGTGAGCAGCATCCGGTGGAAAATGAAAAGCGTTGTGGGGTGGTTGCGGCGTGCAGCGCGTGCAGTGTCGGTTCTGGTGTAAAATTGGCTTAGTCCACAAACCAGAGGTACCTGATTTGTGTCCATTGTAGTTTAAGACCTTTAATGGCGTTTTACTGAACGTTATTGGAAATACTCTCTCTTTGTCTCGCGAGCTATTCATATCATGAGAGTAAAAACCCAGTCCCCATGCACAACTCTAGCCTAAACTAAATTTAATCAGCAAAGGCCTTTAGATAGAACAGCTATTGTTAATATATGGAAAATGTTAATAAATAAATAAATTATAGCGGGTTTAATACATCGTAAATTCATGCCAGGCATCCACATCACCTCGCCTCAGAGCGCCAAATAGTTACAAAAAAACCTCTTGGTGTTATTTCATATTCACGGCTGATTTCAGTTGATTTGCGCTATCACCATTATACATTATTAATACATTGTTGCCACCTACTGGATATATTTTGAACTTCAGTAAAGAACATATTTAAAATTATAGTTAATTATAAAATGTAAATATTAATGTTTTTAAGGGTGGTTTTGAGAATGAGTAATCGAGTACTCGTTCGGAAATTCCAACGAGTATTCAAATCCTAAAAAATGCTGTTCGGGGCAGCCCTACTAAAAATCCTAAATTCCTGAAACATAAGACTCCCAGGTGGTGCAAATGTTTAAAGGTTTCGGCCTATCTTTTGGAGGTTGTGAGTTTGAACCTCAACAATGCCACAGCCATGGCCAGGAGTCCAACAGAGAATAATTGCTCCTGCTCTCTGGGTGGGAAGGATGGCTTTCCTCTCTCCCGTCAATCAGCCAATCATGGGCGTCTTTTAGTGCATGTATACAGAATAGAGCAGTTTGCGCTCTCCTCCAAGCTTCCCTATGATGTTCCCTGAGCTGCAGTTCGTTGCAGTGGTTGGATTCATGTGTCTTGGACGAAGCACGTGTTAGACTTATCCCTCCCAGATTGGTAGTTTTTGTGTGCTAGGGGAGACTTAACTAACAGGTGAAAATTGGGATCATTAGCTACTCTAGTACTATTGGTCAATTAGAAACAACAGTATATTTATATTTGTGAGTGAGCTTAACTTGTATCATCATTGTTGCATCAATATGTTTTGTAATGATACAAGCTAATAAATGGAACACAATTACCACAGCAACAAATACAGCCAGAATAATAAACATTTTAAGCTCCTTGTGTGCAAACTGGCATTCATAACTTTTTTTAAACTACATAAACTTTTTAAATCATTACTTAACAGCATTACTGTGCCAGTTCATGGCACAGCATGCCCTCTTTTACCTTTACTAAAGTAATGTGTCTCTCTGAAGTGAGTGCACATGCAAGTACAACATTTAACAAGCTGAATAGACAGTTCAGAGAGAAGCTGGAGGCAATGTTGGCCACATTTCCGCTTCAGTTATTCTCAGTACCCAGGTGCAACACTATGCCCCCTCTCGCAGATCCCCGCAAATCGCTTCATCCCTCTCTCCCTCCCTCTACACCCACTCTCGACCACCAGTGGTGTCCAGTCAGCTAGAAAACACCCACTGGGCATGAGAAAATCCTGATACAAATCCTGATGCAAAACAAAAACTAGTTGGTATAACAGCATGGAATAGCAAGTCTAGCAGAAGAAATGGAGGTATCGAATGGGCTGTGGTAGCTCAGTAGTTAAGACTCTGAGCTAATGATTGGAAGGTTGTGAGTTCAAATGCCAGAGAGCCACTGTTGGGCCCTTGAGCAGGGCCCTTGAGCAAGACCCTTAACCCTAAAATGCTTGGATTGGATTCCGTCTCAAGTGTAAGTTGCTTTGGATAAAAGTGTCTGCCAAATGAATAAATTAAGGTTAAAGGACCAGGTTTAGCATTTGTACAATTTCTTCCAACTCCAACCGTTTGGGATTAAACAAAATCCAACCACATCACTTTTGTTTGTTCGAATTCGTACAAATTTCTTGTCAAATCAGTTTGCATTAAGCCGACACTGAAGCTTTTGTTTGCAATGATTCAGATCATGGTATTAATTTTTGTGATTATCTTTGTAAAGTGCCCTTGGGCTTTGGTAGGTATATAAGGTGGTATATAAATTAAATGGTACATGTGTCAAAGACAGTGAATGTTACACAGTGGCCTTGTGAGCATTGCAATGGAAGCAGAAATCAAAGTAAGGATCAGGCAGCTGTGGGCGGTGATGCCAAGCAGTCAGTTGTGACAGATGCACCTGTGTCCATGCACTGTTTTCACTCCCTCATTCAGACGCCTGCCCTGTTATTATGCATGTCAAAATGAATAGCTTTCAGTTGGAAATGATTTAAACTATGAAAAGAAGTGGGTCTCTCTAATTCACTCTTTCTGTATGCTATGTAATAGACAGCCTTGATGGTGCCCAGTCGGTCCTCCAACAGGGCCGAGACGATGTCAAACATCAGCGCTCGGCCTGTCCATTACTTCCTGCTCGGAGGGAAGGCGAAGAAAGAAACGAAGACACGGAGAGAGAGGAATCGAGAGATTGCCTGGCTAATCTCCAGCCTCCGCACCAAGAGACGTAAACAAAAGCAACAGCTGCACTCCAAACAACAATAACACCACCCGCAACAGCTCCCGCCCCGTGTGAGCTCTAATTAAAAGAGTGCATCCCATGACACATCAGAACTGGAAGTGTGTGGAGTGCTTGCCTGGGCGCTTACATGAACAGAATTTCCCCTACAATTACCAATAAGACTACTTCACTGAGAAAAACAACCTTCCAAAACAACAACAACAACAACAATGGCATGGCCATGCGCACAGCTTGCACATTTAGTTAGCCTGAAGTTACGGTCAGTGACTCCTTGTAGCAAATTCACTCCCAACAAATATAATGACAGCCGTCATATGGCATTCAAATAAGCCATGGCTTGGATATGAGGTCAGAGGTACTGGATGACAGATGGCCAGTGTGTCTGTGATGCAACGAAGAGCCATGGCTGGTGTGGGTATCCATTTCTTTCTCTCTTTCACTTTCTCTCAGCTAGCATTCACAGCTACAGGGACTTCAGCCACATGCTCGTTCACCCAATCCACACGAGAAAAGTGGGAAAGATGACGATAAAGAAACTGCAGAGGGATTGGTGAATGCCGTGTGAATAGACACTGCGTAGGCTTAAGTGCAAACTACATCACTTTTGTAGTTTGCATTTAAATGGCTCAAATTTCACAAATCTATGTTTGGTAAATCCGTCAACTTGTTGTAGTGAGCAGACACTACAAATCTCAAGATCTTGTGGGGTAAAGAAATGGCGAGACATAAGAAAATGTTACAGAGGGTTGTACACTAGTATTGTACGGTATCAATTATAAGAGACTTATATGAACATGTAATTCATTATTTCTGAGGTTTTTGGTGTTAAGAGAAATCAGCTCCCAAGTATCTCAGGAAGGGGGACCAGGTGTATAGGTATGATTTGCTCTTGTTTCTAAGAGTTGCTGTGAGTATTTCTAATGATGAATGCTCTGTTAAGAGGTTAAACCAGTGCAGTGAGGATATTTTAGTTATATCTTTCCAGTTTAGTAATATGATCTTTTTGGCTATTGTTAGTAATATTAGTACAAACAGTTGGAGCAGTCAGGGAATTTGAGTTGATGATAGATCGCCGAATATTGTGATGGAGGGGCAGAGTGGGATGCTGAGGCTAAGGAGCTCAGACAGCCTGCTCAAGACCTCCGACCAGAAGGACTGGATATGTGGGCAGGACCAGAAAGAATGAAAATAATCATCTTTGGAATCTGGGCAGTGTTTACATTTATTACTATTGCTGAAAGCCATATGGTAAAGTTCTCAAGATCTTTTATCTAAAACACATTTGTTCAGAATTAATGTAAGACAACATGTTTAAAAAAATAACTTGTAGCATATTTTAAGGAATGTACAGTACGCACCTAAAACCAATTTTGTGGTGTTACCATCCATACTGATTAAGCACAAAGTAATACCATCCATATTTATATTGCACAAAGTAATACGGTGCCATTATTTCAGATTTCCTTATCACGCTATACGGTCACATCCCTAAACCGAAACATTGAGTCAGACTGTGTGTCTGAACCGCTCACCCTACACAAGGGCACATGTTCCAATGTTTTTGCCTAAATCTGACCCAAATTGCATCAGGAAAAAAACTTTGTGTGGTGTGCACTTGAATGTAGTGCTGCTAGCTGATTTCTATGAAAAATTGGTTCAACGTGAAAGGAACCAGTGGATGGGTTTTAAATTTTTATTATGGGAAAGAGAAAAGAGAAGGGGTTTGTTTGTGAGAAAATGCTACACCTGCTCCATATACATCTCTATCTCTAAATGACCAGTCAAGGCGGCCGGTGGAGAACGTGAGGGAGGAAATAGATGGTGATTTGTTCCCTTTCTCCACTGTAAGTCCATGCAAAATAATCTTCCTTAGTTATACAGCCTGTGTTTTGCGCATAGTTTGCCAAAGGCGACTTAAACAACAGGAAATGAGGACCGAAATAAATACGGCCTGCATCTACAGTCAACCACCTTTCACCCCCCCCTTTGATAACATATTTTTTCCTATGGTGTATCAATGTTTAAAAGAATATACTGCTTATTAATTCTTCCTTCATTCAGCCATTATGGGGTTGATCAGGTTTGACGTCAGTGCCATGGCACCGCTGTCTTCCCTCCACGGCAAACGTGAGAGTAATGAAACCCTTGAGTACCGTTCCCATGACTGGAGGCAAGGCAACACCATCGAGCAGAGAGGCAACAAAAGACCGTAAATGTTTTCATCTCCTCTGTGTCCTTGCAGTTTAAGACAAGGCTCTTAGAAGAGCGTTATGGGAGGTTTGCCTTGTCAGACTGGAGTTTAGAGACCTTCAAAATTCCTGATGGCTTAATCGAGTGAGGGAATCGTAGGTGTCACAGGGTGCTCACGGGAAGGCAGGACGCAGGTGCAAGCCGTTTCAAACAAACACATTTATTTTAATCTAAAAAGGGTCACACACTCTACACAACACGTAACATCAAACAATCAGGCACAAACTGGACAGAAACAAGAGGGCTTTTTAAACACTTACTACTCATGAAGTAACGACAGGCAGGTGGGGACAATCACATCACGAGACAGGGAATATTACACACACACAAAAGCGCGTGGTCGCGCACGTGGCTTCCGTCGCCATGGCGACCGTCACGCTAGGTCACACGCACAGCCGCGCACGTGACAGTGGGAATCTAATATAAGCCGATATGTATTCATCATTAGAGTTAGATGACCGTGCAGGAGCTCTTTATCAGCGTGAATTGTATTCCTTCAAATCGATACACAGTTTAAAGTGGCATTCAAGAGCATGAAAAAAAGAACTAGGATCTATTACATTGCAATATCTATTATACTGTGTCAAGACTGTTAAACGGCAGTTGATCAAACCCACTTTATCTTCATTACTACATTTGAAATCAATAAAATGATGAGCCTCATTACTTACATAATATGTCATTTTAGTAATATTGGTCAAATTAGGTAAAATAATATCAATGATATGATGAGCCCCAGAGCAGTTCCTGCTTTGTAGAGTTGTACATGGCCTGGAGGCATGTGGGAGAATCAGATCCTGTGTATGGAGCTTAGTGCTCAGCTCCGTCCATGATCCCCTGTCAACCATTGAACCACCTTGAAGGTGATATGATAAAGATGCAGTCTTTGGAAATGTATGAGGCCCCAAGTTAGCGCTTCTGTACATCTTAATGGACCATTCCACCGACATGGGGATGGGTGATGAACAAATGGTGGCCTGTACCCCCGCGTGACACACACACACGTTGCCCATCAACGCTAATGTCGCACTTTTGAAATGCCACAGTGGCCATTCCACAGTTAAATGGCTTTGCTGAGGGGACACTAAGTTATCAATATCAGGAAGACATTTCTCATGACAAATACATGCAGAGGAAAAGGACAGAAAGTAGCATCAACTAAAGGAGTTAAATAGACAGCCTTTTGTTTCATGTAGACGGATAGAAAAAATATTAGTGTTTTTTCTCATCCAAAGAATGAGTAACATAAATGGCCATAAATGGTGTTTTTAATGTCCCCATATTTCATCATCAGTAAATCCATTCTGTCTACCCTTTTAAACTATAACCTTTTAACCTTAGGGCCGTGACATGATCTCCAAAACACCTCTCCCAGACAGCAGACGGTTTCAGGCCAAATATGGTTAAGTTTAGGGACATAACGACCAGTCAAGAGTGGCTCTTAATGCATTTAGAATCTGGGCCAAAAATGCCCTAAATCAAGTTCAAGTTCAAGTTCAAGTAGGTTTTTTTTTTTTAATGCAGTGGACCAACTGTAAAATAAAATGCCCAAATGGTCTCATCAAGGTGGAGTTGTGGCTGTGTTCTGAAGGGCACTAACATAGGATTATTATAGATGGTAGATATTGATAGCCTCTATATATCAATATAGTGCAAACCAATACAATGCAATTTATCCTGCATGTTATACCGAACACTCAGGCAAAACCTTGAGCGTGGAAAAATATGTAAACAATCATTGACACATCTGAACTTTTGCAAATTAACACCTCATAGTTATTCTAGATGCTGCTACCGACGTAACAAAATCCACCATGCTAAATCAAACGGCCTCCACTTCATAATTACATTATATCTTGATGGTGATGAATTTTTTTTTTTCAGCGACAGGGCAGCCGTTGTTCTCTTCTCATTCACTTTATTGGGATCTTTCATTCCAGACAGGGCTTAATCTACAGCTGTCACTCTAGTAAAACACTTGTTTTAGCAGGCTTTTTGCTGGGCCATTTTTGTACTATTTTGAAACGCTGTTTTAGTACGGTAGTATGCGCTTTGGGACGAAACCCAAGAGTCAGCGAACTGTGAATGTTATGGGGCCCGATCCGTGCTTTGAACTCGGGGGCTCGTACAATCGTGTAATGTGTGTAAGGGCACATGTTCTCCCGATGCCATAACCCCTTCGGAACTCATGCGATGTATGCCCTCCCTAAATCAGAGTAATGCTCTACAAACAACTCAAACTGATCTAATATAAGTAGAATAACTCAAATTGATGTAATGTATAATACAGCTGAAAAACATCTCTATTATACATTCAGTGGGGCAGAGATGGACTTGGAGGCTGTGCAGCCCTTTGACTGATGACTTTCATGGATCCCGCTCTTGTGTATAATGACTCCTGCTGACTCAGTACTGCCTGTGTAGCGGTTCTGAATTGGGCAGCAGTCAGAGCAATGCTGACTAATTTTATTTATTTATTTCATGCCAATAAAATGCACCAGCATATTGTACGCCATGCAGCCAACTTGAACAATTCGGCAGCTGCTTAGTGGCCTGAGGAAGCCAAACAGGACTCTTCATTGCTTATCTAAATCCCTCTATAAATAAGCAAGGAGGAGAATAAACTCACTGCTGATGTCACTATTCATTTTCCCAAACATATTAATATGGCAGAAGCGGGGCCTTTCAGTCCAATAAGAGAGGAGAGACAAGGAGACATGTCGACCTCAGAAAATCTCATAATGGATGTGACTCCAGGGCATATTTCTCTCTGGCTCACGTGCAGCATCCTTGGGCCTCGGCGTAGCTGCAGTGTCTCAGTGCTCTCCAGTTGCTAGCCACACTCCCGCTCTCCTGCGTGCTCATTGGTGTTGAACGGGGGTCGAGGGGAAATGCAATTGGACGAGCGCTTTGATGAATTCAGCTTGAGGGGCACAAGAGACCGAGACGCTGCAGAGAAAGAGAGGAGGGCAGCACGCACACACACACACACACACACACACACACGCACACACACACACAATACAATCACCACGCACTGCTCCATAGAACAATTCTCCAAACCAAATCATCCTCCCAAATCCATCTGGATGACTGTACTGACCATCAATTCCAGTATCTAATGAAGGATCTCCTCTTTAATCGACCCACAGCGGGCATATGCAATTTCAGATCAATAAGAAAGATAAATAAGAGCACGCAAAAAAGGCACGGGAGAAAAATGAATCCAAGTGGTATGGGGAAGAGCTACACAAGTGTTTCCTATATCGAGAAAATGAAATAATGCACCAGTACAATCTGATGCATCAGTCCTATTACGTTTCCACCCAATCAAACCAACTTATTTCTTTTTTCTTTTTTTTATTATCCATTATTTTTTCTTAAATTTATTCCCACTCACTAGCCAGTTCTCCCAGTTGCACAACAGCTACCAATCTGGGAGGTTAAGAGCTAACGCATGCTTCCTTCGAGATACCTGAAGCCCGTCAATGTCAATATCATAGGCAGCTGAATAGGTTTAGAGGAGAGCACTTATTGGAGTTATAATAAATCAACCGAAGTTTGGGAGAAAGACCACGCCTGAAGCTCTACCCTCTTCCTGGTCAACTTCCTATAACTTCACATCTCTCCCTTTCTCTCCTTGTGATAAAGTTCTATAAAGATAAAGACTATTCAACAATTCCTACCCAAGACTCTTCAGTGGGGGGGCCTGGCTGTCTCGCGCAAAGCAGAAGCCACCCAGAACTCCAGCCCAAGTTTTCAAAGTTCTCCCCTCCCTATTTCAGTTCCACAATCACATCATTGTAAATATATCAGTCTTGAGACACTGCGGGTCTGGGTGTATACTGGATTTCCCAAACAAGTTTACAATGCGAAAGCTTGAGCTGTTCTGTTTGTGTTCTGTTCTTGTAAGATGGTGCACTTGCAACAAGAAAAGTTCAAACTCATTTGCTAAACATGTAACCTTCAGACTGATTAACTCTAACGAGCTCCAGTGGGCACAGCTCGCTCTCACTCGAAACCTGCGAGAACTAATATAATTCTGTCAAATTATCTTTCTCCAGCAAGATCCCATCATTATTCAGTGATATTAATAAAAAAGTATATTATTTATTAAAAGCAGTAGCGATGATAATGCTCGATACATAGAGGACTGTACTAATTGAGTCAATGTCAGATGTTATATCATTGATAACAATGACATTGTAGCTGCGCCTTAAATGGTGGATTTCGCATACTTTTAGTGTGAGTAGTGTGTTTACACGGGGAAACGCAAGGAGATGTAGTGTACTATTAATTAATAATGTACTAAAGATGTACTAAAACCGCCAAAAAATGAAGTGAGGACCATTGGACACTTTTTACACTCAACGGTCGCAGCTTGCCCTACATAGCGGAAGGGGTGGAGCCACCAGAGAATGCTGCAGTTAAAATTTTGCTAAATGGCTGATGCATTGAGCAAGAACTCCACTACACCTCGGATGCAAATTAAGGTGCAAAACATTTAAACTGGATATTTTGGGTTTTAAAATCGGCAGTTCTGGCGCGGGTCAATGATGTGAGGTACCGTGCGGTGAATTATCATTTCCACATAGTGTAAAATGTTAATGTTTGATTTAAGACGTTACTATCCCACAAATTTCCAGGTACTACATACTCATACTCGAGTGCATAGTGTGTAGTATATAGTTTATAGTGCATAGAACGCCATTTGAGACACAGCTTGGGTGTTAGGAGCAGAGATGTGTTACCATTTAAATTAAATATACAGTACAAAAGTCAGAGAGCACCCTTTTGTTGATTCAGTTTTCAATCAAATGGCCATTCAGTACTTATTATGTTAATTATTTGGTGGCAAACAACAATAATGAAAAAAAAAAAATCTTCTGTAAATCTGTAAATATTTCATTTGTAATATTGAACTTTTGATCATCCTTCCTCTAATTCCATTCATCCAGTTTCATCAAACCAGTACATTACAGCTGTTTCATGCAAGTGGAGTTCATTTGCATAAATGAGTGATAAAACTATTATACTTAGTGTTGGAGGCTTCTGTGTTAATTGTAGATTAAATTCACATTTACAGGATTATTGTCTGACACCAAAAAGGTCATAATGTGTTACTGCACGGCTGTTTGACTGAAAAAATAATAAACAGTCTCTGACTTTTGCACAGTACTGTACATAAAGACTGAACAGGTTGGAGGAGGCTGTTGCAGGCACGGCTATGTTGAAGTAGTGGATTCCAGTGTTTTAGAGCAAACCGTACCTTACTGGGCTGCAACAGTGTGACAGTGATGGCATTAGGCTTCCACTTGGACAACCAACACCCAAACCCAACGCACCTTGATATCTAATACGCATTCGCTCGCTTGCTCTGCCTCACACACTATCTGTGCACTGACGCAACACAACGTCATACAATCATGTGGCTGCCTCCACCATCTCCACTCACATACCATAATCGACCAGTGCAGTTATGCTTCTGATTACAGAACAGATTGTGAATTAGCAGGTGCCTGGCATGTAGTTGAGGGTGTGTGTCTGCTGAGCAGTGAAGAAAGAACTGCTGAGAATATAGAAGGCTTTCGCTTACGAGGGCCTTGAAGAAACACATGGAATAATTTTCCTTTTGTCCATTTTTCATGGCCGCCCCTGTTACGCTATTAACCACAGTCAAGACGTCAGTGATGTAGCACCAGGCACACAGAGAAATACAGCCCTATTCAACCAATCGTACAATCCAAATGTAGCCTAAAGGACCAACAGGTCATAAACATCTACGTTTCAGTCGGGGATGAGTTTATTCTGAACAATGTCCTGGCCGATATGCTAATCATACAGAACAGTCAAGTCTAAGGGTGAGCAGACTAGCAGAGAAGGTGAGAGTGTGATGGGAATGTATGGATGGAGTAGTTCAGGATTGGTGTATATGGCCAAGATAATGGAGTGCTTTGCAAGTGAGAAGAGTATTACAAATGGAGTTATTTCAAATTTCTTTTGTCAAATGTCCTTCAAGGTTATGTGGATTATTCTGTGTGCCTTGATTTACAAGCATGGTGTGAAAGCAGAAATGCGTTGTTGAAGGCTTATCCTCGAGCATACTCTGATCACCTGCTGTTGTGTGGAGGGGAAATAAATCCAGAAACGGGGAGAAAAGGTGCACAAAAAAAAAACCAAATGTTTGCCTCCCCGTTGTCTTCAAAGCAGTCGCTATGGTGACAAAGGAGTCCTATGTTGTTTGCTAAAAAGGGAGCGAGAGGGATGACAGGAAAAAAACAGTAGAGCGAGAGTAATGCAAGAGCCGGAGAGAAAGAAAGAATCGGGAGGAGAGTCACTCTTTTGTTGGGAGCAGCTGCACCTTATGTACCTGGTGATTAAGACCTCAGTCTCCTTTGGCGGGGGTGGATGAGAGAGCGGCTCACGGTCCCAGTGCATTACGCAAAAGGATGGTGCGGACCAGCCCTGCGGTGAAATGGCCTGCTTAGAGCAGCTGAGCGTGTTCACCTTTCACTTATACGTATGCTCTCGCTTTAAAAGAGAAAAAAAAAAAAGGGTGGAAATATCACGAAAACCCCCCAAAAACAAAACAGAATGAGCGTGCAAGGCAAAAAGAAATGATGAGTGACAAAAGGCAGAAATTCTAGAACAAGTACTTGGGTGTTTGGGGGGGGAAATAATCTTTTACTACGCTAAATCTCGTAAGCCTTTAGGACGGTGCTGATGTACATGTAAATTAGGCTTGCTGTTAAATCTGTAAGTCAAAGTCATTACCCACTGTGGGGGGAGGGGAAGGCCTTTTCTCTCTCTCTCGCTCTCTCTCTCGCTTGCTCTCTCGCTCTCACACACACACTCGCTCTCATGAGCACACGTAGTCACTGCTGTTAATGCACTCACAAGTCAAGACCTTTTTTGATTGTATTTGGTTTGGAAAAACCCCACAGCTGACAGTTTTGAATGTTGAAACGCATCAGGATACGAGGTGTAGTTCTTCAGTAGATTGAAAGATTTTGAGTATTTATTTATTTACAGAACTTCCCTACGCAAATCCCTCAAGAAATGCACCCCCTCCTCTCCTTTTCCTCACTCTGTTCCCCTTTTTTGCTTTATGCTTTAAGAATGCCCTTGAGGTCGTTACACTATACGAAGTGTGAATCACTTCTTCTCCCTATACGCGTGTGATGCAGAGAGAGACTCCGACCTGGAGAGGGAGAGTTCCAGCAGTAATTTCGTGTTCTGTGTTCATGCAAGTGGTTTGCATGTCTATTTTAATAGGAAATGTAATTTATCCCTGTAAAGCAGAAAACAAAATAATTTGTTCCTGGCCAGTCCCTCTATATATAGATAAAGCAATTCTCTACAAGAAAAATAAAATAAAATTGCATCTGCTTGTACAAATCACGCATCATCAAGTTCCTCATTAGAGCGCAATGTCCGTGAAGACCTTTCATAACAACGGCTCTGAATTGTCACGGCCACACTCTGTTTTATTCATGTGTGTTTGTTTGATATATATATTGAGTTCCACCTCAATGAGGGAATTGCTACACACCCTGTTTTAGGCCACAGCAGAAATCCTTTGCAAAACGTCATTCTGTGGAGGCTACTGAATCAACTTTTAGTGTGAAATAAGATCTTGAAGCAGATGAAGAGTAGAACTCGTCAAATTGTTCTTGATGTCTTTCACTGAATAGTTGCGACGGCAGTACGAATCTGGTACTTCCATCTTATTTCTTATGGAAGGGCTATCGCAGTTCTGCCTGTGTACTGCAATGCATTAGGTTTGACATGGTGCAGTGACTAGGGTTAAAATGCAGAATATTTTATTCAGGAATTATTTTGTCTACATTATGCTAATCTTGATCTCATCTGGCCGTAAGACTTTGTCCCAGAATTTTAAAGGCTTTCAAATGGAGTTTTTATTCAATTGTAACCTGGCCATTCTGTTATTTGAGGCGTACCAGTCATTTCTATCTTGTGGAAAACCTTCTGAGGTCATAAGGTCATGCTGGTGTATTATTCTCTTTCTGGTGGTATTTGAATTACATTTGCTTAATCAGCTTTAAAAAAAAAAAAAACCCCAACAACAACAAAAAAACTGTTCACAGCCTTTCTTAATGATTTTCTACGTTGGCTGTTTGCTTTACTCGCCAATGTGTTCTTATTTCTGAACAATTTACAATCGTTTAAAACAAATTGACACAATCTGGGTTCCTCGTCTGCTTTTATAGCCATTCTCGCCACTTCTTTGCACCTTTTTGATTAATGATGTAACTACACACAGTTGGCGAAGGAACAACTGATCAGTTACTCAGTTATCTTAAATGAGGACATTGTGCTTAAAAGGGCTGTAATTCTTATATCCTTTAACTCCACTGCATCCGTCATTGCACCGCAATCATTACAGCAAACATTCAACAAGATAAATTTGACGCCTTCCTTAGATGCGACTTGCATTGTACACGACTAGACTGACGGACAACTGCAACTGTGCTGCAAAAAGGAGGTCGATTTTCGGTATATTTCTGTTCATACTGAAGAATGCAGTTTGTTCATTGTGTTTTTGAGACATATCTCTGTAAGGTTGGTTATGCTGCCATTTTAATATTTTCCACTGCACATACAAAAACAAGAACCGGACCAAACGGGTGCCAACAGGTACCAGAACTTGTGGTTCTTGCTCATTTTCAATCAACCTGAGAGACAACTGAAAAGGTCACTATAATCGCAGTAAAAGCCACTGCGTCATCTCTACGGTGGGAAACAATGCAGTTATTAAGATCAACATGGTAGAAGGGCTAGCATTGTCATTGCTTATTTGTCAGAATGGCTGTTTGTTTAACCAGCTTATAAAAAAGGCTTATTGATGAAGGCCTTTTTAAATTTCAAAACGAAAAGATGAAAATCTGCACCATGATGAAATTAAGAGGATTTCAATTTCAACTAATTGTTGAAAACATGGACAAAACAAAAACAAGACATTATCAATGCACTAAAAACCTTTGTGAAGATGGCACCCCATATTGATCAGAAGAATATTTCTCTTCGCTCTGGCTGCGTTTGTGCTGGTAGGGTTTTTGAGAAATTTATATAAAAATTAATGTCATCAAAAGCCAACATTGTGCCGTTTTTTTCCTCAATCTGCACAAGTCTAATGAATGAAGCAGATCATTTATTTGGCAAGATGTTTCTCAGTTTTAGATCAGTTACCGTGCCAGATTTAGGGCCAGATAACGTTGCGTTTTACTTTCAGTTTTTTTTTCAGTTTCCCAATATGTGACACAGTTTTCGTCGATTGCTTTTGTCATTTGGTTGCCTTTTAAGTAGGTTTGAAGATTTCTTCTGGTCCTGGGCCTTTCTTGCATGTTAGTGTGTGTTAGTGTGTGTTCGTGGGGTTGAAGAACTTGACTCAGAACCAGCTGGATGAGGGGACTGGTGGTTTTGCTCAACTCTTGATATTGCAGGGCTTTATAATGGTGATATAAGTGGAGGTCGCTGTCTTTTTAAGTGTTTCCATAATTTCAAAACTGTCTCCCCCTCTGTCTTTGTCTGTCTCTCAGGGCAGTCTGAAGAGCAGCAGCCATCAGATATCTCCTCAGGAGTTTCTCAGTGAACTGAAAAGTGGATCCACCGATGAGAGGCTGTTTGCCTGCTTGGATTCCCTCAGAGTCTCGCTCACCAGCAATCCAGTCAGGTACACACGCACACACACACACGCACGCACGCACGTACACACGTACACGCACGCAACTCTTTCCTCTTTTTATAGACTGTTAGTGCTATTCCTTGACAATTTGGAACATCTACGCTCACACGCACGTACACACACACATGTACACACACACACACACACACACACAGCTCTTTTCTCTTTCTATAGACTGTTAGTGCTATTCCTTGATGATTCGGAACACCTACTCGCACACACACACGTACACGCACGTACACACACACATATATACACACACACACACGTACACGCACGCAGCTCTTTTCTTTTTCTATAGACTGCTAGTGCTATTCCTTGACAATTCGGAACAGCTACACGCACGTACACACACACACACGTACACGCACGCAGCTCTTTTCTCTTTCTATAAACTGTTAGTGCTATTCCTTGATGATTCGAAACATATACACACACACACACACAGAGCTGTCTCTCCCTTTTCTGACCCATCTACCCACCTTCTCCTGATCTTTCACCTTTGGTTAATATCTAACTTCTGTGCTGAATTCTATGGTGTTGGCCTACAGCAGCACTGCATGCTGTGAAATATTAATATGTATTGCAGATGGGCGCGATGCTGGAGTTTCTCTCTCCTGCTTCATAATTGTTTGATGCCGATCGTGGCAGGCTCTCCTGCTGTTTGCCCACATTTGTACCACAAACATGAACCAAGCTTCTCTGTGCGGTGGAGTTATTAATATTGAAATAATTAAAGCTTTTCTGACGATTGAAACTACCTTAACTGAATACTTGTTTTTAGGATCCAATTTGCGCAGAGGGAGGTGGGCGGCTTTTGGGCCGGGGGAAAAAAAGAAAGAATACGCTCCCGAAAAAACAGATGCTCATTATTTGGTGTACATTTCTTATGGTCTTTTGTCAGTGGTCTTATTTTAGTACAGCCTTTATATCTTTTCAGGCCTTGTCTTTCTGTTGATGACTTCCGTTCTCTAGGCTGCCTGTAGCCTATTTAAAATAAAAATACATTTTCCATTAGTGTACAAATGGAAACAACACTAAATGGAAATTTGAGGTACGTGAACGCAGACTTGAATCCCTTTTTGTGCTCGTCACAATGTTCAGAGTTCATTCTTTCAAGTGCTTTTGTAACTCTGATCACAGAAATCCATTAGATGCAGAGGTTGCTTGTGCTGCATGCTTTGGTATAGAGAAAGTTATTACATTAATTTCAAGTTAATATAGCCGACTTTACTAAGTACTGTGTCCAATTTTGAAGGCCAGTGTTGGTCAAAAAAGACGTTCACCATCCTTAGACAAATGGTGGCGGATGAGAGGAATATGGAGAGAGGATGTTAAACATCTTTCATCCTCTCTGCATTCTTTATTGGTGTAATTCATGAAATGTCATGGTTTCTATTAGCTCTCTTCTTGGTGTTTGGGCACGTCCTGGCTGTGAGCGCGCCCGGCCGAATGATCCACAATCAGCGAGCGTGGCTGGGCCTTGCGTTGTGGCGTCAGAGCTCTGCTATTATTCTCGACCCTTGTACCTCCTTGTTTGTTCCCCTTGCAAGGTTAAAAAACTTCACTAAAGAGTTCAGCAATCCAGTCTTGCTTTTAGCATGCGTTTTCCGGCTCTAGTGCCACTACAGCGATGCTAACCTGGTGCTGCTCTTTTGATTAATCCACTTTATTTCTGTCCCTTCTGCTGATTAAAGTCCGCAGTGTCCTAGAGACAGAGTTCATTTAGTTCCCTTGCTTGTTATTCATCTCACAAGACGACACCCAGCTGTAAATATTGCACTAGTTGCAGAAAATCTCTCTTAACATGAATAGCTGACTTGGGCTGACTTTTATTTTTATTTTTTATTTTTGGCGTAGGTGCACAGGTCTTTGAGTTTCAGACACATACTTGCAGCAGTTTTTCATCCTTTACAGGTTGAACAGTGTTTCTTGTCCTCGAGACTTGGATAAATGGTTTGCATTCACTACACTGTGGAAAACGACATGAGGGCAATTCCTGAAGAAAGATTATTCTAATCGCAAACATGGCCAAATTCTGCAACCACCAATAGCATACGGGAGAGACAGCAGGAGAGGGAACAACATGTAGATGTGGGTCAGAGCCCTGTGGCTATTCCACATTTGTGTGTGAAATGTACCATACAGTGTCCTCCTTTATATCCCTATATATCCATTCTCTGCTTGTCCCTGTAGAACAGTCTAAACGTGGCCCCTTGTTGCTTAAATAGCTCCATCTAGTTTGAATGATTTGTCTTTTTGACCACACAGGTTGGGCACAAAACCTGTTTACTTGAAACTCACTTGTAATGGAAACCTAAGGGCAGTTGGTGAATTCCGTCCAGTAAATGTTTAAAATACACAAATACTGTATATAATGTGATTTTAATAATACAAGCGTTACTTTGGATGAGACAGACATGAGACATTGTCTTACTCAAGCAGTCCTTATGTAGTTTTATCCAACTTTCCAACACTGGCGCAGTACGATAGAAAGTAATTCCAATGACTTTATACTTTCCCAAGGTTTATGTGGCATCCATGCATGATCAGATCCACACAAGTACACTGGTAACCACAAATTTCTCCCTCTATAAAAAGGTGCTATATCTGATAAAATTATACAGTTAGAGCTTAATTTACAAATACATGTGTGAGTGAAAATGCATCCTGTGTGCGTTCTACAAATATACAGGTTTTGAATAAACGTTTGACTGCCCCAACAAGTGCCCTTAGACTTCCGTTTCAAGTTTCAACTGGTTTTCCTTTTTTACCTTTTTTTTCCTTCAGTACAGGGAATTGTCAAAATTCTTGTCGGTGGTAATCACACATACACTGTGGCAGAAATTAGGTTCAAAACTCTAGAGGATACCTTTAAGCTAAGCTCATCTTAGCACATGATGACAGTGCTGTTAGGATAAGTGTGCAAACATGTCATGTGTTCGGGAAGGGAAGAGACATGCGGACCATTTTTCTCATTAGTGCTATAGTGCAAAACAAAGTCAAAGCAAAGTCATTTGTACAGTCGTGCTTAATGCCGCAGTTTCATTACCACCAAGAAAGAAAAAAAAGATTACAAATTTTCATGTTTAACATGCTATTCAGAATTTTATTAGAAGATCGAGCTGGCATTGACATACACTTGTAAATGCATGGAATACCTTTCTACAAGGCTCGTCCATTATGATGAAGCCTTCAACCTTAAGACTTTTTGTGCAGTGTTGCATTGAGGAGTTAAAAAGGGCATTTTTTTGCATTTGCCTTCTCCCACACCCCATACTGAATTCAAGCCACATTCAAATACTGCAGTTTAAACAGCCTAGCACATCGGTCCTTCAAGGCTCTATTTGATCTTTTTGATGGTGGATAAATGTTCCACCCTGTGACACATGCATTACAAAACTCTAATCTCTTCCATGTCCCAATGTAACATTTTTGACCACTCTGACAGCAAAGAATATAGCACCTCATCAATGCCAAACCATGCATGATTGTGCCATCTGATGCTGAATTTAGTTCTTTCAGACTTGAAACACATCATAATGTTTGTGGAATCATAACGTTTGTGGGAACGTGTTTTACTCACGGGAATACAGATATGCTTTCTGATATGTGCATCTATGTGTCTGAACTGTGTAGCAGTGATGTGGTAAACAGGTAATAATGATTAGAATAGAATAGAATAGAAAGCTCCTTTATTGTCACATATACAAGTACAGTACAGTGAAATTGATTCTTCGCATAT
>JAOUQW010000024.1:9555069-9574656 GCA_028565825.1 Olivaichthys viedmensis | reverse complement strand
GTATCATGGCTGACCCTGCGCTCTGACCCCAGCTTACCAACATGCTGGGATATGCCAAGAATCAATTTCACTGTACTGTACTTGTATATGTGACAATAAAGGAGCTTTCTATTCTATTCTATTTCATATGTCCATCATGGTATGATGTCATCGCTAGTTCACCGCTAGTTTGCGTTTGAGACTTTCCTCTCACTGAGACAAGAAGATGACACCATTCCGATTTTTTTTCATTGGTATTTTATGTGATATTATGGTGGTTTTATTTTTTGTTTGTTTGTTTTTTGGCAAACCCAGTCTTGTGAACGATTGCGTTCCTTTCCAAGTAGTCTTTTACTTTCAGGCAGCTTCACACTCCAGCTTGACTGAAGATTCACATCCACGCTTAAACTGATTGCAGCAGAGACTCGTTCGAGCTACAAACGCATGCTTGACAGATGGAGATGGAGAGGATAGTTTTTTCTTTTCTTTCTTCTCTTCGGTTTTTCCGTGCTTTTCGCTAAAGTGGCCACATGGTGGTGCTCTAGTGTCACTTATTAAAACAACTTCCGCGGTTGCTGTGCTTTAATGATGTCTGGAGCACGGTGAGAGAAACGGTTTAAAAAAGAGCAGCCATCAAACTGAGCTTAACAACTTTTTTGATTGTGCGCGGACGGGGACAGGCCCGGACGCTGTATCCTATTTCGTTTTCCTTTTTTCCCCCCTCCAGACGTCTTCAGACAGGGTCTCTGAGGTTGGGACGCGAAGCGCACTCGCCCGTGCTCGAGCTAGGCGCCTCTTCTCCGCTCTAGTTCCACCCAATTTCATGCAAGTTAACGTGTGGCCGGGAATATGCAAATCACTTATTAGAATTTTTTTTTTTTTTTTGTACAAGACCCCCTCCGCCTCTCAAACGACTGCCGATTCCTATTTGCGACATGAATCGAAAGCTGACCTGAGTCGAATGATTTAGGGGGAAATGTTTCGCCTTCTTTTTTTTTTTTAAAGGAAGGTAAAAAATAATTAATGCAAAGCACCTGCTGAGGCGAAGGCTGTGCATGTTGTTTTCATCCATCAGTCTCGTTTGCTGTATCTTGTACAAACACGTTGGCACCGGTTTAAATGTCCGGATTGTAAACAAACAATCGAGCAAACAAAAAGTCTGAAAGTTTTCTGATTCGGCTCCCGTTAAGCTGCCGTTGGATATGAAATGATGGCTGCAGCTCATTCGTTTCATATACAGTACATAATCAGCATCAGGGCTCCATGTTGACTTTGCGAAGGCCACGTCAGCAACACGTCAAATCCTTTTGGCTGCAGAATTCTAATGTACAAGCTGCCACGCTGAGCCGTTGCTTACTGCGTGTTCATGCTCGCCTCCTCTGCATGAGAAAGGAAAAAAGCAATCGAATTGCAGTTAATGGTTACAGGGGCCTTTTGTGTAAGGACGAGAGGCTGCATCTGGCCCTTGAGATGCCTGTCGGCTCTTTAATTTGACTGCGCCGGCTCTCCGGATGGCAAATTGTTCTTCACAAGTCCATTGTTGAGTTGCTGCTTACAAATGTCTTGCTGTAACGGGTGTGTGAGCGAAGCCTTATGTTATCTGTACCACCGTCAGGACACGGGATCGTTGGACTTGAATGCGTCAGTGGGAATGAGTCAATTTTCCTTGTTCAGGCAACCGGCAGTGTGTACTTCTTAAAATGCTAACAGTGGGTTTAGTTTACGTTTTCATTCACCTTATTAGCACATTTTGCACAATATCTTGTGATTATTGATGCCACGTTGGCATTCACACACACTGCATCGTTTTATTTCTCCGGAGGAGCTTTGATGTTTAAAACTCTATATGTGAAACGAATTGAATTTTGCAAGACACAGTCAAGTGCAAAAGTTTGCACCCCCTCAGGACAAATTGAAGAAACCAAAGACACTGTTCGGTTTCACAGACATTCCTTCGTTATCACAAAAGTAACAAAAATGGACGAATAGTGCATGTTAATGTGTTGATTGTGAAAAAACAAAACAAAATGATATTAGTTTAAAAGTTTACATCTCCCTTTCTGAATGTGATATCACATTTTTGCTAGTATGTCCACCCTTTGCCTTTTATAAATACCTCCAACCGTTTTTTTCCCCTGACATATCTGTTAAAACTCATACGTCATACACTCCCTTCTTCAGATCAAGTCTGGAGATCGAGAGGGTAATGGTAAAAACTATTTATTTTTTCTTTTTGCAGGATACACCCACGTTTCATTTCTTACATTTTAGAATGCTACTTTTTGTTTGTAGGTAAGTTGTAAAATAAAGGTACGCTTTCCTGTTTTCCATTCCAAAACCGTAGGGGATGCAAACTTTTGCACTCAACCGTATATATATTTTTTCAGTCCAAAACTAAACTTGACTCAAAGCTTTCTACTGTCTCATTAATGTAGCCAAAAATGATCACATGACAGAATTCTAGCACGTTGTGTGACTATAAATAGTGAATGACTGCCAGTGATTATTATAGAGGCATTACTATTGGATGAAAAAAAAAAAAAATTACATCAAACAAGAGCCTTGTATTTTAGCTGATGCTCTGTATAATTTTAATGCAAACTGTTAGCATCTCCATTCTTAAATTGTAACGCTGCCCTCTTCTCTGATCAGAAATACCTCTTAAGTAACCCGGCTCACCAGAGCGGCGCCGTGGACGAGCACTACTTCCTCAACGAGAGCGCGTCTCAAGTCAGGTAAGTTCATTTCAGCGTTCAGTGGGCGGGACTTAATCCAACATGCATCCTGTTCATAATTTGCATTATGTATCCCTTTTTTTTCAGAGAGATCTCCAAATTCAAGCTGCTGTCCAGCAGAATATCCGTGAGTGTTATCGATGGGGACTCGTTTGAGGAACAGCTTCCTGCTCATCTCAACCAAGTGAGTGTCGTCTGCCTTTGCACTCACCTTCACATCAAACCTTTACGTTCCGTTCGGGTCAAAATGACTCGTTTCATTGCTTAAAAAAAAAAAAAAAAAAAGTTGAACCAAAATGATTTTCCAATATGAAACATGGCTCAGAAAATCTTATTATCAAAAGTATTTAAGAAATTCTATTTATAATACAAATATGACCTAAAGACAACAAGGAAATTAAACTGCAAAAAAAAAAAAAAATCACTCTTCGTAAATATGAAACAAAGATGTGATTTATTTGATCCCCAAGCAAATGAAGAGATTTTGTGTTTGCATATTGTTAATACTTAAGATCTTTTGGGAACTGTAGAATAAAATCAACAGAGATGGTTTGGGTCTGGGATGGTCCTCATTATTTGTCTTTTCTCTGTGTCAGGTTTTTGCTGATGTTCAGAGGAAGTGTTTAAAGCAGGTTTACCCTCAGGCCAAACACATTCGCATTCAGGGGGCGGACCGTCACATGATCTATAAAAAGCCGTCAACGGTAAGCAAACATTTACTGGAGCTCGTGTCAAAGAGGCAGACCAAACACGCAATGAGGCAGTGAGACACTGTTCAACTCTATCTGCCTTCTGAACACCACCAGGATGTTTCCTATTGGGAAATAATCACTTACATTCACAGCTGTGCTCATCATTTGGCTCTTTTTACTGAGAAAACTGTCAAAACTGCCAGAACATGACAGTAATATTTTTTACATTTTGGTGATTTGCTATAAATGTAAATAAATGAGTTCATTGTTTCTACTGTTTGTTGTAATTTGTGGGAATACCTTTGCCTTTGTTATTCATAACCATATTTATTAAATGAAAACAAGACATCCGATTTATCCTGAGGATCAAGGTTTAATTATGACACCACATCAAAATAAAAATTTCCAACAGCTCTGGAATTTTATTCCATCCATATACATGCATAGCAACAACATTTTTTAAGAAATATTTTTTTTCCATTATAAGGACATTGGAATGATCATTTTTTTTACAGTGTCCCTCCCAAAATCCTCTCCCACCCCTTTTGTGAATTAACATCAATAAACTTACTTTCGTACAATTGTTGTTCTCAATGGGTTAGAAATATCTGCCATGTTCCCATTTCCCCTAATACTGCTTTCAGTAATGTTCCATTTTTTTTATTATTTTTTTTTACAAAGTATTGCGTTGAGAGCAAATTTTAAAAAGGGAGACCAAAATGTATTGCAAACTGAAATACGAGTACTATACAAGAATGCTGCCATCCTGATGAAAACACCCACTTCTGAGTCGAAGAAAAGAGACAGAGACCAACAGCTACATACATATGCAAAGCTGGATGTATATGCCAAAACATGAGATGCAGAGTTGTGCCTGGTTATCCCTCCAAACAGTGTTTAAGGCTGAGAAGTCATGAGTATCGTACTGCAAATGACATTTAGGCATATACAAAAAAACTTACAGCAAATAAGAATACACAAGTGCTTCAGTAGCTATTTTTGTGTCTAAAATGCATTTAGTTTTGTATTGTCTATCGTCTCATTGAACCTACAATACAGTGTAAACAATGATTGCTACACAAGAATGACTATACAATAACATTACAAACAACTCTGATATAAATTTCCTTTGTGTTTAAATTAAGATCACTACTCCTATTAATACTGATTGTAAAATAAATAAATGTGAAAGTGGCACCAATATTACACATGGAATCTTTTTCTTGACAATGGTTTTGCATCAAAGTCTTGATGAAAAATGAAAGATGAAGCTCTTGATTGTCCACAAGCAGCATATAAAACTGCATGATGCACTATTCCAGACACGACAGTGTAGCGAAAAAGAGAGAAGGAAGGGGAAGGAAGGGGAAGGAGGGGGAGGGGGGGAGGGGGAGCATGATTTCATTTCACGTGCTCGGCAGCATGTGACGAGCAATAAAACTTCTTGTGAGTGATAAAGTTTGATAAGTTATTGAACTGGATGTCACAGAGGCGGCAGTACTTTCCGCTTCCGGCTGGTTGAGCCGAACCATTTATGCCTTTGGCCACAACAGGTGGCGTATCCTCGGCTGGCGATTTAGATGTAGGTGATGCGTTGCCATTAGGATCCGGGGTTTTTTCGGAGCCCCATGTGGGAGACGTTTGCCCGTCTGATGGTGACGAGTTGTTGGGCTGGTTCTCTTGCTGACTGTGTACGGATGATGGGCACTCATCCACTTTGTGCCCGCCGTTGACGATTACCATTCCCCTGTTTTTGGGGAGCAGGGGCAATGGTTCTTTACAAGGTTGAGGGCAGCCATTGGCCACTGGTTGCTCTTTGCCTTCTTCTGTTGCTCCGTTAGTACCCTGCTCTTGGTCACTGGGTTCACCCTGCTTAACCATGCCTCCTGCCATGAAATCACTAGGCTTTATCCCGAAATATGGCGATATTGGCTCAGCGACTTTCGCCTTTTTTATTGCTCCAGGATAAAGGCCGTGTGGCAAAAACACTTCTTTGGAGGGCATGAGCTGGGGGTCATTGAAAGCCTTCAGCTCTGGCACAGGTCCGAGGTGTGGAGGGAACAGACTACCGTTTTGCACAGTCAGCTTGGTGCCACCATTTTTCTCAGATTTCACAGGACTCTTGTCGAATATGTCATCAGGATTAGTGCCTTCAATCTTCATGCCTGGGAACACAGGCGGGTCCAGGCTGCCAATCTCATGCTGAGCAGCTGTAACTGGGCAAAAGTTCTGTTTATGAGCTAAGTAATTCTCCACCTTGTTAAAACTTATCTTGCAAACAGTGCATTCATGATAGTCCAAGAGTCTTTTGGGTGAGTTACATGTCTTGTCGGAGACGAGTGAGCACTTTTTGCTAAGATCGATTGGTGCATCCAGTTCTTGTGTGTCAGTAATGGCATTGCTTTTGGGAGCTAGGATGGATTTTGTGACTGTAAGAGAAGCCTCAAGGTGTTTTGGGACCATCCCTGGAAAAACGTCACAGCGCGGATGGAAACGATCAGCCAGGCCTTCCACAGCTTCTTGAGATGTACAGGGATTTCCCAGAGTAGGAACACCCAGAAATCCAGGCTGTGGCCCCATTGGTTGTCTCTGTTCCTGGTCTGGCAGACACATTTCATACATCTTCCTGCGTTTGCGTGTCCTCATGGTTCTCTGCATGGCAGGCACCTTATTAGTAGACATGCGCTTCATTGGTGGGTCATGGCGCGTGGCACAGTAATACTGCTTGTGGACCATGAAAGTTTCTTGACGACTGAAGGTGATGTTGCAGGCATCACAGGTGGTCTTGTTTAGATCATTCTCACCGTCCACTAAAGATGTGTTGGGACTTTTGACTTCGGCTTGCTTACCATTGAGTCTGTCTTCAACACCTGTTGGTGTGGTAACCTTTTTCACCTGCCCACCGAGATCTTTATCAGGAACTTTACCACCTGCATTCATAATGTCTAAAACAGATGGATTCAAGCAAGCCGATGGCATTAGATGACTATCAGTCTCTGACGGGTGGCATCCAGCAAGCAACCCTACAGAACTGTGACCACTGTTTGGACTTGCAGAGTCAGTCACCTTGTCTGAAACAGTGGAAAAATCAGGAGATTTCGCCATGTGCTGCCAGCGACTATTGCAGTAGTGCTTTTTGTGGACTAGATAGTTGTCCAGGTTATTGAAAGTTATGTTGCACTCAAAACAGGTTGCCCCTTTTGGCATCAGAGGACTATAGATGACTGGTGGGTAACTGTTCCCTCCATGGCGTAGTCTGCGATGCACAAGTTCTGACATTTTGGCTAAAATTTCAGATGCTTGGGGTACTACTGAAATGTCTTGGGAAAACGCAAATTGCGAAAGGAACGGGCCCATGGGAAAGGTGGGTCCCATGTTGTGCTGAACTGGTGAGGAGGCCAGTCTGGGACTGGAAGGCTCTGACTTGATCCTGGTGTAAGAGAAGCTGGCCTTGGCACCTGGGTGGCTTTCCCCTTTCTGCAGTCCAAGCACAAGCTTTTTCTCTGTTCTTTCCAGCTCTCCATCGGGGGTACTGTCCTTGTTGGCCACGTTTTTGGGACTCTGCATGACAACGTCCTTCCTGGCAGCCAGCTCTGTTCGGGCCTGCAGACTTTCCTCCGTCCCCCGTGGTGATTGCTCGTTGTCGCTCTCCCTGTGAAGCTTGCCGGAGTGGCCATGTAAGTCCTGATGCTGCAAGAGTTCCCTGTGGTTCTGAAAGCTGATATGGCAGTGATTGCATCTAAAGGCCGCCTGTGACAGGTGAGTGAGGATATGGTGCTGGAATGTAATGAGAGAATCTGCTGTGTAGTTACAGATTGTGCATTTCAAGCTGGTGCCAGGGGGGAGTGTCTCTTCCATTTTGACACCTGAGGAAGATAAAAGGTAAATTTCAGCTTCTTTGCCCTCCACGTTAAGTACAGCAGTCAACACACTATCTTGCATTATGCCAAACCTTCCCCCACGCTCCTGATATTGGACTGAACTGAGTTGGCTGAAATTAGTCCATTATTGAAATTGTGGGATTCTTGCCCTGTGTTTCAAAGCTTTACACTGTGGACTATGGAGCCCAACATGTATACCATGTATAAAAAGATTTACAAAATATCTAATTCTTCTTTTGCATGCAGAAGCTTTACTAAGGAAGTCTACTCACCACCGTGTGTGTTCAGGTGCATTTCTAGGGCACGAGGGCTACCAAAGCTCTTGTTGCATTGTGGAAAAGGGCAGATGCTGGGGGTCTGATGGGGGTTCACCTCATTCTCCTCAGGTACACTTTCAGGGTCCCTCTGCCGCCCGCTGCAGTAGTACATCAGATGAGCCTGTAGGTTCCTCTCACTTCTGAACCAGATTCCACAAGCTTTACAAGGGAAGATGTCCTCTGAAAGACAAATAAATGTAGACATAATGAAGACCTATTCAGTTAAACATACAGCAAATAAATCTTACTCTATAACTTTTATTGTATTCGGATTATTCAGTTTTGGGATTTTGCTCATGATAGTTAAGGTAATGGAGGAAGTTTGATCAGCTTATGAACATACATTAGAAAGTACCGAGAAAAATTCCAGATAACTGATAAGTTAAATGATTTTGTCGATGTCCCTTAGCATTATGTATTATTATTACTGTACTACCAGGCCCTTACTAGCTGGCAATATTAGCCCCTTCAGCATTTTTCAGTAAGATATTCTGTTGAACATTTTTGTCAGGGACCTCTGCTGTGATGAAATTGCGCAGCAGCTTCATATGATGCCAGTACGTTGGTGCCCTTACCTCAAGGGCAAACTAAAACAGGGCACCATCTGCTAGTAGTAGCCTTCCTTTCATGCTGAACCCTAGATAGCCCTTATTAAGTCAACCAACAGTGTTTGAATTTCTGCGATTAACACATCGGTCAGAATGTTTGTTGTAAACTACACTGAAGGTCGGTTATTTTTTATCCCTGTATTCCTGGTACAGAGGTTAATGTATGGGTACCTGACACATGCGGCAAATTGCTTTTTGTAGGTGACTGTACGTAATGAAGGCTGAGCTGGCTAAATTGGCCAAAACACTGGCCAGTGCTGCCAGGGAACAGGTGAGTGTCCATATGCAGCATGTTTGCAGCCAAGTTTACCGCAGGAGGCAGTCCTATGACTTTATTAGTGTACTGTGTGATTGACTCCATGGACATACAGCGCTTTCACAGTGTATAGATGATGAAGTGTATGTGTCCTAGCTGGTACTTACTGTTGACAATGGCGGTGGGGAGAATGGATGCCATGGCGGCTTGCTGTGGTAGGAGCTGAATGGTGTCTAAAAGGCGAGCTGGGTACATGCCCTCGCTCAGGGACATGTGATTGACCGAGTGCAGCCTAGAATCAAAGTCCACCACGAACGCCACCAGCTCCTCACCTTCCATTATATTCTTAGTAGTGGTGCACCAAAGCTGGCCACCTATGAGAGATAAAAACACAATATTGACTGAATGAACATGAACATTGTGCTAAATCATAAGTATTAACACATTTAGTGGTGTGTGTTCAATTAGCAATGAGTGTGTTTTGAATTTAGAGGAAACAGTGATGACCGGTTAAACTGTATATATAAAACAATTATTATTATTATTATTATTAATAATAATAATAAGTGCTTTTTTTCAAAGTGGGGTCCAGGGATCCCCAGGGGTCCGTGAAGCAAAGCCAAGGGGTCGTTTTTTTAACAACGTTACAGAGGTGGAGATCACAATCAACCACTATAATTATGACTAATTGACTGTTTACTTGAAGTGAATTGGTTTAATCCAAAGCTCAATAACTTTAAAACGTATATCAATAATGTCAACTCGATTTTAACTGCAAAATTAATAAAACCCGGAATGCTGTTTATATGATACAAAATTCACATTTTAACACTGTGTAACTGGTTTGGGTTCTGTGGGTGGAAAGCTTAGGAATAAAAAGCTCTTATGGCTCTAATAAATATATGATGATACGTATTTGCCTAATGCGCCTAATATTTAAATAGTTGGATTATACTCATAAAATTAATCTTTGTGGCGATCATAAGGGGGTCCAAGGAATTTCTTTTACACTGAAAAGGGGTCCCTGGCTGCAAAACGTTTAAAGAACTCTGTAGTTAAGGATTCATAGTCAACAATAGTCATTAGATCAGACAATAACATTTCAATAGATTATGCTTTACACTGACGAGATTAAATAAGCATTTACAGATAAAGTTTTAAGACTCTAAAGTAGTTGCAAAAGGAATGCATAAGCTGAACGTTGTGTCACATAAGTACTGTTTTCCATTTCAATCAGAACATCCAGTAATTCTACCACACCAAGAAAAAAGGTCTGTAGTACTTTCTAGCTTCTGGGTTTTTAGTTAAAACATTCTACTGTAGTGTTATGAACATATTTATTAACTTAAAAGAATAGAGAGCGACGGCAGAGAGAGGGTGGAGTGGGGGGGGGGGGATAAGAGGGAAGGTTTAAGCTCAGATAATATTTATCGCAGCACATGACAGGGCTTTCAGGCGCTCTTCATTTTCTATTCAGGAGATTAAAGTTTTTAATATGACTATTTACCAAAATCTGGCTGCCGAGATAACAACAAACTATGATATGCCGGTGCTAAATGGCAGAATTAGGACATTGTTTCAAAGGGAAAGCTGGACAATTAATTAAAGCGCTGTGTTAGCTTTCAGAGATGTGCAAACACTCCGACAGTGCGCCAAAATGAAGGAGGACCTGTGATTCCCGTCCAGCTGTTGGCTCGGGAAACGGGGTGGGGGGGGAGGCATTAGTAAGAGGTAGAGCGCAGAGATGCTACACAAATGTTAGTGCTGAGTCCAGTGTTAATTGCGTCCGTTACAAATGTTTAGAATAAAAAGCAACCTGAATTGAGGTCACTACATAAACACACACTCGCTCTGCAAGTGCTAGCTTCAGAATCATGGCATTATATCAGAAACTGTGCATTATTTCTATCTGTTAACTTCTTGATTGAGTCTCATTTTAAGCAGTGACTCAGGATTCATACACACCGCTCGAGTCTCATCTCCTCAGCAAAGATGTGTAACACGTTATAGCACTGGAGTGTTATTAAACTAGTACATAGAAGCATGTGTATGCAGAAATGGTATCAGCGGATGGATCTGCGCCGAGGAGACACTCCTCATATTCGTCCTCATCATCAGCTGGATCCTGTCAGCAACACCACACACTGCCTGGAGAGGCTTTCTCAATCCTTATCTTCTAATTAAAATAACAAACCTTCCACTGCACTTGGCATCAGTTAACATCAGCGCAGATCTGAACTGTCACCTGCCACAGGGAGAGCGACTTGACACCAAAACTCCAAAAGTGCCAAAACATTTCATTAAGAGCTCATCACTAACGCGGCAAGGCCACGGACCAAAGACGTTCCTGCAGTGTCTTGTTGTCAAAGTGTCACTTGTGTTTACAGTTTGTGTTTTCTGCAAATTAAAGGACTGATATTTTTGGAACTGTTAGTGGATTTGTGGTGGTTATAAAATGTAGTTTTATAATTTAATTTTCTATATTGAATAATAAATTAACATTGACATTAAAGAACAGAAAAAAAGGCACACAAGCTACTACACTTCTACAGATTCTATCAACATGAAAATGAATAACGCTGCCAACACAACATGCTCCACCCCCTTCACCTGGTAAACCGGTGTTGCATGGCCTGCATTTGCATACTGGAACCTGATTGGCTCTTCTATTTTATGATGCAATAGCACTTGCCTGCCATGAGATTTTCTGCTCCCCGTTTTCTTTATAAAAAACGCAGTAAAACTGCCGCAGCAAAGTTTTTTTTTCACTTTGACGAATCTGCGTACTCAAATGAATCCCTCCTGAAAGGATTTAATCATAAAAAAAGCCCAGTTTATAAAGTTTGGAGTAAATTCTGCAAGCCTACGATTTAGAGACTGATAAGAGGAAATATTGCTTTGCTTTCAGTATTTAATACTCATACACAGCTAAATAAATACTGAGCATTGATATGCAGATATTGCCATTACAAGAGCTAAGTGGACAAGAACTGCTAAGAGGGACCACGCCCGCAGATAAAGAACACGTCCATAGAATTGCACGTTGTGCTACTTGTTTTCTTAAATCAATGCAGTTGTTAGTTTTTTGTTCTGCTGCTCTGAGCACATGAGTACAGATCGATTATTCGTCCAAGCTCGAAAAAATGTTGTGTGATCTGTCAAATTCTAGGAAAAACATCAAACCAATCCTGACCCACAGAAGATATCTGTTACATCCAAGTCTTAAAATGCGACCAACATGAAGGAGATGTGTGACTGGAAGCATGCAGGTAAGCACACTTCTCAAGGAAGGTCACGTAAGACAAACACAGCTGGATGGGTTTCAGCACTCTTACTGTATGTAGCACTCCAGCACTCGGTGGCCACAGTGAGACAGAATTACACAAACCGAGCATAACTGTGTCTGCTAAACAGATTTATAAACCCACTCGCAGTGCGTGGAACTGATTTCACCCTGACCCAGGAGTCCAGAGGCAGGAAGTGTTGAGTGCTATCATTATTATTTGAACTGCTGTTGCGCTTATATGCACTGTAATGCATAGGTGCGTCAGCGGTACACTGTCACACTGCACATATATGAAGGCAAAGAAGAAGATGAGCCGGAAAAAAAAAAAGTGTAATTTGCGCCTGGCCTGGGGTGTTTTTTTCGCCCAGAGTCTTTGTGCGCCGGCCAGCGCAGCCGCTATGAAGGCTATTGTGTGCCTCCTCCTGCAGCGCACCTGATAAAAGAATAAAGAACTCTGACATATTCCAAAAACAATGGAGGAATTAAGGGGAGACAAAAAACCAGCTGCTTCATTTAAACAATCAAAAACCCCCGGCATCCTGTACCAAGTCCAGATAATTAAAAACCGCCTCTACATTCCCTCAGTATAGGATGCAGTGGCTCTCGTCGCTCCTGAATCAGGGGCTTTGCTGCTTGTACTTACGGTTAGCAGCCTAATAATGGGTTTAAACGCACAGTTAAAGAGGTGGACATAAAAGAGCGGAAGATGTAAATTACGGAATTACACATCTAAGTGCTCCGTAGTGATGAATCGAACCGAATCACAGGAGTGCACGTATCGAGTCGCTGAGATTTCAAAAGCAGCCATCACAGGCCGGTTTAATTGCTTTGACTTTGCAGGAGAAAGACCTTGTACGAACGTACGATGGCGAAGAAGAGCCGAGCTACTTTGTAGAAGTGCTGAAATACAGTCACGCCATTCCAGCACTGCAGTCATATCTTAATGAAAACAGAAACAAATCTCTCTCTCTCTCTGGGAGACAACAAAGTGGCGAGGGACTGACAGAAGGGGGAGGATAATTAAACTGGCCTGAAGACAGGTATTGAAATGTTTGTGTGGATAAACAGCGCAGGACTTTAATAGTTCGCTGTAAAACGCGTAGTTAGCCGCATCAGCTTTTGTCTCACCCATCTGTCCAGACAAATGACTGCAGCACAAGCTGTAACAGTGGCCCAAAAGCCACAACACACAAATATGAACTCGCTCTCATATCTCGAAACGCACTCTCCGTTCTGGCAATTAACACCATTACAAACAGACGGAAGAGTGAGTGTATGTTCTTCACTGGTGCGTTCCTGGAAATGGATTCAGTTGATTATGCCCAAGTCTGTATAAAACGTAATAAACAGCGCAATGAAAGGAGCTGCATCGGTATTAAGCATTTTTGTGTTTGGAGTTGTTTTTGAAATGCAAGGTAATCTTGCTAGGGTTACTAGCGGTGCGAAACCCTAGGCACCTCATGGTTCGATCGATTTCGATTCAGGGTGCCAAGATTTGATTATGAAATGATTTTTTTTATGCATCATGATGCACCTGATTTTGAAAAGATTTCTATAACCTACCGCTTTTTAAAATATTACCATTGTTTGGTAACATGGAAAACATTAGAAATGTTTGGTACTGTTGAAATTTTAAACAAGGAAAGAAAAAATAAATGGCCGTGTACGATTATGACATTATTAAGAAACGATTATTTTTACGATTGCGTGTGAGCCTACATAACCACACTTTCCCATTTGCTTTTGTAATATTTCGAACAAAAATACTACCACGTTTGTTGCATCCTTACGAAATGTGATGACACATACTGATCATTTTACATTTACAGCGTTTAGCAGACGCCTTTATCCAAAGCCACATACTGCTAGAATAGAAAAAGAGCCCGATCATGCAGACACATTTTCATTTGCTTTAAAATGTCGAAAGTTGCCTTATATTTCCTTAATCCAACTTTCTCAATATTGATCGCAATCAAATATTTGAGATTTAAAGCTATGAGGATCAAATATCATTATTGTACGTCTTGCAACTCCAGGACTGGTTTCGGATGTTGTATAAATAAAATAATACCTGTAAACCATTGCTACGCCTTAGTGCTAAAACTTTGGTTTAAAACTATTGTGTATATTGTTGAGTATGTCGCCTCAAGATTTATTTAGTTCCTCTGAAAGTTGAAGTGGGTCCCATTTTTTTTTGGCCTTGATGTTGCTGTTAAAGCAAACTCTAAATCACTGAATTGCAACTTTTTGAAACTCTTTGTCCACTAGCAGCCTGTTAAAGATGTCCAGAGTCTTTGGTGAATCCAAGTTTTCGATCTGTTAACCTTGACTCGTCATTCCATCATCTTCATCCACTGCTCAGGCTGTAAACCTACAATAACTCACCGCCACCGATTGGCTTCATAAGCTTCTACTGAGACATTTTATAAATTGAGAAATGCACGGCATTGAAGTGTATAAACCGAGAATCTGGGGTTTTATTCCGTTTGCTGGTGTGTTTATTACCAACAGGGGGCACTCTTCTCATGCTCTAATACAGTTGTGAGGCTTTATGATCACTCAGAATGTAGTGCTCTTTCAGTAAAACCCTAATGCTGGGTAGCATAACTGACAAATAAGAGAAAAAAAACACATTTTTTCCCCCTCACGCTACCCCACAAAAGGTCTCTGAGCTCTAGAACTTATTTTTAGATATTTATATTGATATTAGACAGAGTGTGAGATCTTTATGGTACGGACAAAACCACGCATTCTTCAAGCAATTCTTACAATGTTAACTCTGTGGCACGAGCCTGAATTTATGACCCAGTACCCATTTAAAGAAGATTTTTAAATTATTTACCAGCAAGTGATAATCCAGGTCACAGAGACATGAAAGGTCTTTTGAGAGAGAACCCACGAGATCTCAGCCGAACGCGTTCTCAACAAAACTACATCTTTCAACTATTTCCTTCCATCTTTTCTCTTTGAAAATAATTCTCTGTGTCTCTCTAATACACACACACACACACACGCACACACGCACACACACACGCACACAATTACTGCTTAGAAAATTTTCCAGCTTCAAGTTCCGATCTGATAAAGCAAATGATTCATAATATTAAAAATGAGATATTCTTCCTTATAATTAAATGCTGTTTCTGTGATAAGTCCCTTGAGATGCGAGCAGCTCTTTTCATAGCTGACTGAAAATGATATTGGCTCGATTTGCTGCGACTGATGAAATAAAGAGCCGTAATGTGAATTACTAGAAACCATTTTACACATCAATTAGCACTAAAAATCTCACTTTATACGTCACTCAAACGCTGAAAATATGCTTTTTCGTCTGTGTGTAAGGAACATGGTGCAATAAATAAAGACAAACAAATCAAGGACAACTTGAAACCGTGACCAAACTGTTAAAAAAACAACAACTGAAACCAGATGAAAAGGTTACATTAATTTTGGTATGACTAACATGTTATTCATTTATTGTGAAATGGGTGCTTTCTACTCAAAACAATGAAAAGGTAGAGGCGCACAAACTGAATATTAGAAATTATTTTCATCTTTAATTCACCATTCCGCATTTTCCACAGTTCCACATGTTCGGAATTCACCAAACGCCATCCTTGCATAAACTAAAGCAATGGAATGTTCTATGGTATGCAACAATCTTTGAAATGTGATTTTCAGGGTTTTTGTGTGACATACAGTAACAATAATGCCAGCACTTGTTCTTAATGACAGAGCCATAACCTCAGGTTAAGTGTGTGTGAGGCCCTGCAGCCACACACGCCTTCTCCCGGGGGTGAAAAAACGGATGCTGCCTTTTTTCTCTTTTTCCTCTGAACTGGTTGCGGCCAGTCGACATGTGTTTACCGAGGCCCCTGCTGGGAGGCACACACACACTCTCTACACACACACCCCTACTGCCCATTTTGACCAGCCGTATTAATGGGACATAAGTGTGCCCGCGGCAGCAGTAGGAGCTGTGCGCCGGACCCCCAGCTGTGCCCGGTGGCCCGCGTCCCCCTACCCAGCATGCCTCACTCCGGGGAGCAGGTGAGCCTAACGGCCCTCCTCCAACATGGCTCTGTCTGCCGGCCACATGGGCTCGTGGAACGCTGCCCTCACACAAATGGGCGGCCTGGAGAAAAAAATGGCTCCGGCTCCTCGCTGGAAAAGGTCCGATTGGGTGTTCTGGCGTCGGTAAGAGACAGAAAGCGCCAGATTGATGCATCTGTCAGCCATTTTGGAAGATGACAGATCGCCACGACTCGGGCTAATCGGAGGAGGAGAGCTGACAAAGATGTCGGCTCAGCCTGCACTGGCGCGATCTGGCGTTATGGCCAGAAGTGATGAGCGGAGGATGGCAACTCGACTTCTTGTTACAGAAATGCTCCAAAAAGACCCCAAAAATGGACCAGCTGACAGATGTTGGTGTGATCTGGCAACCTGGAACGGGCCGAGACAATGAAGGTGCGATGGTGAATCAAGTCATCAATCCTCGTCCCTCAAAAACACCTCATATCCACCCTAAAAATTGTCCAGAACTGCTCTAAAATTGCCCAAAAAAATGCCCTATTACAGCTTTTCACCTGCCTTCCCCCGAGCTGTCCCATCATGCCCTGCTACCGTGCCCTTCAGTAATTCCACATATTGCTGGAAGCGGGCACTAATCACGCCCTCTGCCGCTCAGCGCCGGCCCGAGCGGGTAACCGGTGGCTAAAGGGCCAAATTGCATTTGTCGGGCTGGAGCGGAGGGAGGGTGCCCGCTGCCCTCACCCGCTGCCGTTCTGCCATCCTGGCACGGACCCTCCGCTGCCCCCGGGTGGCGCGGCGCGGCCATCTGGAGCCGACATCTGTCCCTATGTTGATCGCGCGGGTTTTAGCACTTGATCAAACGCGTGGCGACAGGAAATTGCTCCTCTCCCCACAGGAAAAGGCGCGAGGCTTATGCGGGGGTAATAGAGCGGAACAGAGAGGCCACAGAGAGAGAGAGATGGAGAAAGAAGGGCAGCAGTGGCAGCAGCGACACTGCCATGTGAGGTGCCAGTATGTGTGTGTGTTTGTGTTTATATATGTCTGTGTGTGTGTGTGTGTGAAGGGGGGGGGGTTCTATTTCAGCCCAATCCAGAAAGTTGTTCATCTCTCTAGCAGAACGGAAAGGGCTGATTCTGAAATTATAATCCTCCTTTCAAACATTCATTGTGACAGAGAAGGAAGGAAAAACCTTTTTTTTGTCGATAGTCTTCACCTTTCACCTTTCTAAAACCAAGAGCTGAGTCGAACAAATCTGGCCCATTTAAGTGAGGGAATCGTTTTTGGGTTTGTAATCAAGCATTACAAACTAGTGGGTTTTGTTTTACAGTATTTAGGTTCATTTTTTACAAACTCAAAAATGATTCCCCTAAACAAATGGACCAGATGGTAAGCAGTTTCTCCTTCTTAGTCCAGGAAAGGAACTTACTGCACCTTTGGAGGTCTCAGCTGAGTGATTACCATCATTTTGAATCGTTTTAATGTTTTCGGAACAGCTGCTCTAATTAATCGAAATGCCCGTTAAGAGCATCACTGAAAATTCTGCAACATTCCTACCTAATATTTGTGGAATTGCGTCTATTGTTTTAATTAAAACGAGAGAAAAAAAAAAAAAAAGCCGTTTATTTCAAATCAAATTATATTCAAAACAAAAAGGGGTATAAAACAACAGAAAGGAAAAAGGAAGATGCTGCATGACATTATGATCGGTCCTAGTAGGGAGGGGGTGTTGAAGCAATAATGATTGCTCACGTGTTATTTCAGTAGTTTCTCTCTCTCATAAATGAAGCCATATACATTAGTATATACTTTCATAGTGTACACTTGTCACCCAAATATCATGATCTGAGTGCCAGAGAACACCAATTTTCAGAGAACACCAGCATTCAGTCCCTACAAACCATTACATCAGACTTGTAAAGCGACATTCAGGTTTTGAGTTTAAGAATCTGTCAGTGTAAAGACAAATGTATTTGCCTCGTGTTCGCTTTCTTCACTTTCTGGGTCTCCCAAAAACGAGAGAGCCGTAGCCGTAGGAAGAACAAGCTGAAAGTGTGTGAGCGTTTGAGTTGTGTGTGTGTGTGTGTGTGAGCAGGAATATGACCAGGGGGAGATGATAAAAAATTATCAGCAAGTGTGTTTTCCTGTTTGGTTTTAATCTACATTTAATTAAATTCTTATCTGCTGTGTGCTTATGGCTGCATTTGAATGGAGCCCCCTGCATTCATTATGAATGGTAAAACTGAAGCGGCTACATTGTGTGTGGCCCAATAAAGCAGCGCGACTCTCTGGCACGTGCAAAAAAATAATAAGTCAATTAAGATGGGTCTTTAAATCACGGCTGTATCAAAACAAGGGAGCCGCACTTCATAATAGGAGCCTGATAGCACCGAGTCGACTCGTGTTAATATACGTTATATTTGATGCAGCCAATTGCATTAGGAGGGTCGTTAGCACGTGTAGGGAACCTCGGCTTACTGTTTCGGGTGATGATGGGGCCTAGGTCAGGTGAGAGGTCGAGGTGATCGTGTTTGTTAGAAGTGCTCGGTTAATTACGTGTTGCACAAGGTTAATGCGATACGAATGGACACTTATGATCACACGAATACAACAGACCGATCTATGTGACGGATTAAATAAACAAGGGCGCACATTATGTGTCACGGTAGCTCTGAAGCTTGGATTATTTCATGTTAAAACGCACAAACTCAAAATCATCATACTGCTGATTTCATACAGTGTGACGCGCATAAAGCTCGGGCCAGTGTCTCAAAATGAAAAGAAAGAAGACATTATTAAGTTACGCCTTTTTTTTTTTGGCTTCTGCCCCGCTGCGGCGGTTTGTCCCCTCGATCCTCACACTCCCTCCTCGTCCCCCAGCAATCTCACACAGCGTTAGTGTGTGTTTTGCCTCTGCATCTCCGTCTCCGAGCGAGCGGATGTGCGTGTGTTGAGGATGAATGAATGAGTGACTGCTGCGTCGGAGAGGGATCGCTGCAGATAATCGCGCGGCGGCGGCCGAGAGCTCAGATCTGCTCTTCTAAAATAATGTCGGGGGAGTGGAGTGGGTCCAGAAGCAGGTTATCTCTCGCGCCGCTCTCTGTTTGCTGTTTAAATCTTAACGGGGACACGAGCGGCTGCCGAGAGCAAATATGTCTGGAGTGGGGAGGAACTGGAGCGGAAATGTTCTTGGGGAGAGATTAGCCGCGGCGTAGACCTAAGGAGATGAAACTCCGCTGTTGGAATGGCTTTTATTCCTCCAGCGAAGAAGCGGAAGTAAAGGTAGAGGGATGGGACGCTCCCCCTTGTGCAGCTGGGATTGCTCTGCTTCTGTTAGCGCTGCATTCGCGCACATCGTACCGAAACACTGCTAACTAGAGGCGTAAAGAGTCCCAGATTCAAATCAACGCATCCGTCTGAATATTTACGATACGGAGGAGGCGTAGCCTCTGTGCCTGCCTGCCAGCCCTATTGAAGGAGGCGTGTCCTCACGAACCTGATCCCATGAGAAATTCGTAGGAGAAATGCGCAAACCCCGCCCCTAACCCTAACCCTAACCTTCGTAACTTTTCATACGACTTGAATCGTGCGAGTTGTTATGAATTTGCAAGTGTGAGACCTCAAAGCTTGCACTTTTCTCTCCATCTGGGCAAATACTGAATCGCATTGTATCGATGTATCAATTTCCATCACTGTGTATCCCATCAAAACAGGTTCAAATGGTAACATACTGATACGCGGCAATTTCGAGAGCACATGAACATCGATGCAACGACACTGTCAGATCTTTCCGTGTGTGTGTGT
>JAOUQW010000024.1:9542861-9553210 GCA_028565825.1 Olivaichthys viedmensis | reverse complement strand
GCTACGGTAACTCAGATAACCACTCTGTACAATTGTGGTGAGCAGAAAAGCATCTCAGAATGCACGACGCGTCGAATCTTGAAGCGGATGGGCTACAAAGGGAGGCCCTACCCGGTATTAGTATATTAGCACCTAATAAAGAGCTCGGTGAGTGTATACGTATAACAAATGTATCTCATGGTTAATCATACGACTCTGTCCTTGTTAGTGTGTACTATTATGTATTATGACTATATCATTTGTAGATCAACTGATTACTTTGTAACCAATGTTTGTACCTCTGCTGCATAAATGTAAATGTTTCGAATTGTTGGCTGCTTTACACGTATCCTTCATACATCAGATTGTGGTTCATGTTAAGTGATGTGCATCGTATAGCCTTATAGAGAAAGATACACAGATACACACGCCTACTGCTGAACTGTGAATACATTAGCATGACCACATAGAGACACTGCTGGGATATTGATGCACAATAAAGTAGGTCAAAGGAATAAATTCTCCAGCTCTCTTATGAATATTTATGCCTGTTACTTGGTGGCGTCGCAGCAGTGGATTGCACTTTTGTGTAGCTCTCGATAATGATGAATAATAATAATTAAAAAAAAGTTAGTGCCTTACTCAAAGCCAAGGTCGAATGCAAAATATCAACAGTACACAGTCACAAAAAAACTCTAACTACAAGATAAAAGTTTTCAACTTGGCTTTGAAGGATGAGATCTCGGAGAGATCTCGGTAAGGAGGTTCCTCTTAAATAACCACGCACACAAGCAGTAGTACACAGACACACAACACACACTTAATGTGTGGTGTGCCGTACTGTCTGAGTGATTCATTCTCCGGACTATTTCAATTGTCTTTGTAATTGACCACTGGCACGGTCGAGGACCGCTGTCACTCGTTCGTTATCACTTGTTCCTCGGCGCCGACTCCCGGCGATCGCGCACACTCTGCTGCTTCATTACCATCATAAAGCTGTGCCTCAACAGCGTCACGACACCCGCAACCTTTATTTGCACATGCTAAAACAAAGAGAGGGGAAAAGAGGAAAGACAATTACCTGTGTTTTTATTTGCCAGCTAATATATGCACTACTTAAAGCTGTATGAATATTCTTTTTTTTTGTATCCGAGACCTCGAGGTGACACTCCATATAAGCAGACCTGCTTTGAAGAAATGCAAAAATCAACGTATGGTCAAAATTCCCCCCTGCCAAATTGCAAGGCTTGGAATAACGCCTGATTTGAATATGGAATATTTCCAGGCCGTTACTGGACCGAGTAACAAAGTGCTCTCAGCCAGTGCCACTCTGCTGCCTGGCTAAGCTAAGCTGCTTTCCACTGACACCCTTCGGAGACTCTGCTGCAATCCGGCCTTCCTCAGAGAAACACACACACAAACACAGACTGGTAGGATGGAGGTGGAAGGTGGGCTTAGGACCGATATGTGATGCACCTAGACACACACCGCTGGCTGATGGCTGGATGTGTCGACTTCATCAGGAGCGCTGTGGGTGGAATGACGCCCCCCCGCAACTCATTAAAGAACCTTTGACGGACTACGCCTTTAATGCTGCCTTAATCTGCCTCCAAATCGCTCTAAATATCAAGCCTGGGCCCAGGACTTCCGAGTCCACCGCACAGGTCGCTTAGTGGAGCACAAACCCTCACTGACACCATTTCTGCCATATTGTCATGTCCCGGAAACACACACACAAACTTCTGAGGCTTCATTTCAGCGCTCGGTTCCTGGCATTTTAAACAAAAACGTTTAAAAAGACATCGCTGCTGATAATGAAATACTTCCTAATGAGAATTTGCCTAATGGTTTTTATTAACCAATACAATTATTAGATACTGATGGCAAAAGGGTTAATGGAAACCATTAGGCCAATTCCTAATGGGAGGTGATTTTTTATGTCTTTAATGTTTTTGTTTAAAAGCAGGGGTTTTTGCTAGATCTTAATGTGATGTCTTGATTTCGGCCGTAGAGAAAGTGATTAATGATTTTTCAAGGATATAAAAAAGTTGACTATTATGGTCATACACAAGATGGACCAAAAATGTATATTTAGGGACAGATCAATGGGGACCAGGACTAATTTAAATTGGACCAATAGCAATTTCTGGCAAAGTCAGGCCAGTCTTTGGTCCAATAATGGACGTCCGTGCAGTCTCTGCAACATTAAAACAGACTACGAACCAAACTTCCTCCTTCAAAAAAAAGTTCTATTTAAATATATGTTGTTCTCTCCTCCTCCCTCCCTCTGGTTTTCCTCTCACACCTGATGAGAAGCAACATCCCTCACTTGTCCGCCTGAGAGTGCAAGCAAGCGTGAGCGTTTGCGAGAGAGACTGCGGATGTTTATTAATAATGAATTTTGGAGTTTTGCGTGGAGGAATGTTATCGCCCGGCGCACAATCCAAGCCAACAGTTTGCCCTGATGGGCTAGCTGGGTACCTCATTAGCTCAACATATTTAATCCATAAGTTTCTTATCAAATGTCACACCTGCATCTCCAAATGGCATTTCCACATTCAGTGGCATGTGTTTGGGAGATGACGCTCCAAGGTGCTTCTGCGAGATTAAGCGCCCGGCAGAGAGAGCGAGCTTACTTTATCATTTTGCGCGTCTGGAAGGAATCCAAGCAGTTTTTGTCTTGCTGTTGTAATTAGAAAGCCTTTTAAGTGATAACGCCTGCATCGGAATATGAATATGGAGCGATCAGCCTTGCTCCATTCTCTTTTTTTTTCTTTCTCTTCCTGTTTTTTTTATTTTTTCTCTCTTCTTCTTTCTCCCGCTTTTAATTGTTGAATCCAATTTTTTTGTTGCATGCTGAAGCAAGGATTAACTCCGGCTTCAGAAGTTTAATGAAAGACTTGAAAGTAGGCAAACACTCCGCTGGGGAAGGCGAACCGTTTCCCCCCATTTTCCCCACTTATGACAACATGTTTTTCCCACCTTAAGTAAATTCAAAGGACAGCCATGACCAGAATGCTCTCTGTGGCTAGTTTGTAAATATAATAAGTGACTCTTGTCTGTACCTGAAACACACAGTTAAGAGAGAGACGTGTTTCTAAAGAGTCCTAGCTCTCCCCTGATGCTCGCTCTTATGAAAACAACAAAGCCTCACCTTTTCACTGTCTGAGCTTCGACTCAGGGGCCTTCAGTTTATCTATAGTAAAACAATGCTTTTAGAGCTTTTAGAGAATATCCTCTGACTGAAATGCCTTATTCGTAAGTCTTACAGTGAGACAGACTACACTGCAAGTTCTTCAAGGTGTCTCGTAAAGAAAAGAAAAAGCAGACAGAAAAAGCGAGTCCCTGGTGTGCGCCCAGTAAAGCTGCTAAGCATTGGGCCAGAGATAAGTGCAAAAGTGAGAAGTATTGATCCAGTAATAGTGGCGCGCAACACCTTAACCTCACAGTCCGAATGTCATAGCCTCTTATCCCCCGCCTCTTAACATGGGCCTTCTATCGCACTGAATCTATCAGAGGCCTGTAATACGCCCACCTCACACTCGCTAAATCACCCAAATCACTGCACTGAGGCATGTTATTTTCCCACTTTTACAAGACAGTGAGAGTGAGCAGGGAGGGGAAGAAGTGAGTTACAGTTCAAGCAAAAAAGAGTGTGTCATTTTACGCAGGGCTGTCCAGTGCAAGGAGAAATTCCTCCTGTGCTAATATAAAAAAGATCACAGTCGCACCAGGGCAAAAGACCTTTGTACATGTCTTCATCCAAGTCCTAGTATGTCATTTGCAAACTATTCTCACTAATCTGTGTTTGTGCGATATCAAACAACATTTCCCATCTGCCCGAGTTGCATCGAATGCAATGAAGACTAAGTTGGAAATCAAATTGGACGTCACTGTCAGCGCTTGTAATTATAAGAAAATAAAGCGTTTTTTTTGTGTGTGTCTAACAAGGAGTCGAAGAAAAAAAAAAGCCTTGAGAAGAAAGGACAGACTGCAACAGTGAGTCATGTCTGGATCAAGAATCCTCTCAGCCTCACAAATCAGATTAAAAAAGTCCACAATAACACTAGCGTTAACGTTAGCATCAAGTCTTACAGATATAGGCTAAGGGATAGGGTTAGGGTTAGGGTCTGGCCAATTTATGAACAAGACCGAAAGTTGATGTTTTGCTCGTAGTGTTGGGAGGCAGGTAACAAATTATCTGGCAAGAATCGTCCGTTTCTGAAAAGCCCCCAAAAAATCAGATTTATTTATTTATTTCATTTAAACATTAAAAATGAAACCTTTTAAATTCTGCCTGTTTTTTTTTTTTTTTACAGTTAAAATGATGAATTGTACCATTTATAGGGATTAACAGTTTTTAGAAGTATTATTGTGGATGTTTTTTTTAAAATCTGCTACAATATTTACATTTTGTGCTACAACATCTAGCAACCTACAGGGTTCTTTAGTTTGTCCTTCTGGGGGTACCCCAAAAGATTCTACTGTATGTATAACCCTACAAAAAAGGGTTTCCCTTTCAGAAAAGGTTCCAAGTAGAACTGTTTTTGGGAAGCTAGAACTGTTATCCATCCAAAGGACCCTTCACGAACTTTTTTTTCCAAACAGTGTGCTAACTGCTCAAAAAGTTCAGCCCTGGTATTACCTAGTTTTATCCCCAAAGATCTGTCATGGTAAACACTTCGGGTTGCGGTCTTTCATCACATGGCGTGCTACATGGTAACGGCTGTGGAAATGAGGGCAATTGTGTGTGGCTCTATTACAGTTCGCTATCTTGTAATAATGCCTAATGTCACCTTATTACTCGTATACCAATATTCATCCATTACAAGTCTGATGCACATGAGAAAATGTTTCACAAAGGCAGGGATGAAATGAAAAAAACAGGTTGTTATTCCAACTAGAATCACAGTTAAAGCCAACTTTTACTCCGTCTTTACTTTGGCTGTGTGCTTTTTTGTGAGAGAAAACAGCATTAAGACATGATAATGACCCCATGATATTCTTAACTAAGTGTAAAAGTTAAGAATAAGGCATTTCTGTGCTTACATTGTTCCTCAGTCAGAGGGACACTCTCCGAGCTATAAAAGCATTGTGCGGTGCCAAACGCTAACATTATATGCAAATACTGTTGAATAACTGGCAGGCGGCTCAGATCCGGCCTCGCTCGAGCCCGATCAGCCCACGGCGACTTCCCCTAGCTCCTAATGAGATCTCGGGGGCCGCAGTTAGCGCGCCGCTTTGTAGCGCCGCAGTTGGGAAGTTGTGCAGTGACTTGGAGCCTTCCATATGTTTCCCAGGAGGCTGGGAGAGTAATGTAGCGGGGCAGCACCAGACAACCATACACACACACACACATAGGTAAAGAGTGCATTTGCGAAAGTGGGGTTCAGCTTTATTTTTGTCCCTGCTGTTGATAATAGCTATAATAAGCTATAATAGATGCGGAAAAGTAACTTATAACACTTTCACAAAACTGTAAATCTGAATGTACTTGGTAGACAGAAACACACACACCATGTACTGCCATATTACGCTACATGTATTTCATGATCACAGCCTCATTTTATTGCTTTTTTCTAGCCGTTTGAAATGAGTGTTAAATGTACCTCGGCTAAACAAAGGGGCTCATCAGTGATGTCCTCCACAATCAGCCTTCTCATCAGCATCTGCTCTAACTTTCACCACCAACCCCATGGTGCACTCACTTTCTCCTTACAAAGAGCCATATCCTCTTTTGCTTTCAAAGCTCCATGATTCTGTCATCGTGATATCCTACACGTTCTGCACGCAAAAGCATTTAAGCAGAAAAAAAAGTATATAAAAAGGTATGGGCACGGCTCATTAGCTAAGGTTTCCTGCTGCATATTGTCTCATTCGGTGAGATCTGCGCGTCGAGGAAAGAATGGGTGGGAGATTAGGATCGCGCATACGCCACTGGTCTCAAATGAAGAGGTTCACACGGAGTGAGATAAGCCGCAGATGTGGAGAGATAGCGGAAACTGCGTGTGGGAGAAAAAAGAAAAGAGAAAAAAGAGAGTGTGTAGATTAGGGCTTAGACATTGTACAGCCCTGTTATTACCAATTAGGCATGGTTTTTTTCCTCCTGTCGAGACAGGAAAAACTCCCATCGGGAAGAAAGGAAGAAAGAGACCATTGAGTAAATAAGCCAATGGAAGACGCTTCTGATGCAACTTCCTGGAAGAAGTTAGCTTCATTTGTAGTTTCTGAAAACCGCCATTAAATGAATTCAGTATTTAAAGGATGGACGCAACATAAAAGACCAGTTTAACTTAAAGGTCATGACTGATTCAAGAAGGCAACTCTTTCGGGGTCTAAAGTCCTTGTACAGTGTGCCCTTAGCTACTGGCTTATACCATTCATGCTCAGAAAAGAAGGTACTAAAATGTACCACTGTTTGTCACTGGGATGGGGTCCTCGAAGGTACACCTTATGTACCTTTGCTATGTTTCTTTCACCAAGGAAAGTGAATGAAGTGCACTTTTAAAGCTCCATAGGTACGCTGCATTCATTTTCTCAGGGTGAAGAAACATATTAAAAGTGCAAAAGATGTATTCTTGAGGGTCCCACCCCAGTGACAAGCAATGGTTCAGTTTGGTACCTTCTTTTCTGAGTGTTCCCTTCTTCAGTATCACCACACCTTTCTTTTCTATTTTCATTGACTGTAAAGGTAGTTAAGAGAAGATTGGGCACCATTATGGTGTATCATGAGGATGAAACAAAAAATAAAATTCAAATTCAAATAAAAAGAGGACTTCCTTGTGTACCAGAATATATTGCGGAGTCAAAACCCAACGTCAAGGTGAACATATGGCATATTTTTTTTCCCCTGCAAATTCAACGACTCCCGCTGTGATTAGACTAGCTTAGCTCTTCTAAAATTGAGAGCAAAATGGGTATGGAGCGTCCATGAGGGAACAAGTCTGGCATGGCAGAAGAAGGGGGGTCACCAAGAGAAAAAGAGCGTAAGAGAGAGAAGAAGAAGAAGGAGAAAGCTGGCAGGCGGGTTGAGGCCATGCCAGTTCTGCCTGCGCCATGCGGAGAGGCAGGGGTGGAGGGTGCCAGCGAGCGCCGGGCGAGGAGGAAAGATCAAACAACAAGGGCTGCAGATCTGCACCAATCTGCTCTGTATTAGCAGCCCAGCCAAGGAGCAGCTGAACCAGCCACCGGCCTAGACGGGACGAGGAACATCGCTCAAACACACACACACACACATTTATACAGTTCCCCACCCTGAACGTCTACACACACAGAGCATATTTATTCAGAGCATGAAGAAGATGCACAGAGACCCTTCAATTAGGACACCATAATATACACACTTGAGGACATCATGGTTTCAAGCCTTGCTATTCAGCTGCATGCAGGCATCTCATGAACCTCCAAAGCACAAAATACAGCCAAGACCATAAAACGTTTTTTGCCATACAATGTTTCCAACATTACTATTCTGCAACAGGACCAAAAAAAAAATCTGAACATAAGGCGATGCCTTACAGAATCCACTCATTTCCAGCAGAGACGGAATTGCGCAAATGGCTGCATTCTGGTACGGTGATGGTAGAGTTTTGGCGGGCGTGCGAATCGATGGTGCTAAGCTCTGGTGGGCAGCCTAGTCTCAGGTTCACTTCGCAGTGGCGCGGTCCAGATCCGCAGACGGAGAACGAGCGCATCTCCCGCCATCTTCTCCTTGCGCACAGATGGTGGAACGAGACAATATGCTTTCCAAAAAATCTCCGCTGCTTTTGGTCAGCCCAAAAGACACCAGATCTGATGGAGCGCCGCTACGGCACGGAGAGGAACGAGAGCCAAGTTGCGGGCCAAGCACGTCGCTGGAGATTGGTGTCAGGATGGGGGTGTGTGTGCTTGCTATATCGGCAGTGTTTTTGGGATGTTATTTTTTATTTTTTATTTGAGCTGATACCTGAGAACAGCGTGTGGTGGTCTGAGGGAGTCAAAGGGATGGAGAGGGATAAAATAAACAGTACATGATGGACGTAGACATGGTTACATGATGATGTAGTTTTAAAAGAGCAGTCTTGATTTCACCAAATATTAACCCTGTTAAATTAACAGTAGACCCGAAACAATGGATGACAAGATTCTGAGGACGACTTAAGTAAGATCCAATGCTTTTATTTCATGACAAAATTATAGTGGTAATACACTCTTAAAAAAAAAAGAAAAAATTTTTTAATCTAGAAATCTAGAAGGATTTTGTGGTTAACCCTCTGTTGGACCCCTGGAAGGTTCCATGTAGAACCCTCGAATAGAGTGTTTCCCTAACAAAGAAGGTTACAAGTAGAACCCTTTTATGACGCTAAGAAAACCCTTAACTATCCAAAGAACCCTTGAAGAACCCTATACAGCCTATTGCTATGTCTAATGTGTCAGGACTCAAGAAAAGTATACAGGAAAACATACTAATTTAGTGGAAAAGAGTTAAAAACCAAGAATTCCAGGCATTTTTGAAAGGGTTAATGATGGAGCCACATTCCATAAAATAAAATCTCCCAAGAATCCGCGGGACCAATGAGAAAGCAGGCAAACGGAGCAGATTTGGCCTCTGGGGTCCTGCCGAAAGGTTCACCGTCTCCATCTTTTGTGCCCCAGCTCAGGCAATTAAACCCAGCTCGGTGTTTTCTGAGCGGAGCGGGGATCGGGGTGTGTGTGTGTCATGTGAGGAAAAGTCATTTTGAGGCAGCGTGCTCTTCAGTTCCGGTCACGCTCCGTACCAGTGCAAATTAAAACCTCCTGCTAGCCCATATGTAAATACGCCCATCGCCCAGGCTGCGCTTTAATGAGCCATGATATGAAAGACCAGCGTAAGACCCATGGAGAAATCCCAGGCCACTTGACAGCTGACAGGTGCTGCAAACTTTTAAGACAGGTGAGACTGGCTCTCTGGAATATTCCAGCAAAGTTCAGGCCATTTAGGAGCAGCACAGAGCAAGCTCGAGGCACTTTTCGGGAAGGATTGTGGGTAGCGGGGGGTGGGAGGAGGCTGCCAAAGAGAGGTTTGCTCCTTCTCCTGCTTTGGCCTTTGTCACAAATTTAAAAAAAATAGATAAATAAATATATTTTTTTCAGCCCATGCCTCAATCCTTTAATAACCTGGATACTAAAAACCTGCTAAAAACCACGGATTAGCTATCGTTAAATCTGCCTTATACATATGGCGGGCTAAGCTGTATGGAAACCGAAGGCTTTGCGTTCAAGTTGGCGCTTAGCGAAGAAAACTGCATCTGTGGAAGCGATTAATCCTCGCTATGTTCCTCTGAAATCCTGGCATCATTTCTACAGTATCACAGAAACCATAATCAAGATTCCGCTGCAGAACTAACAGAGGTACGGGGTTCAACAAGGAATGAGAAAACATGTAATTTAGCGACAGATGAGCTCATTCGCTGGACCCTCGGGGTCACTTAAACGCTCAGAAGAAAGAAAGATTGCGCCAATTTCAGTTCACCACAATGCGATTGGCTTTAACACTGACATGCTGCTAACAATGAAGACGCACTGGTGAGTTAGCATGGTATCATGCTAATGCAAAAAAACCAGTGTGTTACGTCGAAAGCTAATTGTGCTAATTAAGATTTCGGTGTTTGGTGTTTAGATTATAGGTTCATTTGTGAAAGCTTAATAGGCAAACAAGATTTATGACTGCCATTGCTACTGGAATTATTATTATTTTTTTAATCTAGTCAGTCTGGAGAGGGAGAAAAATCAAATCAAATACTATCCTGCACTAGCGTCTAACGTCTCCGAAATGGAAATGAGGTGAGCAGATAGGAAGATTTGGGGACTTTGTCGCCTGAACCAGGCAAAGCCATGTTAAAGCCATTCTCTAAAGTATTGGGGGGAACTACAAAGGTATTGCAGAGAAGCGGAATAGCTCTATTGTTGTCTCATCTGACAGCTTTACTCCGAGAGAGAGAGAGAGAGGAAAAAGGGAGAGAGATAGCGAGAAATGGTGGCATGCCATGCAGTTGATATTTAAAATTCAGCAATTCACTAAACTTCTGGGAAGGACTCGAAGAAAACAGAAAAGGATATATAGATACATATATACATCACACGAATGCCTAAACAAAGTGAAGTTAGCATGTGTTAATATATATTTACATGAATATGTAATGAAAATAATTCCTTTAGTCTGAGCCAAGGTGCTCTTCATGCATATTTCACCAAGCAACCGAAATATGGGCAGTGGTGGCTCAGTGGTTAGTGCACTGGGCTACTGCTCAGAAGGTCGTGGGTTCAAACCTCAGTGCCGCCAAGCTGCCACTGTTGGGCCCTTGAGCAAGGCCCTTAACCCTCCCTGCTCCAGGGGCGCTGTATCATGGCTG
>JAOUQW010000024.1:9477578-9496494 GCA_028565825.1 Olivaichthys viedmensis | reverse complement strand
GGGAATGTTTTCTTGGCACACTTTGGGCCCGTTAATACCAATCAATCATTGCTTGAATGCCACAGCCTATTTGAGTAGCAAAAGTCATCTCAAACTGGTTTCATGAAAATGACAATGAGTTCATGAAGCCACGAAGAATTGAGGCTGTTTTGAGAGCAAAGGGAGGCCCTACCCAGTATTAGTATAGTGTTCATAATAAAGTGCTCGGTGAGTGTATATTGTCCCCACTGTGATCTAATCGATTTAAGATTTCTTAGAAGCACAGAATGTACTGAAAGGCTAAACCTAAAATGCTATGATATGTAGTGTGGTGTTCTTTAGTGCTGTATGTTTTGTAAGGATTCAAAACATAGAGCTTCAACAGAGTTATAAGGTATCAGAGATATAAATCTATAAATCTGCAAGGATTAGACAAGCTTAGTATAGCAACCCATGAAAAACAGAGCTATCAGAAGGTGGGGAAGCTCCCTAAAGAGACAGAACAAAACCTTGTTTTTTTCAATACTTAGCAATGAATGTCTGCTCTCTTTCGATTTAACAGCAAGACACTTGCAAGATTTCATCATTTTGATGAAAATAAATACGCAAACCCCCCCTTATGCTTGGGGATCGTCCTGATGGCGGGTGTGTCCCCACTCTGATAAGACCTCCTGGCCTTTAATAACACACACACGGTCCTCTTTAGCCTCCGCTTGACACTTTTAGCACAGTCTTTGTGGAAGTTGGTGTGCGTCCATGCATGTGTTTGGAGCTGTGCATGTGGCAGGAGCGGGTATTTGAATTGGAGAGTTGGATTGTGATCGGCTGCCAGTCGTTTGTGGGCCGTTCCAAGGCTGCTTCCTCCCAGCTGTTGTGGATTCGGAACGAGCCCGGGAGGAGAGCCGCGCTGTCACGGACAGCCCCCTGGGACGAATAATCAACACCTCCCCCTCATCCCTTCATTCGCCACCAGCAGTTTAGAAGTCCCCTATCTATGGATAATGAGATCGAGATATACAGTGGGAGAATATCCGCACTGATCCATCATGGAAGGCTGGGAAAATGCTGGCGCTTTCCAGACAGCCATCACCATTCCAGATACGCTGCGAGTCAAATGCGCAGGGGGATAAACAGTGGTGTCATCCAACGACGTCTTATCTCCAGCATGTGCGGTCAGAGCTGTGTGTGTCTGCATGTTTGGAGATGTAAGCTCATGAGCCCGTGAAGAACGATGTGGCATAGGCCACCAGATCGCTGAGGTCAGAAATAGTCATGACAAGATTGCTCACTCTAACTGGTGGAACGTTTTGAACTGGAATTTAAAGGGTTTTTTTGTTATTTTTTGTGGAATATTTTCTTCGAACTGTTCAAGTGGCCACAGGAATAATGTTGTTCAAGGAACAACCTACAGATTCAACAAGTTACAAATGGTTAAGGCTAGGGCAAGGGGCAAGGTTAATGGTCATAGCATTTCTACACGACTTCATTTGTATAAAATTTAATGATACTGCATTTCAATTCCTACAAATTATGAATACAATTGGGTTGACAAAGGTATACGTTTTTGGAAAAACAAAGTCCCCTTTTGATATGGTTGTCTGAACAGATTTCAAATGGTTCATTGCTTTTGGATGACTTACTCTTTTTTTCTTTTCTTTTTATTTTTACTGAAGACCTTATTTATCTGAATATTTCTTTAGTTTGTACCTCTGGGAAAACCTTTAAAAGTTCTATGTAAAATCCTGCAATAGCGGGTTTCCCTTGAAAAGATTTCAAGTAGAACCCTTTTAGAAAGCTAGAACAATCCAGACAACCCTTGCGAAACCCAATAAGATTGTACTGTATAAATGGAATCCAAAATGGTCAGCTTACATGTAATTTATCCATAAAAGGGTTATAATATTTCAAATAAAGCACTCAACAAACACTTGTGGCTGTATGAAAATATCATATTGATATATAATGTCAATGTAATTTTGCAATGTAATGGAAATGCATTCCAACCCTTTCCATTTTGCATGGAAGAAAAGGCCCCGGGTGGGTATTTTAAACCACTCCACGTCTCTCCTGCTCTATGGTACGTGCCCAGTACCAAAATGCCACAATCTTGGCAAGGAGCAGCTGACAATTTGACCAAAAAGAGAGCTCTCGTCCACCCCTAAATCCCTCCATCGCTCCTCTCCTCTCTCGATAAGATCATCATCTGTCGCTCCTCTCTGAGGCCTGCTCCTTCTCTCTGCAGATACTTGGCAGAGGCATGAATGTCCCTTTTGTTTGGGGCAGATCATCCTCCAGATAGCACCCCCAAAAAGATGCTCCGTGCAGGCATGTTTGCTTCATCAGTAATGGTGGAATGGTTCAAGAGTAACTAAAGTCAAGTCCATTTTTATTATTAGCCTATTCATATACAGTTATAAAAGTAGTGTTATAAGTGTCAGAAAATAGCAGTGTGCTACAGTTTCAGAGTGACATGTGCTACAATAATTACACAGAACATTCTTTAGGCAGGTTGTGCTCTGGTTTCCAATTTCCAAACAGGTCTGATGGCTGTAGATATCAGCACACGTCTTACAGGTGCACAAGCAAATTGGACCACAAACAACACCATTTTTATTTGGCCCTGGAGAGGCAGCTTGTCTATTGCGTCACCGTCTTGGATCACCATTCTGTCCTCTTTGCTGGAGAAAGACCCAATGCTAACCAAAGGAGAGAAGCAAAGAGAAGGCATATATGAAGATCTGTGGGATCAAATTCATACAATATCCTCAAGGCCGTAACGATGAACACATATAAGAGGGTCGAGGATGGGGTCGTTGTTTTTGCTCATCATATTCATATTTCTTTAAGACAAACAAAAACATGGTGGGAAAAGTCTTGCCTTTTGATTGAATCTTGACTTGTTTCTCAATAGAACTACTTGGAGAACCCTGATACTGCTAATCAAGCCAACATGTACATGTTTAAAACAAAATCTTAGGTGTCAATTGAGGATTCGACACGATCTCGCAAACAAGCCAAGTTAAGTCTAGGGCAAGAGGCGAGGTTAAGGGTCATCACGTTTCTTCCGACTTAAAAAATTCTTATGATATTGCTTTCACTCTTTAGAATTCCTATAGATTTTGAACATAATTGGGTTTGGGTATCTTAAAGCCATCTTTGATAGGGTTGTCTGAACAGATATTAAGAGTATTATACTTTTTATACTGTATAAAACGATTGAGTTCAAAGCGGTCAACTTTTATGTAAGCTCAAACAAAACTCTCAAACCCCTGTGTCTGTATGAAAACATCCTGTAGATATATTTTTCCCTATTTTGCAATATAATGAAAGTGCATATTTACCTGTTCCATTTTTGCATGGGATAAAAAAAAAAAACCCCCAAGTGGGTAATCGATAATAGAAGTAGGTACTGAGTTGCTGAAACATGGAGTGTTGTTGGAGCCTGTGTGTTCCTCTTTAAAATATGTACATATGTACGTTATTATATAACAAATCTGACATAAAATACAATGTAGGCATCAGAAAAAGTTTTATTAGCTAAGAACAGTTACTACATCAGCTCTTACTAGCAAAAGATGAATTTGTAAGGGTTTTGTTAAAATAACTGAAACCGTTAAGCCAAAATGGTCTTTCTTTATTGTCTTAGTCCAAAATGAAATCATTTTAAACACCACACTGGTATCATAAGGGTCATAAGGAAGGTGAAAGCGGTGCGCCAGCTATCGAGAACATCGCTACTGTGAGGCCAAACAGGGCCTAAATTAATATACCGACCGAAGAATATGGGGCAGAAATGGAATGTGCCGTATTGCTCCACAAAAAGGGTCTCGAGCTCGAAAAGCGATATGCGATATGAAATTTTACAGCTGAAGGAGAAATGTCAGAGCGCTTTGATAAGAGAGCGATGAACTTTCCCCCCCTTTTCCCAAAACCGCCATTATCGGGGCCAAGAGAAGCAAATGCATCATTTATATCCCACAGTCTCGCCATTATCTCCTGTTCAGACACTTGTGTTAAAACATAGGAGGACCTTTTTACCTCGCTCTCTTTTTCTCTTTCTCTCTCTCTCCCTGTATCCTTCTCTAACCCCAGCCCTCGTTCTCTATCTCTGACGAAATCCTTCTGCTGGACTGAAATTTTGGTTCTTTTGGAATGGAAGTTTTGACCATAGAGTCCATTTGTAAAATTTTTTAAAAATAAATAAATACACTGACTTCTTTTGGTTGACCTAGAAATACTGCAAAACATTTAACATATTATTAAGGTATTTATTTTATGTAGTAGCAGTAGGCATATGCTGATAATTAATAAGGTTAGCTCTTAGAGCGAGCTGACTAAACAAAACGTGAACATGAAATTAATTCCACTGAATGGAGAAAATGGATTCCTTCCAAAAGCAGTTTGTTTTGCCGCATGCAGAGTTTCTGTTGATGAAGTGATGAAGTTTAACCAAGGAAATTCGCAAATTATGGAAGTTTGAGCCAATAGAGCATGTGGACGACTGTTGTCTTAAAATGGCTCATTTTATTTAGCTTCATTTAGCTACTTATTCACTATAAATTGGTATAACACAAAATGGGAAAGCGTAACCCTGCGTTCACGCTGAGCCGCGATCGACGCGGCGACATGGTGACGTTGATAAATTTTACAGTAGAGTGTATACATTTTGGCCACTGCCATCTCATATTAGAACGCAAAAAAGCTAGACAGTGCACGCCCACAAGCGACAACGGTTGCAGTCGCCACACACGCCCACAAGAAACAAACTGCAAGTGACATGTTCGCCTTTCTTGTGTAATGACAAACCAATTTTTGAAACGCTAAACAGAAATACTAACAAGCTGTTTATCTGTGTGGATTGTACAAGGAAACCATTTCTGTGCGGTATATATTTTAAGTTGCAAAACATTTAGCTGGCTAGTTAGCTGTTAAACTTTGTTCCCTCCAAATGTAGATTCACATGCAGACCGTCAGTTTCACCTTCAGTTGTGAAGAAATTCAATTCCAATAAGTGACCTCTATTTTAGGAGACTGACGTGTTGAGCTGCCTTACATTTGGTGTAAATGTAAATGTCTAAAAATGATGTCCAAAAATGAGCACACCGTGGCATGTGACTTTTTAATGAAACTCAGGGGAACTGATGATATTATGGAGGGTCCACAATACCATTAGCATGTGTTTGATCATCATGATGTTACTGTATTAAAGGTTATTGGCACATGTAAGTAGCGGGTATGTAAACATAAACCTTCTCATCTGGCCGTTCATTTCTTCAATTAAATGAATCAGTTGACCTACTAATACTGCACAATATTCAACATGTCATTTATGTGTGGACGTTCTGGAGCAGGTGGAACGTAAAAGTTGCCTTTATACAATCTGGCATAAACGCTGCTAAACAATATGAAATCTGCCCATTTTTCTCGAGTTCATTTTGATCAAAGCCTCGGCAAAGGCATTCTGACAACAATCTTCAAAACATTCATCTCGCTCGGCTTGTCACAGTGCCGATGGATTGCACGCAAAAGGAAAAATGAGAGCAAAAGCAGGACGCGCTATCGGAAGCGTCATCTAGAGGACAGGCAGTCATTCCCCACCGACAAATTTGACTATCTGAGAAATGTAACATATTCAGAGTGCTCGTGAGGGATATAATTCTTCTCAACTGTCCGCGCGACTGAGTAACAGTGCGTATATGTATTGGGAAGATTTTGATTTGCCGCCATCATCCATCTGACCCCAGCTACAAATGATTGAGGCAAAGCTTAAGCTCCAAAAGAGCAGAGATGAAAGGGACTATTCAGAAGGTCGTTAATAACCATCAGGCGTATCAGTGAACACCACTGCAGTAGGCTCCAAAAGTCTGAACGTTAAGAGGCAACAACAACAACAACAACAACGTGTAGGTTTTATCAGTTGAATGAAATAAATCCCAGAACCACAATTTGCCAAAAAAATTCTGTTTAGGGAAATTTCAGTTTCAGAAGAGGATTTATAAAGAAATTATCAGCCTCAATCTTATTAAACAATCAAATGTGTTGTAAACAGACTCAAAACACTGGAACACTACTGGACTACTGGACATCCAGATCTCATGAAAAATTTGGACACATTTAAACGAGCTAGGGTGATGACGTTGAATTTCGCCGTAAGAAAAAGATACAAACACTCCCAAACCCTAATCTTTTGTAACTTTTCATACAAATCGAGTCGTGCGAATTGCTACGGATTTCCAAGTGTGAGACCATGTTGGTTTTCCTGTGGAATGGGACTAATTTTGGAATGCTGCTGCAGGTTGTTTTTGTTTTTTTTGTCCATGAGTTTGGGATTACACGTTTTGCATCTATATATTAAAGTCTATTAAAATCTACAATCAAATGAAATACTTTACTAATACCAAAATCCTATACACAAAACACGACCTGCCATGGAACCACCCAAAACACCTTCAGTCTCCTCTCATTTGCGCGCCTCTTGATCCCATTTTCAACATCAGCTATAGTAGCTAGGGTTAGGAAAGAGGAAGAGTTCTTTTTCTTTTTAAATATTGGTTAAATACTTTAATTTGTACAAACGTAGCAGTTTATAAGTGACATCAACTTGTCATTATTATTGATTTTATGAAGGTTATTTGGATTTTGATTACTGATAACAGTGGCCTCAGACTTTTTCAGCACAAGTGTGCAATATTCATATTTTTGGCCCAATTTACAGGTGCTGTTTTTTCTCCAGCATGTCATTAGCCTCTCTTCATCCTCCCTTTCCGGCCAATTACAGTTTCTCCAGCTCTCCAGTCCAACCCTGTCTCTCCTGACCTAGTTGTCTTTTGTGACGAGGTCTTAGCCCCAGCAGTTTGACAGTCAACAGATAAGATGGATTAAGGATTTTTTTCCTCCCCTCTCTCTCTTCCTCTCATCCAGTTTAGGATAAAAACGGCGTAAAGGCGGGTTAAATCGCCCACTTTTTCCGGGAGGAGTTTTTAAAACGGCTGGAGATGAAGCTGATAGAGGGGCTAAACCTAAGGTGGGGTCTTGAAAGGTCAAGGTCATGCTCCTAATCACTGGCCAGCCTCTGAAAAAGTGCAAAGGGCAAAGACACAAAACCTATTCAATCCCAGCAGACAAAGTGTAAAGGGTTTTACATTTTTAATCTTTGTGCAATGTCCAGCAGGTAAATTGGGTTAAATGGACACGGTGATAAAATGAACTCCGATGTATGCTGGGTAATTGAAGGTCTCGAAGGTACCATGTTTTAATTTAAAACTCTTAAAAATCTTATTGAATATACAGTAGGGTTCAAAAGTCCACTAACAAGAACTGTTATTATTTCATTATTTATATAAAAATGTATAATTTTTTTGTCATATTATACTTAAACATCATTCTTCATTAATATAAGTCCAAAAAAAAAAAAAGGCAGGAGCGATGATAACGCGAAGCATATAGATGACAATGTTAACTGAGTCAATATCAGGCTATGACATTGACATAGACTATAGACTAGACTATGACATAGACTATGTCAATAACATAGTCAACAACAGTTAATATTATTTGTTAAAGCAGCAATTTGTCATTTTTTGAGCCCTCTGCTGCCTGTGAGGCCTTTTACAATGAAAACATTGACAAACCTTCCCCCAACGACCCCATTCTCTTTGTTAAAACTATGTATGCCTCATGATTTGCCTTCTAAGGAAAAGGGGCAGAGCTCAGCAGCGTTGTTCTGGCTGTGGGGAGGGGGGGAGCTAAGTTCAGGGCCGGAATTTTTTTTAAACAGAAGCCAGAAATGTAGAAACTGGCCAGGTCCATTGCATGACATTATTATGAATCACAGTTTTTTATTTTATTTTTTATTTCAAATGTATCTTTAATATTCTCATTACAGGTCTACACTCTCAGAAAAAAAGGGTACTAAACTGTACCTTTCCTTGTCGCTGGGGTGGTACCCTCAAGGGTACTTCATTTGTACCTTTAGTATGCATCTTTTACCTGGGAAGGTGCATCTAGTGTACCTTTAAAGCGTTACTCTAAAAAATAATGAAAGGTGCAACAGTGGTCCTTAAGGTCCAATTATGTACCTTTAATCATTTTTAAAGGTACACTATATTCAGGGTAAAAGATACATACCAAAAGGTACAGATGTTGTTCCCCTGGAGGGTACCACCCCAGCGACAAGAAAAGGTACTTTTTAGGTACCTTTTTTCTTGAGAGTGTAGATACACTTTTGAATATTACAAACTGCACCTTTAAGGGCCTGCATGCGTTAGCATTTCAATGAAATATTTACTGCATGTCAAATGGTCTGTGAACAGGACATTCAGAGAGATTTGAACTAAATGCAACGGTTTCTCAAACAGCTAAAAAAGAAAAAAAGATTTGTCTCAGTTTTGATGAATGGATTCTTTAAATAATAAGTATCAACTCAGTATATGTATAAGTTTTATATGAGTTAAAATATATATGAAAATAAACTGATGAAATAAAGACAGTTGTTGGTTGTGAACAAACTAAGGTTTTCGACCCCACTGTAAATACAGTTCAGTGTGACAAATGAGGCAATGAGGCTGTATTTAAGTATCTATAAGAGCATCCATCCATCACATTGTGCAGACGTACACTGCAGTGAACGTCACAGTGAGGTAAATGTAAGTATAAGTAAAGGGTCACATTATGACTTCTCGATTTTGCTTTGTAGAGTTTCCTCCTTCATCCTCTGCCAAATATCAACCGTCACTAACTGTCCGTAAACCTTCGCCGGACGCTATCACGGATCTCCTGCCAAGAAGTTGGAGAAGAGACGAAACATTTAAGGACATGTTCGGGAGCGCGAGTGCACCATGTGTGTGTGTGTGTGTGTGTTTCCCTCTCTGCTCCCCTCATGTCACTGACAGGGGAAAGTAATCCTATACACAGGCTGCTATTGTGAAATGGGAAACTAGCCTCCTCGGCTGGCGGCGAGCAGATGCACCTCTCTCTCTCTCTCTCTCTCTCTCTATCCTAATCTGGAAACGACTTAAAGGAGCCTTATCTCCAGGCTCTCCTGCTTCATTTCATGCTTGATTTACTTTAATTTGTCTGATAGGGCACAAGGATTTGGAAATGGCCCATCTTTCGCTGGAAAATGTTCTGATTTCTTCCCGGCATTGTTACGTGGAGGGTTTTTTTTCTTTCTGACTCTCTCTCTCTCTCTTCTTCTTCTTCTTCTTTTCTGTCTCCTGCTCTCTTTTTCTTTTTTCCCCCGCTCTCTTTTCCTCTTTTCCCTCTCTTCCTTGCTTCCTCGAGAAGGCCTCTCTGTCCTGTGCCGCGTTCTGTTCAAGTTCAAGTGTGCACGGATTTGAGCCAACGCTGCAAAAATAAAAAACATGCGAGGAAAAAGCACGTTAGTACAAGGCGCACGAGTGTGTCTGAGCGTCTGCGGGAGTGTGTGTGTGTGTGTGTGTGTGTGCGTGTGTGGGTCGAGTGCGATTTGAAAGTTTTCATTCAGATAGTGAGAAAGACAGAAGACGGGGGACGCAGCCAGGTGCTTCAAACCACGAAGATCTCCTGTAAGTGCAGAGGCCGATAAAGCCCCCTCAGCGGAAAACGGAGAGGAAAAAAGAAAGGAGGTGGAGAGAGAGAGAGAAAGAGAGAGAGAGAGGGAGAGAGCTCCATGCCCACACACTCCTCCTCTTTTTCAGCCGTAACCTTTCCTTTTCTTCTGCACAGCGGCTCTCTGCATCATCCTCACTTCAGTCTTACCTCCTCAAAGACAAACAGAGAAAGGGGACGAGAGCTCCACGCTCACACACTCCTCCTCTTCTTGCACAGCAGCTCTGCCTGCTCCTCATATCCATCTTTTAACGAATCCCAACTCTCGGACACCTGTTCCAATCGTGAATTTGTAGTTTACAAGTAGATTAAAAATGAAATTGTAAATAATTAAGGAAATTAACGATTTCCTTTTTCCCCTTTTTTTTGCTACTAATATACTACAAGTCTAATAATAGTGTGATAATATGCATCGTATTATTGCTTAAAAATGATTTTTGAATCAGAAGTGAAATTTTTTGCTTGCCTTTTAAAGTAAAACTCTACAGACATTACATAAATAACAACTTAAAATATTCACCCCGTCACTGTGTTCCATTTCTCTACGTTCTGAAACTATGTGTAGGCCTGATGGGTGCTTTAAGACAGGTGAAATTCTGGTCATGTTTTTCTCCATTTTTACACATTTCATCTACGTACAGCAGCTGTAAGGAAATTACAAAAACCTAACATAGCTAAAATTTTGTTCCCCTTTTTTAAGAGCTTATGTGACATTTAGACAATGTAAATGTGTATAAATAAATAATGTCGCAAATATTACATGACAGATAAACGTGTAAAAGCACGGCACTATTCTAAACTACATTCTATTTGTTGTGATGGAAATGTGCATATATGCATACGTGATATAAGACAGCGTTCGTGTCTGGCTTGCGTCTTTGTTTTATTTGTCATTTTCTGCTTAAATGCAAGGTGCATTGTACTAGTAGTAGAGTTAAATGACAGCTTTAAACTCGTACTGTATTTCGCTTAATTTTGTCAGTGGTTATGCTTCCTTGCACGTTTTTTAGTTAGCTAGCTGGTGGTACAGCTTTTTCCTAGAATAGGGGGTTCCGACGCTTCAGCTTGTGACTGCCGTTGCCCCTCCCCCAATGGCATTGTAACCAATCAGATCAGTTCCCACCCAAAATGTCACTATAAAACAACAAGAAAGTGATATTCATTCATGAATATTATGGCTCCATTTCTGGATGGATTTACACTTTGTTGTTCGGTACTGGATTTCAATCGATGTAAAATGTCTTTGATGAAGTTGCTAGATTGAAAGACGAATGAAATAAACCTTCACGAATTCACACATTTATTGTGTTGTCATGATGGAACATTGCTTTTATTTGCGAGTACTTGAGTACTGTATCTATCCCTAAAGGCAACCAATACCAATCATTTCAATTCACCAAAAATCTATTCAATTCAACATCCCAAAGGTTGCGCATCAGTGAAAAGGGAAAATGTTCTCCGAGCAGATAAACAGATAAACAATAAGCTGAATATCTGTTGTAGATATTCTATTTTAGTGTTCATTCTGACAGCAGGCAGGGTGAGTCACACACTCGGGTTCAGAGCCATTTCTCTTTCTCTCCTTCTCTCTCTCCCGAATGATAAGGGAGGAGGACGTCCCATCGGTCTTCTGCAACTAATTACAGCACAATTCGTCTTTCTGCAAGTGGGCAGGACTTCTCTTTCCAGGTCTGTCAACTAGACTATGCAAAATCGCTAAACTCCCTCGCTCCCTTTCTCTCATTTTGCTCTTACTCTCATGTTCTGTCTCTCTCGGCCACTTACACACTCACACAGCGCAGTACGTACCTGTACATGCTTACAAAAAAATGCTTCTTTCTCGCTCTCATTCTTTAACACACATACAAACACACACACACACAGATTACCAAACATTGTGGGAAAAGGCATTGAAATTCCTCTCGCGGGCTGAATTTACTTAACTGCGGCTGTGTGAGCAGCGATAAACAGAGTGATGATCCGGCAACACGTCTTTATCCGTGCTTTGCTTTAATTAACACCGGCGTGTTTGGTGAAAAGATGATTAATATGCCAATGGAAACTGCATAATTGAATACAGCAACATACACATTTACACACACACACACACACACGAGTACTTATTTAACTTCCACCATTATTATTTCTTATTGCTGATTATTATTGCTATTATTATCAATTGTCCTTAGATGTAAATGATAATAACAGTGATTAATAACCCAATTTATTTATTCACACTGCAGCTAAAGCATCCTTCAGTACAGCCTCGTTTGAAACAGACATGCCTCAGAGACAAATTCCGTCATTGCACTTCTTCTGCTTGTCCTAGAATACACACACTCTATCCTTTCCTTTTATACCGTAGAGATGAATAAAGTTGGGTGGGGTGGGGTGCGGGGGTTACCACTAGGTATATGTTAAATGCAACACATGCTAACATTTCTTGATTCTTTATCATACGTGTGCGGATCCAAAAAAGTCCAAAAAGTAAAAGAAAGCAGCCGTGTTAATGGGGTATAGAAGGGTATAGTCTTTAGGCATCCAACAATCTAATCTATCCTAGCAATACTAATAAAAGGGCAGTGGTAGTGGTAGGTCAGGGGTTAAAGGAATACTCCAGAGCATCTGTAGCATTTGTGCGATTACCACAAGCAATAATTTCGACACTTATCCCCTGTACTGAGAAAAGAACAGAAAGCCTCAAAATTCACTTATAATGGAAGTCTAAGGGCAGTTGTTGAATTCCGTCAATAAACGTTTATGGGAAACATATTTTTGTAGGAAGGTATTTGTAAATGAAACTCTATCAACGTAGTCAATGCAGCTCAAAGGCACCACGGAAGCGCCTCAGTTTCTGCCTGACGGCGCATGCATACCAAAACCTCATGAAAAGCGTAACCAGAACTACTTTTACTGTGTTGCTCTAGTGTTGGAAAGTTGGATACAACTCCATAAGAACAGCTGTGGTAAGGCTTTCTCTCATGTCCGTTTCATCCTAAGACCTTAATTGTTAAGAGTTTTGAATTTGTGTTACATAGTCACGTATTTGAAACGTTTATTGATGGAACTCAACAACTGCCCTTCCATTAAATGTGAGTTTCAAGTAAATTTCCGTTCTTTTCTCAGTACAGGGAAAGGTGTCAATTCTTGTCTGTGGTATTCGAACATATGCTACAGATGCTGTGGATAGAGATTAGGTTGAAAAACACTGGAGTATTCCTTTAACCGTATAAAGTCTCAGCTTATGATTCAGTTATTCGTCTTAAAGTATATTATTCAGTAACTACAATGCATTATTCAGTAACTACGGTGAAATTAATATGAAAGGTATGTAGTTACAACAGTGAGGAATGTAACTCTGGACCCACCAACATGTCCTGGGAGTTTAAGGGGTTAAGGTTGTACACTCGTTACTGAAAAACCTTTTCAGTAAGCTCAGATCCCATAGATCCACTGACTAAGGCCTTTAACCCTTTAACTGCTCAGCTGTATGCTTGAATAGGATTCTGTTTCACTTGTAAGTTGTTTTGATAAAAATGTCTGCCAAATGAACTATTCTCAAAAACCACAAGCATTAATCTTGAACTTTGCTTGCAAAAACACAGCGTAGAAACTGAATAGCGTTATAATGTTCATTTTTGATACAATTTTAAAATTCATATAGAACGAGGTGAGACATTTTTAGTCATTGAAATCTTTATATCAGTTCTGATTGCCTTGGAAATAACGTGAATTGGATGACCATTTCAGGCTTTTGCTAAGTAGTTTTGCTAAATTTACCCAGCTTTCGATTATCTTCTTCTAAAAACACTTCACTCTGTCTCCACATGATTGATAAAAATACACACCATAAACATTTACCCCATTACAACAGCAAGCAGAGTCCAATCTTCAAACGGCAACAGCAAGAGAAAAAACGTGGGCGCTCTCTATAGTGTTAGCCAGATAGCGCCGCATGATGCTAATCACCCAGTACAATAGCACACAAAGAAATCCCTAATGATACAAACGCTCCCACCAACTGGGTTAAATATCACCACCATATTTAACTGTTTCTATTGAACTAATCACATGCTGATTGTTGACAACAAAAATCAAGATGGACGTAGCATCGCGTGGGACGCACATAGCTTAACAAAACTAGCGAGGGTGCTCCAGAGTTTCATAGATTTAAATAGCTTTCAGAGTTCGCTGCTCACACTGTATTTCCAATGCACTGCTTTGTGATGAAGTAGAATAGCGGCATCTTTGTTTCGATTATAATTGCGGGTGCGTTTAGTGCCTTCAGAGTGCATTAGCTCTATTTCAGATTGCTTCCATAACTAACAAGCATGAAGTTTTCTCTTAAAGCCTCTTAGTGTATCGGATCAGTGGCTAAATTTGAAATCGCGGCACTTTAAGACGGCGAGCCGAGTGATTTGTTTAATCTCTTGTTGCATATTTCATCGCCCCAGTCAGACACTGTGCCTTATTTTCGAGTGTGTGTGTGTCTTCCTCTGAGAAATATTCTCAAGAAGAAACAACTGGTTATTGTTTTCATAAGAATGAAAAACAGTATACGCTGCAAAATGTCCAATTCGCATAAAAAAGTTCATATTAAGGATGTCGAATGTTTTGAATGTTATTATAACTGCATTGTTTTTCTACAGTCAAAAATCTTACATACTGAATTGCAGTGTAAACAAATGACAATACCTATTTGTTCTTTTTTATCCCCTTTTTCCTGTGCACTAATCAGTCAGTAATTAGGTGTGCGTTCGCTTAATCCATGTTGCATGTGGCCTACTCAAGACCACAATATTATAATTCAGACTCCAATTTGTACTATACCCCTGATTCACAGTGAATACTGAACTCTACTGTCATGACAATCTGATTTTGCACAATAACCCCTATCTGCACAAGAGCGGCCAAGAAAGCTTCAAATAAAGATGACTGAAAGCCATGAAGGAGATGCTCTCACTGGGCGAATGAGTGGCAGTGAGCCATGTCACTGCATCCTGATTACACGGGAAATAAACAAGTTCAGAGCGAAAGCCTGCGCACCGACTTGCCGCTTTGCATACATTAAAATCCCAGCCTATAAATCCCTGTCTATAAGTCGCCTTAAAACGCTTTAGGTATCAGCCGAAGCGGCTCTGACAACCTTCGCTTATGAGTTATCATCAGACCACTCGGTCCAGATCTCCACCAGGCTGATCGGCACTTTACCAATCTTTGCTTTCCAAGACTTCCTTGTTCCCTCACTCTCCTTTTCCTCCCCCTCCTCCATGACGCTCTCCGTCCCTCGCTCTCTCTACGTGCTAAAGGCTTGAGGGGTTCAATCAATGGCGCTTTGATCTCAGCTGGAACTATAATTATTTAACATTGTTACAAGGATTTCTCTAATCCATCCTACCATTAAATCCCTTTTACACCCTCATCTCCAGGAGTCTCTAATCTGCATCTGGGCCGCACGCTCCCCTCTGACAACACCCTGACTTAACAGACTTTTGCGAATAATTAGAGGGAAAAAATAGCCCAAATAGAGAATGAGGAAAAAGAAGAAAATCTTCCTGAGCCCTGGATTTCTTTGGTCGCGGACAAGATGCATCTTGAGAGAGGTATCTAGAGAGGTGTTCACTTAATTCCATCTATTTTTGACCTGTTGTGCTATTTCCAGGTATAAAAATCTATATATTGTTGGTAATAACACAAGGACATCGTGACAAATCCTACAAATGGACCGACAACAGACACAACTTGAAACAGCTTGCTGGTTTGGATGTATTCTAGAGAGGTACTTCTTCAGGTCCATTCATCATAGTGTTGCATATGTGTAATTAAAAGAAAGTCTACTAGTGCTCCTGCTCCCATCATCTCATCTCCTAAAACCCAAACAGGAATTTCATGCCATTTCATGGCATCGACCCTTTAAGTGCCATCTGTTTGTTGTTGGGGTGGGATGAAGCAACCGGCGCTTGGATCATCCTGTTGAAAACGAAACGTCCCAGTGGCCCTCTGCAAACATTTGTGCCCGGCTGTTTTCAGCGTGATATAAATAGAAGTGCGGTGAACGCAAACAATTGTGGAGGCACCTGGTGCAACCATCGCTGCCATCTGCTCTTCAAATTCACTTAGCAGGACATATGCGTATTAAAAGCTGAGGTGGCTATTGTTGCTTGTAAGAGATGAGGGTTCAGGCCGTGGCGGGCTAGACTTACTGAAGTCGGGGATGTTTTGGTGTGGTAGATGCTTCCTGATTGGTAGGACCAGGCGACTGGATACAAATCCAAGGATAGTTCTTGGCGCTTTGCTCCTATACCTGGCCAAAGCGAATGGCTAGTGCCAAATTGGCACGTACAGATGAGTCAGCGCTGAGGTTTGTCAGGCTCAGAGATCTGGCCATGGGGTGATAAGCTCTAGGTGTGGGTTACTCAATGCTCGCTGGATGATCCAAATACCTTGACTATTCAAAATGATTTTTTTTTAAGAGAAAGAAGGATACAAAAGCCATTTTCTGAATCAAACTGTTCCAAGTTAGCCCAAAATCCTAATCCTATGGCATAGTACAATAAGGAAGTGGAGATATGCTTAATTCTCTCTCAATCAGTCTTGTTCTTATATGAAATGTGTACTCAAATAAAGTAGTTTGGACAAAAAGCCTTCATATATAATGCAACAATCAAGGCCAACCGATCTTGTGAATGCACTTTGAATTTGCTGTTGTGACTTTACAATGGATAAACTGTAAACGAGTTTGCCATGGATGGCTTACACCATTTTCCTTTGTCATCGTAACCCAAATACACTTCTATATAAACGATCCATCGTTCATGACCAATTAAACATAGCATATTTTTAATACTGTGGACTTATTAATGTAATTTCCGTACTGTACTTGACTTCCGGGGGCCTTTCATCCGAGATGATTAGCATGATCAGCCGTTCATTACCACCCTCCCCTTCCCCACTTCATTACTGCCTTGAGGAGTGTGTCAAGATATGTATCAAAGAAGTCCATGATAATTAGCAAATTGCTGTACAAGCTATCACCACTAATATACATGAAACAGCAAACATCCATAACGAGGCGAAATAGAGTGCGAGATTGGAAAGGAGATAAGCTAAACATCTCCAACGAGAGCTAAGTGGGTGTACCACCAGTCTACGTCACATCACAGGGATGTTCTCCAAACAACCTAGTTCCCTTTGGAACCGCGTCTTACATGGTTGAGCAACAGAAGTCATTTGTGAAAGAACACTGCAAGAGAACCCCAAAGAGTTTGCGCAAAGGAGGAAAGACAGCGTTCACGATGATAAAGTGATTATACAAGGAGTTCATTTAGAGTGATGAGCGGCTTCGGTTGTTTTTTAGTACCAAAGACAAATAGCAGAGTTGGTTATAATGGATTCTTCACAGCAGGTGGACTTGGTCAAAGTCACTTAATTAAGAAAGCCTCCCTCTTTTAGATGTAATGGCCATTATACATCCCATTCAGATAGCCTTCTGGAAAGTGATTAAGAATTATCTTTTACCGATCGTAATCGCACCTGGTCTAACTTAAGCCAAGGAATAACAAAGGGAACTGAAGCGCTCTGGATCTGAACGTTCACAAAAGAGAGCGATAACAGGATAGACTGTCTCAAACTAAATAAATTTTCTTTTAATCGCTTTGCACAGGAGGTCATGTCATTTCAGATGTTCATATTTGATTGTCTGATTTTCCACTTTATTCAAATTATAACATGCTCATCTGACGTTTTCCAGCACAATAGGATAAAATGAAAAAAGGGGGGAATGTTCTTTCAGCGGAGACGCGATGTGCAAGTTAATGTGGTTATTACGCGCCAAGATGAATGCCCATGCACTGTACTCCTGCGTGAAAGACAATTTTGTCATTTTCAGAATGTTCCTGTACTCGGAAAGGACCGTTTCCTGTTTAGGGACAATGGTACGTCTCATTTCCATTCTATTCTCACAGAAACTGTGAGCACGTAACGTCCCATGCTGGTTTGTGACACTAATGTGTGTGCCGGTGATGGGGGGGGTGCTGTGTTGTGGGTATGCAGCCGAGATCTTATCAGGGTAATGCGACAAGATTATCAATAACGTGGACAAGCATCTGCACTATCGGCAAAATCACCACGTGTCGTAAAAATGGAATTCCAAATTGAGATAAATCTGACAAATTAGTTTAAATAACTCTCTGGCCCCGTGGCTGTAATAGCACTCCGTACAGCTGCTTGCGGACCCTGGGCCCACTTTGCAAAAGATATTGCAGTGTAACAATTATCTTAACTGTCAAACAGACAAAGTTTAAATTAATAATCAGGCTGTCATCTTGTGATATGCTCTGTGCTATTCGGAAAAGCAAGGCCGGTATGTTACAGTGTCTAAACTGATTCTAGGAGCAGGTTTTCCAAACACAGATGAAGCCTAGTCGTTTTTAAACACTTGCGCTTTTTTTCCGGACCCGAGGCTGTTTGCACTGAGAGTTTGGTATGTTTGGTCGAGTGTGAAAGCTGTTTTCAAACTCAGGTGCGACCCAGGAAAGAAATCTCTGGCCCACCTGAAAATGGTGGTCTTTTCACTTCGAGTGATTGGTTCAACTTGTTGAGTTTTACAATAGCAGGGAAAGGCATGAAACAGACCATTGGGGAGATGGAATGTTTTTTTAATATATATGGACCAAAGAAAGCATTATAAACACATGACCATAACTCTAAAAACGAGTTTAATTGAATTTCTATATTAAATTAACAAATTAAATAAATCATACACTACTTAAAAATGGTAACGTGATGTACATACTGTATCTCATTTTGCAAAAAAATTTAAATACTGCACGCAGCAAAAGTAACATTAATATTGCGCAATCAATCCACGGTTCGGAATCAATTCTTTTGCGTGAAAACAAATCCCAAACGGGCCCAGAATCAATCCTGGGTGCACGCCATGTGTGAACCTGTCCTTAAACTAAATTTTACAGTCAATGGGCATTTTCTAGGACTAGGCTTAACCTGCATCTGATCCTTGTAGCTAAACTTTTAGGAAATGTGAGCGTGAACAAATGATGCCCAAAAATCCAAAATGTATGTGTGTGAGGCTAGATCAGAATCAGATTCAGAATCAGGTTTATTGCCAGGTAGGTTTTCACATACAAGGAATTTGCTTTGGTATGTTGGTGCATAACAATAAACAATATATATATTTATAAAAAATAAAAATAAATAGATCAACTCAGTTCAGCACGTCTCTCTCTGATGTCTGGGTAGGACACGTACAGTGGGGTCCAAAAATCTGAGAGCACATTGAAAATCCAGCACCATGTTTCACTGTTGTTTTGATCCACTGTGGTATCAATCT
>JAOUQW010000024.1:9453547-9471582 GCA_028565825.1 Olivaichthys viedmensis | reverse complement strand
AGCGCCCCTGGAGCAGGGAGGGTTAAGGGCCTTGCTCAAGGGCCCAACAGTGGCAGCTTGGCGGAGCTGAGGCTTGAGCCCACGACCTTCTGATCAGTAGCCCAGTGCCCTAACCACTAACCAATTAAAACTATAATTTATGATATTAAAAAAAGGACATAGTGGAGTTGACAACAACAGATCAGGCAGGTTCATGTGAAGCCTCAGATGCTCATGGAAGATGATGATAAACCAAATGTTGTGATATTTAGTTAGACCTGGGTGTTTACACATTTCAATAACAACTTTTTTTTTTTTAATGAAGCAAAATGTATGAATATTCTGACATTCAGACATACTTCATATCTCAGACATGCTTTGTATATGTCACACGAGGATTTCTCAAACAGCTCAAAAGCGTATTCATCTTAGTTTTGAATAATATATTCTAAATTTGATGCATCAACTTGATTAATGTATCAACTTTTTGATAAATGATGAACTCCGTCTCAGTCGACTCAGTCATAGTGGACTGAAGCATTCATTGTTTCAATTCAAAAATATCTGGGCGCACTTTTAACGTGTCTTCTGGCTTAAAATAGTCCATTGTTTTCGCTGAAGAGCACTGGACATCTTCAGTGACTCAATTAATATATTTAGTGGCCGTCTGACTGTATGGGGATCCCAAGGGTGAGCAGGAGAGAGGAAACCCCAGTGGAACAGGAGGATATGGGGAGGTGTGGAGAAAGAACTGCCTATTTATTACTGTTTGATCTTTTGTTTGTGTGCGAGTGTGTGTCTGTGTGTGTGTCGGCATACAGGTGTTGAGCAGTCCATGTAGAGTGCTCTGGGATTTGAGGAGACCTCCTCTTAGCTAGGTGGCCACTTAAATTCATTTTTAAACCTATTTCCAGAGGGTTGTTGGATTCAGCTAGAACGCTTACTATATTCCTATCACAGTCTCCTTTACACCAAGGCTGACACTGAATTATTACAAGAACCTTGGTGAAGATCTAATAAAGCTGCATTATGTATTCCTGCTACTGGTTCATGAAGGTTTACACTTCTTGGTGTGTCCAAAAGTGTGAGGTCACTACCAAGAACTGTTTTATTTTCATCATGTATCAAAAACACATTCATCTTACTTATCTTATTACGTCTTATTCGATAATACATTATCTAAATCTGAGACTGAGCTGTTTAAGAATGTTGTAATTTCACATATATTATATTTAAACGATAACACGTACACTCACACAGTCCGTTAATGACCAACAGCTGATATGAACTCAATGATCTCTATGTTTTTGCATTATCTGTTTTGATAATGCAATATTATCCCTGCAAGGCAAAAATCGTTTGAGCAATTTTCCTCCTTGGCGTCTTTTTCTCTCTTTTCCAAACAATGATAGGCAATGATCGGTAAAGATGAGATAAAAAGCGGATGTATGGACGATTTTTCTTTCTGTATCTCTTTGGCCATGTGCTGGATCTGGAAGCGGAACCTCCCCCACATGGCCGTTCTGGCTACGGGCCCGTTCTAAGTGGGGGCACGCAGAGTTCTAGCTCCATCCTTCATATCTTTAAAGTGACTCTACAGCAGCCAATCTGAGGCCACCGATTAAGAGGAGCTTTACCGTACTTAGTCTTACCTTATTTACAGTGTTGGGGAAGCTACAGCTTAACTAGCATGGGGGGAAAGCAGTAAGATACACTAAAATAACTACTATAATCCAGAAGCCTTCGTTATTAACCATTGTGTTTGGTCTATTCACACTTTTCATTAAAATTGCAAAAACAAAAAAGTGTTTACGTTTCCAACATTTTTGTGTCTGGCTCAATCTCCTCTAATAAACATGAAAAATCATTTTTGAAGTATTTTCATATTAATACTACCGAACTTTTGTTCAGATCATTTTGACCTGAGAGAAACAGGGTAAAACATTTTTTAATGACAAACAAAAAGCAACTTTAGTCCCGCCATCTTTTACTTGCACACACACCTGCCATTAGAGCATCCCCAAACATGTCAAGGGCTTTTTCCATAAGTCGTTTTTCCCCAATCCAGTCCTCAGACCTCCTAAGCAGTCCCCCATTCAGTGTTCTTGGTGGCTGGACCAAGCCATCAAGAAAATTCAATATCTGGTTCAGTTGTATTGGGAGCTGGGAGACTGTCTGGAGGATGGTGGTGAAGAGCAGGCTGAAGACTGGTTTGGGAAACATTGACTTAGCACACAGGACACATCCCTATCTGGGTCTGAGATGAAATACGTTTTTGTTGCAAAACGTGCACCAAATTTAAGAATAAAGGAAATAGTTTTGCTCACAATACTTCACTACTCGGTAAACAGTCAACCACCTAACCAATATAAAACTACATGCTTTTGCAAATGTAGTTAACTGATTTGATGGTAGCTAAATTATCAGCTTAGCTACTTGTAACTATACCATTTCCCAAAAAACGGCATGATTATGTAATCATCTATGGCCAAAAAAATCCCCACTGGAAGCAGATATGTCTCCGGCAGAGATTTTGTGTATAACAGCAACTGATAAGATTTACAGCAGAAGGAAGCCAGATCGACTGTCAGTGCCGATAAGAAAGCCTGCTCATCTCCTTTAACAGCACCGTTTCGTAATGAAGATCTCTTTCACGCTAGCCCCTCATGTTTCCTCTCTCTTGCTGTGGAGCAGCGAAATGGCACAGGATGTGGAAGTGACCCTTCTAACACTCTGGAACGGCCTTGGTGGTGCTCGGTGTGGAAATATGGACCCATCCGGACGGGTTAATCTACAGATCGAAAGTCCCTCGCCATGCTGGGCTTAAGCCAGTTAAGGCACGGCTCACTTCAAAGGAGGCGAGTAAACACTGCCAAAAGGATCGTGCCTTCCTGGCTGGCTCCGGACTGCCAGGCACGAGAAGTGCGCAGTGATGTCCTACTTACTGAGCACGAGGTCAGTGCGACCTAGATTTCCCTTATGCAAGCTCCTACTCGGGCCATAGCGTCGCTCTCTTTTTCCATTCCTTTCCTTTCCTGTTTCTCTCCGTCGGTAAAAATAAAATCCATGACTATTTGTACTGTCAGGCCCGGAGAACTTCCTTAGCATACTCCTCATGTATAATGATGAGGATAACAAAGGCGAGTATCAACAGTTCCTCTACTAAGTAGCAAGAGAGGGAAGAGGGGGAGAGAGCGAGAGAGAGAGAGAAAGCCAGAGAGATAACATTAAAAGCACTACCTTGATCTGGGGCGAACATGCTAAGCCCTGTAACGAAATGTATTGCGACTGTTTAATTACCGCTCAGGAAATGAAGCTACAAGATGATTCCTTAATTAAGCGGTGATTAAGGATTTTCTGCCTTCTATCTAGCGCAGTTTGCAATGCATTTTAAACACAATCGCCGCACGGCAACCTCTGCGGGAACAATGTTGCCAGGCTTGATGAGGGCTTCTTTTAATTCCAAGAATGCACGAGGAGTTAGCATGCACACACACTAAGACTTGTACAAGAGTTTTAAATAAATAAAAAAATGCTAAACATAGTATGCTAAGAAGAATCTGCAACCTGGCTTGCTGAGACAAAGAACTTTGAGCAGAAGTATAATTGTTTGATGTCTTGTAGATAGAAGTATTAATTGCAGGCAGAAGTCCAGATCCTCTAATTAGCTAAAAGACTGGGACTTTGTGCCTACAGTATGAGTGTATGAATAAAGGAGGGCAAACAAGAAAAGACAGGGAATGACATGCTCGTGTGTGTTTATCCATGCGAGTCGGACATTCTCCTCAGCCTAATGTTACACAGGTCAATAAGCTTACAGGCGATTTACACAAACGTCTCCTCCAGCAAGGTAGAAACAAAGTCATATTGGCTTCCCCCCCCCCCATCTCCCTCTCAGCACTGCCTCCATCAGCGGAAGCCCTTGAAAATGTCAATCCGCCAATTTTAAGGAGATCTGAGCCTCCTAATCCGGAACAAACTGAGACAGAGAGATATTGAGAAAGCGAGAAAGAGAAAAAGAGAGAGATTCCTTTCATATCGTCCATGGCTACAATGAATGGAGTTAGTGTAGGGTAGCTATTAGGGAAGGGGGCAATTAAATATTCACACTTAATAACCAGGAGCTTCAGTTCTTTAGACTTGTTCATCTACACATTCTACACCTGCCACTGTGCTCATGGATAGACAACAACAAAACAAATCTTGGTATTCAAATAGTCATCAACCCAACTGATCCTCCAACTGACATTTTTCCCAGTGTCTCATAAGCAACAAGCTGCACAAATCTCCGCTGTACTGAACCCAAACAAATTTCAAATGCCATCAAGGGATGAAAAGCAAGCGAGACAAAAAAAAAAAACCCTGCAAAATCTCACAAAGCACCCTGGTGGAGAGAAGTGATTAGTGAAAGGCCTTGCCTCGGTCTCCTTCGAGAGATATAAATTCCCCGTCATTACAGAATCTGCCAGTTCTGTTGGGCTCTGAGCTCGGCCTGCTTTATCTCTTTCCTCGAGATGCAGTCTGGGAGCATGGAGATCCGTCTCACTTAGATTGCCATACTTAACAAACATTAATGATTAATTTCCTCCTCCAAATGTGACTTGGTGAATGAGCATTTCCTCCAAATTTCCAACCACCACATGTTCGGATCTCCAGTTTTGTCGGCTCTTTGTTATCGTTTGCTATTGGAAGAAGATGTTGAAGGGAACTGTCTGGTGGGGAAGATCCTAATTATCTTGAATGTGACACAAACAATTGGTTCCAACAATTTCTGTTTCCTGGTTAGTAACGGTGGCTGCCGAGGTTGGAATGATTCAGGTGGTGTAAGAGGTCATTGCGCTTTACCATGGGCAAAATCACTCGTTCAAGTTTATCCCTGCTCTGGCAACATCAACAGGATAAAATTGCACTGCGGCCAATAAGAGCTACTGAGATATGTTAATGTAATGGTGGAGGTCTGAGGGAGTGACACTGTAATTTTCTGGATTTCTTGAAGACATAATTACCAAAATGTATGCAATTAGTAAAATGTTAAAATGCAAATTCGTCCCAATTTGCACGAGTCAAGTTGTATTAAGATACAAAGGTTGGGGTTAGAGTTCATAACTTTTCTTACAACTTCGTTTGTATGAAATTGAACAAAGTCCAACGACATTCCTCTTATTTGTTCGAATACTTACAAATTTTTAATGAGATCAGGTTGGTGATTGGTGGTGTCACAGAACCTTTTAGTCCTGTCTGGACATTTTCATCCACTAGACCATCAGTATCACCTGTGTTTGTCTAAATGTTTCTTAGCAAAGTCTTGCATGTGTTTACATTTCACTTTTAAGCCATGTTTCCAGTGCTTTCTGTGAATCCACCTTATTCCTATCCTGTGTTGTTTAGTGTTTACTGTCTACCCATGTTAAGGACCACGGTTATGTGTACGCTTTGGTTAACCTTATCTGCCTGTGTGACCACTTCTTTGGATTTTGGATGACTATAATTGCCTAAATAAAATAACTCTAGCTCCCAAGTCTTACAGCTAAGCACCAGGTTTATTGCTGGGCTTTTCCTTCATGTCAAACAGTTTCTACATGCACAATATATTTGTCTATAGTAGCTGAACTAGGCCAAGACTTAATTATGTTTACAGCCTTTGGTCGTACGTGATGTGCCATTCCTTTAAGTGAATTGTACTCCATGAAACTGACGGATCCAACTGACCATTTATTGTCGAACATCTGTCTGACTTTTGTGGTCTTCCACTCATCCGTAGAAGGAAGGTGAAATTTTACAGTTGCTATAAAAAAAGATGACGCTCAGGAAAGAAAACACCGTCTTACAATTATAGCTGAGGTCGTGACAAAGGAGTGTAAATTCTGATGTTGAACTTGGTGCCTTGGTGTGTCGTTTACCGTCCATAAACATGGAATCGACTATGCTCTAGCAGGTCCTTGTTTGAAGAGAGCTTCGTTAATCATCAAAGAAAAGGCAAGGTCATCTCTCTGAAGTATTTGGGTCTCTTTTTTCATTTTTTCTCTCTTTCTGGTGAGTGTATATGGCTGTCCCCATAGGGCTCTGCTCTCCATCTCATGTTTATTCACATTCCTTTGCTCAGCTTGACCTATTCTGTGGCAGAGACTTCATTTCACACTGAACTATGCTGTTTCAATACCATTACATGTGAAGCTATTGACGGGAGCCCCTCGATCATTTCATGGTACATGACTACGCACTGGCTCCACTCGAGCCGAAACACTCTCCAAATAGTTTGAGGTGGCCACTCGGAGGGGAACTCTCCACAGTCTCCAGAGCCTCAGCCTTGTACAAAAGCTGCTCAGAAATGGCGACAACTGATGTGCAAACGTGCAGGCTTTACTGTTACGGGCAGGATTTTCACTCATTATGTGTGACATTTTGGGGGCAGTGTTACCAATACCAAGGGACACCATTTCTTGCTGTGGTTTGGTGTTGCTTTGTAAAAGTTCTCTGTGATATGATCTAGAAAGTAGTGCTAATCAGAGCGGAGAGGAACTTTGAATTACACTACCTTTTGAGATACCAAAAGAGATACCCTTTGAGAGGACCCTTTGTGCCCTGATGGCTGACCCTACACGAGGCCTCATATGTCTGAGAGCTGATTCCCAATAGCTATTTCAGATCTTCAGTTCCATATCAATTGCGGCAGAGGTTTCCTTCCTTCCTTCCTCTTACGCCTACTTCCTTGTTCGATTTTGTATTACTTCTCTCCTAAAGAGTCAAAAATAGGTTCGTGACCAGTTTCTTAAAGTGTTTGTGAGACAGTTTCAAGTAGCATTGCCATGTGACACATTTTGATGGTCTCATTTGGAGTATGTATTCTAGAACATATGATAAATACTTTAATTCATTTCGACTTCATGTAATCTGAGTAACTTAAACCTTAATACCTGTAATCATCTTTATAATTAATCATCTTTGGCAGATGATTAATTATGTGACCTTCTTTCCTTGGTTGGTTTCACTAGACTTACGCATTACTATTAAAGATATAGAAGTTCCTGTCATGAAAAGATCCGAGTTTTCTAGGAAAGATACAAATATTCTATTTCTCAAACATGAAGGTTTCTATCGCTTATAGTGCAAGGAAAAACAGCACCACTGACCAGGGATAATGCAGAGACCACCAACGGCGCAAACATATGAATTTAAAAACTAGGGTAAGGGTTCCTTATAAGTCAAGTTAAGGGGTTCAAGGTGCAACAGTTTTCCCTAAGCCCACGGTAAGAAACCTCTAGTGCCATTCAATTTCTTGACCTTTTGTGACTAAGAGGCTTTACGACTTTGCTGTGCCCTGATCAAAGTTAATAAGAGTGTGGTTTTGCTAATGAACGCGCCAGTTTCATTCTTTGTGCTCCAACAGCTTTTAATACCTATTAAGGACTGAAACTTTTGATGGAGGGTTTAGGTTTCCCCGTGACAAGCTTATTTCGGGGCTACGCTGATTCTCGGTTACTCAGTTAGGAGCTTGACGGAAGCTTGCTTGCCGGAGACCTTATTCTCCTACGCAGTCCCTGGGACTGATAAAGGCCCAGGGAAGAGTGGCTCCTATTGAAAGGAGACGTTCGATTCAGCACTAATTACAGCACGCCGTCACTTTGGAGAGGGTTTACTTAATCAAGAGGGCCCTTCTTCTGTCTTCCTATAAGGGTGGAATAACATGCGTAAACCGTTTAATGCCAGGATTGCGTTCGCTTTTAATTCACGCCGCTCGAGCGTAAGTGGGGTATATTTAAGCCACTTCGACGCAGGGCTAAACGACTTTTTTTTAAAGAGATCTAATTGAGAAGAGGATCAAGAGGAAAAATGGCTACACCTGATGAGCGTGCACTTCTGGCTAAATAAGGAGGGGACACTTGGAGAATTACAGTGCTGTGATAGAAAAATGGGAGACTTAGAAGTATTAGAGAAGAAGATAGGAGAAGAACTGGAAAATCTGACATGAATGGCTGGTCTATGACAAGGCAAAGATTACTTAAGTATCTGGAAAATGGAATAGTTAGAACTTTGGGTCAGTGTTGGTCTTAGTTTGTGCACAGCCATCAAAAACTTAAAGATTTTTGCTAAACCTCTCGCTTCGGGCCAAGAGAAAGGAGCTATCAAAAGTTAGTATGATACACTCTGAAGTCGGTTTAAAGAAACAGTGTGATGTTGACACTTTGCTGCTTACAGTAAATGCAAGACTAATGGACTTTCTTACCCTAGCTTTTCTCTGTAATAAGACCATGCCTTAATCAAAATGTTTCTTTTGCATTGTTAAAACCCCACACACACTACTGCATCATGTCCAACGTGAATGTTTTTAAAAATGAAATATGCTTTTCAATCAAATTGCAAAATGTAGGCAAGCGTTAACCCCTTAACAAGACCCGTCGGCGAATCCAGACTGTCCACTGTAGTTACTGAATTATCCATAGTAGTTACTAAATAATATGCTTTCAGATGAATGAACGAATAACACGCCGAAAGTTTAAGGGGTCAACTCAGATGCACAACTATGTTTTTCTTTAATTATTTATTAATTATAATTGTTTTAATTAAGGATCCAACAACAATGACGTTTTTCATGCCCAACACATATGATTCATATGTCTATCATTTTTCGTACTCGATATTATTGCCAAAACTCACTTGTACAATTGCCAATGCCTCTTTGAGTTCGAATGCCAGTTACAAAAGCGCATAAACCTTATTTGACCTTGAAACTAAACAATGACAATGTCATCGCTATTAACATTCTCCCACTTACCTGCTATGTTTTCCTTCTCTCAAACAACAAAAGGAAATTATTATTACAGTGCATAGCTAATGTAAAACATAAAAAGCTAATGTTTTTCAAAGACGTAAAAATCCCACTAGGCACAGTGTTTTTTAAAACAGCGTGACAGACGCGTAATTCAAAAAACACTCGGCTTTTGAAGGCGAGGGGCGATTCAAAGCACGAGCTGTTGATTAAAAAGTCAAATTCCTGTTGATGGGTGGCGAGTGAAGTCGGGTACACCTGGGGTTGTGGAACCCAAGAGTGTGTGTGCGAGTTTGTGTCTGTGTGTGGGGCTGGATTGTCTGATTGACAGCTCTGTCATCTCTTTTCAGTAACCTCGAGAAGGCCACAAATTAGCGCCAGCAACGGTGTGGTGTGACCAAAAAACGAAATAATTAGAATGAAAAAGAACGGAGGCCTAATTGAACCGGAGTTCAAAGCAGAATGACACAGTGAGCTGGCGAGCTGGCCTTGTTTGTATACGTGTGTCTGTATTTGTGTGTGCAAGTACCCATAGGACATTTACTGGAAGTTTAGTGATATTCACAAAAGGTCCACCACACACAGACAAACACGCCCTCATGGCAGAGCCTGTCTGCAGTGAGATGGAGGGTTAGCCAGCTCAGGCACAGGAATCAGATATCAACCCCCTGTGGCTATAAACCTGGACACAGAGGTTCTGGAGTCTGTCCCACACATTACAGGTTCTGTCAGGAGTGTGCATGCCCAGGCTTTGGTCGAGAAATAGCCACCCAACCAGCCAAAAAAGTAAAGAATGATCAGAGGACCTGGTCTTGAATAGTGTCCTTTACTTACATATCATTGCTTAACCCTCATGTTTTATTCCCCACCTAATAAGGGAGGTCCTATTGACCAAGATTTTGTAGCAACCGTCACATTTATTTAAAAATCCCCAACATATTTTTTATCTCAATTATTAGCAATTGAATGGAAAAAGGCACACAAAACCATCTGAAGTCAAAATGAATTGAACGTCATCTTTTTTTTTTTTTTTAATGATTTGCATTGTTCTGTTTTTAGTGCAAATTTGGAATGACAGATTTTGACTCGAACAAAACATAAGGGTGACAATCATATTTTGACAAGCGATGGGTTGAATACACACTAATGGCCTGTTTTTAAAAGCTTTTAAAAGCTTAAAAGATTTCAGGAAAAATAAAATAAAATAAAAAAGATTGAAAATTGATTGAGGTCTGGAAGTCTGCAATCAAAAAACATGTCAGACTTCTCTTGAGACTAATATCCATAAAGTCAACTCCAGAATTATTGGCATCCTTCAAGAGAATGAGCAAAAAAAAAAAAAGATTGCAAAAAAAAAAAAAAACATTACACACAGTGATTAGAATTTTCCACTCAAACAATTTAAGAGAGTTACTTATCTTTCCTCTAACAAAACAAACAATTTTTTAAACGTTATAAACGTTTGACAAACAAATTATAGGAATATTTTATATAAATGCAAACAAATTGTTATGCGTGAAAAACTCTTCTTCTTTTTTTTTTTATTGCTCTCAGTCTCCAGAAACTTTTTAGTTTCCTTGACCAAATAGGAGTTTGCACACATGTAAAATCGCCATGGGAAAAACCAAAGGGCTTTTAATTCTGGAGTTGACTGCATGTACCAAGAAGGTCTGAGGGTATTTCCCCTTTCATTGTCGAATAAATATGATTACGGACAGCATGAGTGATCTTAGATGAGCAGTATGACTGCGAGTCGCTTTTTGACGCAATTATTTAAAAATATTAATCCTAACAATTAACAAAAACATAATAACTCAGGTCAGTTATCCATTTTCAACTCATGATAACTGATCCACAATAGTATTCTCTCAGCTTTGCACGCTTCAGCTTTTTTAGGTGAGATAACAGTTAGCCCCAACAAACTCAGACGAGTTATCATATTGCACCTCATGCTAACTGCTTCCCACTAGCCTTCATTCATTGTTAGGCACATTAGCATTTTTGGATCAAATCTCCCTTTAAAATCTGACTCTGATTCAGCATTTTTTTTGTTTCGCTCGCTGACCTTTGGCGCAGAAGTACTCCATGTCCTCTGTCTCAAAGTCTGCCGTGAAGTTCTCCTCGACTGAGAACTCCTCTTTAGCCGCCAGCTCATTCCCCTCTGACACACATTCCTCCTCTTCCTCTTCCAGACCATCATCGTGGGGACCTAAACACACGCAGAGTACAGTTACATACTCCTCATAGACACTGTGTAGACTTACTATTGATAAATCCACTTTTACTACACTACAGAGTGACATCTGTTGGTGCGAGTAGTTAGCGTGTTAGAGTATTAGCTGCACGTGCAGATACAGCTTGTGTATCAGCATGTGATCCGTATGTTCTTCTCTATGGAGTATAGATGCCAGAGCATTGTCATTTACATTTTACAGCTCGCTGTTTGACTTTCCATTCAGGATTATTGCTAAAATGGTCAAAAAACCTGCCATATTACAGCACTCAATGCTGTCTTTAATGCTACTGCCCTTTAAAATTAGAGCTGGGTCTCTTGGTCTGGCAATGAGAAACCTGTGCATTTCTACTCAAATACAGCTAAGGGCTAATGGCTTTAAATATTTACTGCCAAAAAGCTGACACTAATGATGAGGCTATACGAAGTACAGTATGGTTATAGATAGAAAGTACTGAGGCGTCCTAAGATATTCTTTCTATCCGAATCCAGCAGTTACAGCAGAGCCGAGTGGCCGTGTAGCAACTGCAGTAGTCACATTACACACGGTTCATCTCCCCGTGCCTCCAGCTGATGACTCAGAATCAGTCTCTGGAAAAGCACACCGTCCAACATTTCTGTCCGGAGTAATGAGCAGAAACACACAGAGGCCAATACACACATACACACATCCTCATTTACACATGCTATAAGAGCCTAACTGCTCCTAACCAAATACAAAATGCAAACAGAGAGTGACACACACACACACACACACACACATATTTCAAATAAATAATGTTAAAGGAATGGAATCAGAGTTGCACAATTTTCCCTAACCTAAAATGTAGTCGATCAGCCAAGACATGTTTGGTGGTGGCTGACATTTGCTTCGTTAATTTTTTGCACTAATAAGTAATGGAAGTCTATCTCACCCAAAATCTTTTCCACAAATACTTCATATAAAATCTTCATATACTTGCTTTAAACGACATTGTTAAGCTACATCTGATCTCATTTAAAAAAAAAAAATCATTATTTAGTAAAATAGCAGACAAGAGTCTGTATTTACAAATTTAGGTTCAACTTTGGAAGGTTAGGCCTAAGGGGCGGAATGATACCAAATTGCGGCAAGGAAAAAAAGTTATTCCGGGGTGTCCACGACGGCTGTTCCCAATAACGTTAAACCGTTCAGCTACACTGTAAAGTTTTGTTCATGTTTATAGATGACAGTAAGTCAGACTGTGTCCTAAACCGCATCAGCAAGTCTGTATGACATTACCGAAGAACAGGATGCAGGTTGAGGCAGGATATTTACAGAAAAGATTTGGGGAAAATACTTTTTAGGTTCATAGCGCCAGTGCAAAACTAAAGAAGCAAATGTCAGAAACCAAACATGTCTTGGGGTAAGTGGGAAAATTGTGCATGTTCGATTTTCCATTCCTTTGATGAACCATTCCTTTAAAGGAGTATACTGTGTGTTTACATTAACAAACACTGTAACGAAATACAAAATGCAATCACCCTCACAGAGGCACACAGACGCACACACAAAAGTCTAGGGTGGATATGCATGAGCAAAAAAACACATGTAGCCAAATACAAACATGCATATTACACATTCACTTATAGAATGTATAATATGCATATATATGAGTAATAGCTGCTCATAATAAAAAAGCAAAATGCAAAAACACACTCGCACCATATTTACTTATACCATATGACTCTAATGTGTGTATGCGTGAGCAAAAACCTCTTGTAACCAACTGCAAATTGCAATCCCAGCAGTTCATGTGCAGAAAAAAAAAGTTCCTCTTTGACCAAAACAGCTTTGAACCCACATAATGTCGATACTCTAAGCGGCGGAACAATGCGTCGGGAGGCAAGTTGCTTGCTTGCTGCCTCCTGACTTTTCACACAGACATTAGCACGGGAGCGGGGAAGAAAATACTTTTATTAATTTGTTCGCCTTATCACAGGGTACAATGTTGATTTTTCACATTTACATACCATGCCTTTGGGTAATACAGCGCCGCAATCTTAAAGGAAACACTTTTCTGTGTGATTAATTTTTTTCCCCCTATGTGCAATATTATTTCTCTAAATCTAAATGATTTGGGGACTTTTGCTTGTAGCCGTACATCTCTTTTCGGTATTTGCATATTACCGTTTTGCAGCAAGCCAGAGTTCTGATGGAATTACGGTACCCGAGTTGTATTAAGGCATAGAGAAAAAAAAACAAAAAAAACACTGCATTTGAATATATAATGCTTCTGCCTCCAAAAAGAAAAAGATCTTTTGCGTTGCATATTTTGAGCAACTTCACCAATATGGCCATTATTCCAGTGTTCATTTCTGTGTGTTTGTGTTTATCTCCATACATGATCATCTCGATACGTGATAAATGATCTGATGTATGAAAGATACATTTACAGGCATTTACTTAATACTAAAGCACAAAGGCCACACCTCTTTCACTGGGACTAAAGCACAGAGGCCACACCTCCTTCACTAGGACTGAACCACAGGGGTCATGCCTCCTTCACTAAGACTAAAAACAAAGGCCACGCCTCCGTCACTGAGGCTAAAGCACAAAGGACACACCTCCTTCACTGAGACTGACATGCACAGACTGGAACTGACAGGCACAGAGGCCACACCTCCTTCACTGTGACTGATGGACATTTAGGCCACGCCTTAACTGGGACTAAAGCACAGATGCCATGCCTCCTTCACTGGGACTGACGGACACTTAGGCCACGCCTCCTTCACCGAGACTAAAGCACAAAGGCCACACCTCCTTCACTGGGACTGAACTACAGGGGCCATGCCACCTTCACCAAAACTAAAAACAAAGGCCACACCTCCTTCACTGAGACTGACATGCACAGACTGGAACTGACAGACACTTAGGCCACGCCTCCTTCACCGAGACTAAAGCACAGAGGCCACACCTCCTTCACTGGGACTGACGGACACTTAGGCCACGCCTCCTTCGCTGGGACTGACGAGCACAAAGGCCACCCCTCATTCACTGGGACTAATGGTGCGTTCGGCAGGACCTCGTCAACTCGGAAACTCGGAAATTACCGAGTTTACTACCAGGATTACTACACCTGGTACATACGACGCATTCACTAGGACTAAAGCACAGAGGCCACGCCTCCTTCACTAGGACTAAAGCACCGAGGCCACGCCTTTTGTTATTTCCTCCTTTAATATCACTCAGAATAGGTAACTAGTCACTTGCACAGTTATCACTGCCTGCTACATCTGAATATTCTCTCTTGCAAAAAAAAGTGAGGTCAAAGGTCTCTCGCAACACACACGTCCCCAGAGGTCGCTTCTGTTTGTTCTATTGCAGCATGCTCCACTTAATAGAGTGATTATTCCGGTTCAAAACCCTCCGAGAGTGCGCACTTTGTTCCTGAACGAGAGGCGCTGCAACAAAAAAAACAAAAAAACACCCTGCTCTTTTCATTAACGCTCGCAAATGATCCCTTTGTAGTGCGCAGGAGCTGGGTTTACATGAAAAGAATTAGCGTGGAGATCTCCAGCAGACGCGGCGCACAGCGCTGGAGAGCACCACTTTGAATTAGGATGCAGGATTGCGATCGTATCGCGGCCCGGGCCCCTTTCCCGAATCGCAGGAAGGGAAGGATGAAGAGAGGGAGGCTCATACGGGCTCGATACGTCTCAATATGCTAAAGCGGCGTGGTGTCGATAAGCATCAGGCATTGTATCGAAGCGGAGATCGCTGAAGCTCGACATGTTTGCCAGGGTGGAGAAAAAACGTCTCTATACACACAGAAGCCAAACACACACACACACATTAAATGGAATAAATTTGTGTCGCTGAGCGAGGTGCGGATGTCAAACCTAATAAAATTTACCTCGCTACATCAGCAATACTGCAGTCGCTGATAGTCAATCTGAAGATGGAAAGCAATTCAACAGATTTACACGATAACACTTAGAGTATTACATGTCAAATCAACAATTTCAAAGGCTGCCTCATTATGCCAGGTGTTGATTACTTAAAGCTCGAAAGTCTTCCCCACATGTTTAGCTTATTATACAGCATTCACAGCATGGACACGCCTGCAATAATTTCACACAGTAAAATGATAAGAATAATGAACTTCTAACCAAGAAGCAGTGTATTTTCTACTCATTTTCTGATAATGCAGCCCCTGACTATATTTAGTTGTGTACTGTTAAAACGACATCACACTCAGGGGGTGAGTTAGGAAAAAAACAAAACACACACACACAACATGGGACGAATGGTCATCCTCGGATCTACTTGAGATCTCAACTACGTAACAATTTAGCTGAAGCTGGCTACTTTAGGGTCTAAAAGTCTGAGTTAGGAGATTCTCCTGATGGCAGGTGTGTGTGCACCTCTCCGCAGATGTGTGTGCACAGCTGCCGATGTGACAGTGACTAAAATCGCCTTTTCGTCCGAGTCATGTTTTGACACTATTTTTAACCTTGTTACTATCGGGTAAAAAATGACCTCTACATAATCTCTTAATCTTATAACGTCTCTGTCAACATGGTTTCATTCTGATCGGAACTGTGTGGGCGTGTCAGGTCGCAGCATGATTGGCAGTGGTGTCTCCCTGGCAACAAAAACAACCAGACGCGAGTAGGAACGACGAAGCAGAACGTTTCCCGCAATGCTTTCGTTTTTACACAAGTCGTGAGGCAAATACTTTGCATGGGGGCATTTTGTAAATATTTCTAAAACGAGAAGTGCTACATCAATCGTTATTGAATACAGCACTTATTATATTAAGTTCAAAATCTTAACGTGATTTAAAAGGTCAAAACAAAGTATTATTAAGAAACCAATTTACAATCACTAATTAACCATGACTCTATATATATATTTGAGATAAAAGACCCAAGAACTATGAATACGCCATGTTAAACAAGTATATATATTTTTTATCTGGATTTAAAAACACCTATTGGACTAGCAGTCCTACTTGTATGCTGCTGATTTAAACGCCGCTGCAGTGGTGCAGAAGTGGCACCGTTACCGCTTCTAGTTTTAAATGAAACTTTACTGTCCTTTCATTTGATGACATCATGGCGGATATAACCAGATCCCTACCTTTCTACTGCACTAGGTGTAGACGTCTAGGGCGACTGCTGAAGGTTATCTTGTTGCAGTCCAGCCACTCTGCTAATCCTTGTTCCTTTCGTGGCTTAAAAAAAAAAAAAAGCTAGGTAGAACCACTCGCCATTACCGTGCATACTACTACGCTAAAAATTGCGCAATAATGCAGAATGCAAGAGTGCAGTTTTGATCAAAATGGCTGAGTGAGCGAGAAATAATTTACTGCAATTTCTGTGGATGGGGTGAAGCGGGTCGCTGGTGTAAGCATATTCTTAATTCATATTTGTACATGGTATTACCTAATGTTATCGTCTTCTATTAGACAAAAAAAAAAAAATAATGGCAGAAAAAACTCTGAAAATACCAGTGTTGTTCTTTCTTTTGGAGTCTTTTGCAGAAACTATAGATAATATTAAGAAGCTAATCATGAAGTTGACGGGGGCTTTTAAGAAGTTTTCCCCCCCCCCCATGTTAATTAGAGTAACTGAGCCAAGCGCATAAAGTTTCATGTTGGAAAAATCCTTTAACGACTGTTCTACTGATCTCACATTAAACTCACACTCCTCGCCTTCCATGGTACACAGCAGAACCACTAACTGATAGCAAATTAAACCTGGACGAGAGTGTATGAGGCGTGATTGGCTGTCAAGAGTTCAGAGTTGTAAGGTGTGTATAAATTTGGGGTCCGTGGGCGTCTGATGGCGATAGTTCACGTTATCAGCAGAAGCCACAGTGTGGTGTTGCCATCCCAAACCAGGTCTCCAATTCGTCCCCTAATTAGGGCGGAGGTAATTGAATCGAACGGAACAAAGCGGCCGATCTCTACGAGCGTGGAAATCGTTTCACTCCTACCGACGGCGTGCTTTTAGATTTTTTTTTTTTTTAATCTCGCCATGCCATTGAAATCGGGAGCAGGCTTGGCTGGAGGGGAATGAAACGCGTGCCCAGCACCTGAGACCCAACATGAATGCGAAATGCTCCTCGCATGCCTATAGGGACGTCCGACCTGGCATCAGTCGTGCCAGGCTCCTTTAGTGCCAAGGCAGAGGCTGGCGCGCCGTTGGAAGGTCCAGGTTGGCGCATATGCACATATATACACACACACACACACACACACACACATGCTTGCTGCAGTCCTCTATACAAAAGCATACCAGCAGGGCTTTGGGGTTTCAACTTTGGTTCAGTTTTAACACTGCAACACCATCAATGTACATTTTAATGCTGTGTTTTTGGTTTATTACTCCATAAACTTTGTACTTCCTCATGGTACTGTTCATAATTTAACTGACTGACATTACTAGTGTGTGTAGCACTCCTGAGTTCTAGCACTTACTCCAACCTTCGTGTTTAGTTGTGGCTCTCTGTTCTTCCTATAAAGACAATTCCAGCGTTATGGATGTGACATTTGAACCAATACTGACTTGCAAAGGGTCTCGTTGCCTGCATCACTGAGACAGCTGTATATCTAGTCATGTGACCTTCCAGTGAGAATTCAGACCAATATTTAAAAGCAAAATATTTGTTTATATATTAGTGATATATAGCAATAGGAGACAACTTTTAGGAGACAACACATTTTCAACAAACACTATGAACTTTAAAGTTATTTGCAGAAAACATTAATATGAAAAGGAACTTGAATGAACACAAAGTATGTTGTTGTTTTGTTTTTTTGTATGTGTTGTTTTGGTGTATATATTACTGAGAAAAACCTAGTGTTATGGATGTGGCGTGTCTGAAACAAACCACACAACCGCATGGGTAATCACTGCATGAAACAACCAAAGTAGGAATTAAGAATAAACGAAAAAAAAAAAAAAAAATTATATTGATTTAAGTTGCAATTTAAAAGTGATTTTTTTTTTCTTCTAAAGTTGTATTCACAACTTTATTTTTCCAGAGTAATGCTGACATTTACATGGAATTACCCATAATCATCTTTC
>JAOUQW010000024.1:9441850-9452562 GCA_028565825.1 Olivaichthys viedmensis | reverse complement strand
CACACACACACACACACACACACACACACACACACACACACACACACACACACACACACACACACACACACAGTCTAGATTTTATTTTTGCACAATATGATTTTTATGAATGTAAAATATGTTATTACATTTTTTATTATACAAGTATAAACTTAAATTGTATTATTGTATTATTGTATTATTATTATTACTATTATTATTATTATTATTAATGTTAAACATTGAGCTTGAGAGAAACATTGCTTCTGTCCCAAATTTTCCTATTTATCGAATTTGTGTCTGTGTGTGTGTGTGCATGTGTGTGCGTGCATGTGTGTGCGTGCATGTGTGTGCGTGCGTGCATGTGTGTGTGTGTTTCCATCATTATACTAGCGGTTAATGAAGGCAAAAATGCTGAGTTAAATCTTAATTAGGTCATGTTTGCTGGATGCGTCCATTAAAGGCAAAGATCCCTGATTAAAAGATTTAACTGCTAATGCAGGTCAACGTCGCAAACAACAGATCATTAGAATCACTGCAGCGTATCGTGCGCACACACACACGCGCGCACACACACAAACAACAAACGAACAGCCCACCAACTCCGATGTTTTCTGATGCTTACTGAGTTTACAGACTTCCTCTCTGCCTGTTTGAGCAGAACCATGTTTTGTCCAGTTTCCATGTGTGCATTAAAGGCGCATGTGTGTGCTTTCCACGTCCAGCGCCTCCGAATTGGAGTGGCATGAAAGCACGGCTGGCATTTCACTAGGCCATTAAAAATCTGGAGGCTCCTCTGAGCGTGCCTTTGGGCCTCGGCAGATGCCAGGCTCTGTGAGTTCTGCATTGCTTTTACACTCCGCACACACATACACATACACACACACACACACACACACACAAGCGGTGCCACCCAAACTGGCACTCGCAGGCGCCTATTAAAGGCCCGGGGTCGTCCTCCAAATGTTCAACAGCGATCGTGCTCTCTGTAGCTCAGGTGCGAGCTCTTATTAGCTCCTGCGCTCATTTGAGCCCAGACCAATTTTACGCTGATTGTTTTTTGTTGTTCGGAGGCTGAAGGTGGAAATATTGATATTAGAAAACAAATATATCATCTGATATTCTCTTTTAGAATTTGGCCTTCAAAGGTGGGGTCAGCAAAGACGTACTGTAATATTTGGCGAGATTCTCCTCCCATTCTGGTGGATTCAATCAAATATCTGCTCAGAGAAAAAAAACGTCAGTCTCTGTGACGCCCCAGGTTCTGTAAACGGGAGAGAAAACAAATGATGTGGACCACCAACATCCAACCAATCAGGACAAGGAGGCGGTTCTACTTGCCTGTCAATTCAGAACGCCCCTCCTCTTCCACTAGCATTCAATCGTTCTAGTCCAGTGTTTTGGGGGCGTGGTTTTTGGAGGGAACACTGAAATGAGGTGCTGTATTTGTTTGAATTTTGAGTTTCAAAATAGCTATCTTCAGCTAACTTCCACCAAATCCTCTGACTATCCCTTTAATAATTAAAAAAACACTTTCAAGATTTGTAGTCTGTCACATTTACGCCAGTTCACTTTTGGTAGTGCTGTCAAAACTTGGTGTACCATATAAGGTTAATCCTCACTGCTTCTATCACAATAATATGAAATTAAATTTTATATTAATGAGAGTTGCAGAGAATGATCAGTGTATCAACCACTCCAGATAAAACTATATATATATATATATATATATATATATACATATTATTCTTCCATCAAGGAACGGGGGTATATCTGCCACGGCAATTTCACTTCGCCGCTTAAGAAGCGCGAGTTTCTTTCGCAATAAATTCCTCAATTAATTCAATTCTAATTTGCTTCCGCTTCTTATTTCTACTATTGATAGTTCCGCTTCTTAATACCCCAGCCAAAAAAAGTCAGAGGGAACAGAGCACAAGGATAAGATCTAAATATTACCCTTGGCAAAGAGAAGCGCCAAGTCTGATGAACGTTTCAAAAGCGTGATTCTTCATGGATCGGCAAAATCTTTTCCACTTTTTAATTAAAAGTAAAGAAAATAGAAGTTAATTATCCTGTAAAGATTAGCTACTGGGCATCTTTCTGTAAATTGGTTCTAATTAAAAGGAAATTGTCAAATGACATTCAAAGTGCTGTCCTTTGAAAGTGTGACAGAGAGGCATGGGTTTTTTTCTTTTCTTTTCTCTCTCTCTCTCTCTCGCTCCCTCGTGTTGGTTCTTAATTCTTGATCGGACCTCGTGGAACTTCGAGCAGGAGTTCAGAGTTCCGTGTCCGTGAGTTCAGTGTACGCCTGGAAACATGGCTGCTTGTTGGAGGTCATGCCTGCGGTGGTTCACGCTGTAATTATTCGATTGTGTTGATTGTAAAGTTTTGGGTCAGGGTCAAGAGTCGAATCTAACCTTAGGGATGACACAATCGCACAAAAGATTCATAGGAAATCAAACAAGTGAGAGTAATTATGCTGGATTTCTTGGGAATGAAGTTATGATGAAATGATAACCCCGACCTTCACTTCAACCTTAACTTCAACCGTAAGTTCTCGTAACTTTGCATGCGTACTTCTGAGCCATCAGAATTCTCACGCATATTTGAGAAGGGCAAATAAATAACAATTTGAGTTTTATAAAGGGGACGTCTGTGTAATATGGCAAAGTGTGTGACTCAGAAATTGCTGCAAACTCTTCGTCAGAGCTTTCGTGTCTCGATTTCATCAACTGTTTATTATTACATGAGACGTCAGGTTTGGGGATTCTACGACGTTCAATGTAACACAGTAGTGTAGTGGCATAAAAGGTTCTGATGGTTCTCTTGGGGATAGGAATTATGCCAAATATTTCTCTCACACAAACATCATAGGAATCCTGACAAGTTGAGGGTTATATAGTAGGATTTCACACAGGTTAAGTCGTAAGAAACGCAACGAAAGCAAGCCCAGCTCCATTGACCATTAATAATTAAAACCTTTTATAATGGATTATAGTCAGAATCCGGTTTATTGGACAAGTAAGAAATTGCTGAGAAAGAATTTTAAAAAGGATTTTAAAAAAGTATTAAGTGAACAGCGCAAGTAGTTTTAAGATTAGAGATGAATGTGATTAGATAGAGATTAGATCATTTTTATAGATAATCAAGAGATATGGATTAAGATCTCGAACTAGTAATCTGAAGATGACAAATTAAGTGAGAAACACTGTGAGAAACAATTCCTGATGGCCACTTTGTTCACTTCTGACACAGTCACTTGAAGCTCAGTAACAAGTTTGCCAGTCCAAACTGATCCTCATCATACTGTTCATGCTACTCATTTCATTTTGTCAAAACAGACTTAAACAAGAACAGCAAATCAGCAGTAAGGGTGAGAGACAAACCTGTAGCAATTGAAAGTGCAATAAATGTTGTCATGTGCATCATTCAACAAATGAACATAAATGAACTGGGATTAAGTTACCTCAGTGATAAATGAGGAAATGATGCATCAGAAAGGCAAGTAGCCTGGGAAAAACAGGACAACCTTATCAAGCCTTTGACATTGCATCCTGGGATATAACAGTATAACTTCAAATTCGACTAAAATTTGAAATTTGAATGATTTATTCAAAGTTCTTGTTGGGGATTTAAAGATGCTATATGAAATTCGGTAGCGTGGTAGTATGGGTTTTTAAGCATTTTCAAGGAATTAAGGTACGGATTATTAGAAACACTTTTGTCGATCATTGAGACAACAGTTATTTTAATACTGAAGCGATGAGACTAAAAAACGAAATGCGGCTCCAATGAATTAATTTTTTTTCCTGGAGACTTTTAATACCATTAAGAATCAGAGACCCACCTCTCTTTCAGAGTGTGTGTGTGTGTGTGTGGGTGAGAGTGAGCGAGTGGTCTGGCAGTAACAGAGACGAAGACGGCACACTGACCTTTCGACAGAGCAGAGGGGAGAGGCCCTCTGTCAAAAGACTCCTCTAGAGATGACAATCCACCCTACTTCCACCTCAACCTGACAGTGCACACTCCCTCTCTCTCCCTCTGTCTCTCTCTCTCACACACACACCCCCTCTCACACAGAAGCTATACTGTTATACCTACTCAACACCTACCCGCCCTGTGTATGGCAACACTTCAGTGCCTGAAAGATTAGAACCTAATCTACTTCATCATTGTACTCGTCCTGTATGTCATCTTTTTATGTCAAGCAACACCAGCAAGGTAATTAATATAACAAACTTGCTATTAATAATAAGAAGGTAATTAGCAATAATAATAATAATAATAATAACACTAATAATACCACTACTACTACTAATAATAATAATAAGTGCCAGTTAAACAGTGACATTTACAATAATAAACAAAACACATATAAAAATACTGTTATTATTACTATAATAATAATAATAATGATAATAATAATAGTAATAATAATAATAATTGAAGCCACTTCAGTTAGAATAATTAAATGCATTATTATTGTATTAAAATAAAACTAAAAAGTGTAATAATAATAAAGATAAAACCATTATTATTAATGATTATTATTATTATTAGTAGTATTAGTAGTAGTAGGAGTAGTGTTTCATTCTTATTTCTGTTATTTCCAATATGTTATTATTATTCTAAACGCCACTGGTGAATCTGCAGTCTTGACAATAAGACTTGCTATATTTGTTACAGCACAGAGCTCTGGGACAAAAGCGTCCATTACAATCGTATCACTCAGTCCCACTGAGAATACTCCAGCCTAAATATCACACCCTCCCTTTTACAAAACACCTCCGTATTACAAGCAAATTACTACTGCAGTTCGAGAAAGCCGGGCAGGAACAAAGACGGGCAGCCGTAATTATATCTCTCCGTGTGCGGCATGCGAATGGGCATCCTTCTCCGGCGGGGCATTCCCCAGAGGCAACCCGGGCATCAGAATGATGGCCAAATTATTTTGCGCCCCGATTATCGTATTTACCGCCGGTGCATTATGACAACAGAGATGTTTACACCTGTCTCGGCGAGGAGAGGCAAGGTTTGCGCTCTCTAATTTTGCAAACGTACGGTATGCATATGAGCTCGTTGGCAGGGATTTAAATTAGGTCAGGGCTGGAATACATCAACGGCAACCCATATGTGCACCATACACCCCCCCTCCACAAAACTCTGTAATTTCTCTGTGTGTTCGTCTTTCGTCTTTGCTCTGAAAACTCGGCGATGAAGAAGCCTCGACACACTGCAGGAGCGTGATATGTGCAAATCACATTTGCAGATGAGCTTGAAACTCCCTTTAATATTCAGATATCAGGCGGCTGAGGCTCGATTCCAGGAGAGAGGGAATAAAAGAGAGAGAGACGAGATTCCCTCATTATTACGGGAGGCGATCAACCGGTTTACAGTTTTACATTTTTCTCTCCGCAGATGTACGGCCGAGAGAAAACATCGCCCTTGTTGCCGATAACGATGCAAATAGTCAAAAAGCCTATGAAAGATTCCGACGAAAAATCCAAAGTCGCTTCTTAACAACGTTTTCTTTCTCTTGTCTCCTTTCGGCTTTCGTTGCTGCAGATTATTGGCGAGTTAGATTTTTATTTATTTATTTATTTTTATCCCTCCTTCCCGAGGAAGTCACGTGCCCGTCTGCTCTGTCGATGAAAGGTACTGTTGCCATGAGATACAAGGAACATGTGCCAGTTCCCGCTGCCAGTCAGGCATCAAATGCAATCACAGCAGGAGTCCAGCTCTGGGCACCAACAGCAGCACAGTGCCACACACTGTGCCCAGCCCGCGTTTAGCCTGTTAGGCACCCTGAACCGCGACATGGCACTGCAGTTAGCTTCGAAATGACTCGTATGAGAAATCCCAAACATTCGCTTATCAAGTTCCTCGAATTTGAAGCAAGGTAAACCTTTTGGTCATGCTAAAGAGCTTGGGACAATCCCAACAAAGCTATTGGGGGAAAAAAAGCTGTTAGCATATTAGCATGAGAAAGCGTCTACTACGGTCGGTGCACCTCAGGGGTGCCCGCTAGGCCCTAAGGTTCCTTTACTTGCTGACACCCAACCCTGTACCCTGTACACCCTCAAATTGCATTCCTTTCTAATTGGGTGACAGCGGTGCTGCTATTTCGATAACGCAACCTCCTCCGTTTTATCCCTCCCTCCTCCTCCTCCTTTTTTAGCCTCCCCATCATATTTGTCTCCTGCTTGTTAGCCCCTGCGTCAAATATGTCTCCGTGCCATTTTAATTACAGCCTCAGCAATCTCTTGTGTGGCATTCTGGAACAACACCGATCTGCAAAAAAGGTGATAAGTGGGAGACGCCACCCGGCTTTGGTATCAGTCATAAACAGACACTTAATTGAATCATTTGACCTCAGAGGCAGAGCATGCAGCACGAAGGAAAATGATTTTTGGAATATTAAGGCAGTTTGGTCTGCAGTACATAAACCGTAGTCATTTTGGCTGCACGCCCACTTCTCTGCAATGTGGGCCACACTATAGCACAGATAAGTGAGTCTCTGTGTGTGTGTGTCGAGGTCCCATGTTTCCCCTTTTTTCGTAGCGCCTTCCTGTTTAGGGGTAGCTGTCAGGAGGAGATGGCATGCGTTCAACACCGCTGCAGGTTTGGTTTCAAGGTTTCCGACACACACATATACACACACACACACACACACACACACCCCCTCACAGTTCAACACCGATTTGACTAGCATTCTCTCTCTTTTTTTTTTTTCCCAGGCAGGCCATTTCCAGATGCGGCCCGAGTTATCAAATCGAACAGACACGCAATCCGGGTCCAATGTCACTTCTCCTCATTATGTTAATGGTTAATGCATGCAAATGAAAACATTCCGGCAATTTGATTTCTTTGAAGATGGTTTGCATATTGTCTTAGCCATAATGACGGCGCAACTTGGTGCCCCCGACTTTTCGATTTATGCGAGGCTAGTTCGTTCATTTTTATCAGTGCCGAGTTCATTTCTAGGGCTAGTGGAAAAGGTTGGGCGGTTTTTTGTTGGTTTTTTTCCGTCCCTCGACTCTTCTCTTTCACTATTTAACTAATTAAAGATTCAGGTAACATAAGCAGATTTTTCACGCTATTGGTGTTTTTCTTAATTAAGAAACAAATGAATTCTCCCCAGCAAAATAGATGGAACAACGGGATAGGGTGCCAGAGGCCAGATGCTGCTGCTCTTAATTAGAAGTCACTCCATTGTCTGAGCCTTTCAAATGAAGCTCCAATCTAAATGGATATCAAAAGAGCTGCTGGAGTAAAAGGTGAGGGGGAGAAAGAGAAAGAGAGAGAGAGAGAAAGAGAGAGGAAATCCAACCATTTAAAATAATCCAAAAATAAAGATAATGGAAGACAAAAGATTTGTCCTGGCAGAAGGAGACTTCTACCTATGGGTGAGAAAAGAGGCTGAGCTCTCTGGCTTCAGAAGAATGAGGTTAAAAAAAAAAAAAGAAGCTCACTACCCCTGTGCCCTCTGTCCCTCCCTCTAGCGACTGAAGCAGTTCGGATCAGAGACGATGGCGAGTCTTTTAACTTTGGAGCGTCGACAGTTTTTTCATCAGCTCTCTCGCCGACGGCCTTTTGAGTTAAAAAATAAAAACAGAACTTGGCTTCGTGGTGCAGCTGTTTTGCCATAATGATGTTCATAGTCTTGAGGAAGCAGGGAACTTTCTAAAAGTGAGTTCAAAGTGTCTAAAAACATGCTGCTTTGTGATTTGGGTTCCTTTCTTTTCTTTTATGGCTAAATTTAAAAACACTCAAATAACAATCCACAAAAAATAAGGGATGGGGTTGTTTTGAAAGTTCTGAAACCTACTCAGTGTGAAGCGCAGTCATTTAGGTAGGTTAGCTGGACTGCGTTCAACGCCGCGTGCCCACATGTGTTGCCAAGCCCATAGGTCCTTCTTCAGATGGCATGGCTTTGGGGTTCCCAGAAGATGGGCAGGCGCCCAGCGATACAGGCCCAGGACCACTCGGACCCGCGGGCTGCGCCATCGATGCCCACTGCGTGTGCCAGCCTGGACCGATTCAAAGGGACTGCCTTCGGAGGATCAGGTATGTGGCGATATCCGTTTCCCTTTGTAATGCATCCAGTCAAAGGCGACTTTTAAGTCGCACTGGTGCCTGTCCTTTCATTTCGGCCACGGCCTTGTAATTGATTTCCGAGTTTCCAGAAAATTTTGGACGCCAAATAAGGTTTGTGGAAATGGTCTTTTCTATCTTTTGCTGGACAGGGGAAATTTGACGCCATTTCAAATGCCTAAAAATGGGATTTTTTTTCTCTCTCTCTCTCGTTTAAGCACAAAAAATTCAGTAATCAATAGATATTTCAAAAGCATGTTTTTCCCTCCAATACTGCCAACATTTTTTAATGAGCTACCTTTGAGCTGCAATTTCATCAACACTACTCTCTATACCTTGTCAGAATATTAGTCAATACGTAAAAATAAAAAAATAAAAACCTCAATTTGAAATGTAACAATTTCATGCAAGGCCGTGTAAACGTGGCTCCCTAGGCGGCTGTCTTCCTTATTAAAACAGGCATGTTTTAAACACCTCTACTTATCCCACCAAATTACCATAATCCTCCCTCTGTTCAGCCCATGCACTTTTTTTTCTTCTTCTGCGCTCTCGTTTGTTTATTTCTATCAGCGCGGGAGATTAGGTGGGCAGATTACCTAGCGCCAAAACACGAGACGCCATCAAAGACGGCAAGGATAATGTCACTCTTTTCCCCCTTGCTTTCTCTCCCCCTCCCTCTGTCTTTACCGAGCGCTGGAACAATGGCAGAGCGTGACAACGGGACGAGCTGATCCAGAGGGACGGGCAGCGTGTAAACACTGGGGCTGAACACGGAGTTCAGGGAATTATTCCAATTTGATGGGTGTATGTGTTTATGAAAGCGACATGATGAAAAAAAGGCCTGGTCTGCCCTTTCCAGCACTCCTTGTGACTAGACTTACATTTCAATTAGGGGTGATTAAAAAGCATGGTGAAAATAAAAATAGCTGGCCAATACCATACATTGAAAAATCAAAACTGTCCAAAATACTGATAGTAATGGCGTTGATGAAATTCCTGTGATGAAAAAAAGTCTCTTACCACGACCATACATGTGATTTAAAAATCGGACTAACATAATGATGTTAACGCGCTGCCCTTTTGTATATCTAGGTCTCACACTTGCAAATTTGAGACCATGTTGCACGAAAAAAAGGACGAGGGTTAAGGTTAAGGGTTAGGTTCGGGTTTGTCTCTTTTTGTATAAAATCAGATGAAATCCAACCAAATTGTCCTCATTCAAGTTCGTACAAGTTTGTCATGAGGTTCATATCCTTTACTGGCTTTTCAATTTAGAATTAGGAGCGATTAAAAAGCATGGCAACACAAATTAGCCAGACAATACCATACACACAATCAAGAAATCAAAACTGTCCCAAAATACTGATCCTAATTGATTAATTAGTATCGGTTAATGAAACGTGACGAAAACTGGCCTTGTCCTCTTAAAAAGCAGGGCGAAAATAAATTAGCCAGCCACTACCACACGTCTAAAAATCTCAACTATTTAAAAATACTGATACGAATAAACATACTAAACAATGCATTTAGATAGCTGATCGTCATGAGTAAAAAAAAAAAGTCATCCATAGATATCAAGGATATTCAGCTTTTCTTGTTGATATTCTTGTTAGTGGTACTGATTCTATCTCAGGTTGAAAAATATATATTCAGGGGGGAAAAAGTCCACAAATGAGCAGGGAACAACCATGTTACAAATCACTGACATAGCTGACTTAGAGCAAAAAAGTTTGTTTCTTTACTTCTAGGTGACATTTCTGTGCGACTGCCTAATTAATTCTCCTTTGGGGTTCTTCATAGCGCCCTTTAATTTCTCTCTCTATGTGTGTCTCTCCCTTTCTTTCTCTTTACCTAGCGGTGAAAGAGTGAAGTCAACGTGCATATGATGATGGTGACACATCCATGAGGTTCTATGAGGGTGAAAGGCTGAACAGCACTTACAGTGCCAACGAAAGAGAGACGGAAAGTGATCGAAAGTTCCTCTTTCGCTCCGATCATAGGATGTAGCGTTACTTGAAGAATCATTAGCTAAGTTAGGTAGCCAATTTTTCCTGCTAACGTTAGCTAGCGACATTCGCTTGCTGGATTAGGATAATTTAATTGACGCAGTTCAGTTAATAGATCTAGGCTAATGGATCCCATTCCTATATTAAGTAACTATGTAAATGAAGCTGACCATGTCAGACTTTGCCGAAGCACGAGAACGCATTTATAGTTAATTACATCTTTGAGTAGTCCTTTAGTTCTGAGAAGAATTTTTAAATAGCGTTTTTGTTCATTGATGGCGTACACACACAATAAAGTCATAAGAAACTCCAGGGCCATAGTGTATTATTGACTCTGATTTGTAAGGCCTTGGGTTTTTATTAAAATGCTCAACCAAAAAAAGCATTATATTTGATTCATTCAATCCTGTCACCTTCAATTCTGTCACATATCTTAAAGAAAAAGACCTTTAAAAAAAAAGTCTATGGGGAATAGGCATGGGCGGTATGGTAAAAAATTTAAATCATAGAAAAATCATATTACGATACTTGAAGATTGTTTCATGATACACATTGTGTATCACAATAAAAAAATAATTTATTGAATGTCTAAAAAAACAAATTATTTAACAAAAATAAAAGGAGACATTAGGT
>JAOUQW010000024.1:9416174-9428608 GCA_028565825.1 Olivaichthys viedmensis | reverse complement strand
GTGCTTATTCTTTGTACTTTCAAAACAATGCATCGTAAGCATTTTCAGCAGGTCTCATGATTCCTCATACGTATACAATAAAGAATACTTGATGATGCATAACAACAAATGGCACTATTCAGCACAGTATACTAGCAAAAGCTTAACATTTAAGTCCCAGCTTTAGTTCAGCTTCAGTTATTCATCTTAAAGCATATTATTCAGTACCATGAATTATTCCGTAACTACAGTGAAACTGATAGGGAAGGTATGGAGTTGTAGGAATGTCTGGACTCACCAACGGTTCCTGGGGGTTTAAGGGGTTAAATTATCTGCAAAAACATTACTACCGTCTTAAAGCCCTGTTCTGAAGTGTGTATAGAACTGCTAACCTTCCAGACGTAAATCGTTTATGCTGTTTACTTGCCGTGGCTTTGTCACGTGTAATTTTCCAGCCTGCTCTTTAAACGCTGTCTGCTTTATAGTCCTGGTTTGTGGACTGCTGATGTACAAATCGAGCTGAGAGGCTTGTCGTATAATCCTCCTGCAGCACCTACTCCTTAATGATGGAAGGGGGTTTCATCCTAAAACCACAAAATCTAGGTTTCATACACGCAGGCAAGCAAGTCATCCATCCATCCAAATTTTTTGCAATTTTATCATCAGTGTTATATACATAAGCGCAAGCATCTGTTAAGAGTGAGGCCTCAAACATTGCAGCAACCGGCTCACTCGCAGCTATTGTTATGTACTATTTAACACAGTAATATGTGGGGATGCACGACAAATTGTCGGCCGAAAACAGCTAAAAATGACGCTTTCAGTTTTCGTCTGAAAGTGTAAAAATGTTCAAAAATAGTAACCCGAAAAAATCTTTTGCATATTGGACCCTGATTGGCTCTTATATTGTATGATGCAACGACACTTGCCTGTCACATGTTCAATAATAACTTTCCCAGTGACGTTTTTTAGCTCACTGTTTCCTAAAACAATCCGGTAAAACTGTTAATTCCTTCGAAAGGATTTCATTCTAAAATAAATTAAAATAAATAATAACAATACTAATAATAATAACTTTTACATGCTGTTAAACTTAAACATGAAACTTAATATGCAGTAAAAAATAAAAATAAATGAAAAAGCAAAGACGTAACTAATAAAAGCAAATACATTGCTAATAAATCTTACCCATTTATTACCCATTTAAAGCTTAAGGATTAAACATCAATGTAACTCACTGTTATGGGAACAGCAATGATTCGTAACTGCTAGTTGCTCGTTTGGGCCGTGCTAATTTTAGCATTCACTCTTTTGTCGCTGTAGATGTCACTGTGGATGAAACAGTGTGTGTGGCTGTGTGTGTATATGTGAGAATCAGCATGTGTTGTGTGTATCCATGTGTGTTTAGGCAGGTGGAGTCATAAGCCAAACCAGCCCATGACCCAATATGCATATTCATTACATGCTAAGATTCCAGTTGATTAAATAAAAAATAAAAAAACAGCCCATAAAAACACACACACACACACACACACACACACACACACACACTCTTACTGTGACCTCAAGCATCGTAGACTAACCAAACATGCTTAATTGAGTCATATCTGCACAGCCTGGGCAAGGTGAAAGGGAATGCACGAGTGTAATGATTGAATTGGTGATGTGTGTGTGCGTGTGTTTGTGCGTGTGTGTGTGTGTGTGTGTGCGCGCGCTGGCCCCCTTTTACTCGCTCTCCATTTGGCTGGGGCCAAACTCGCAATGTTAAATGAGGCGAGTGTGTCCCCGAGGCAGAGGAGCGGCGGGAGGAAAAAAGAAAAAGAAAAAAAGGTTTCTCTCTCCTGTGCTCTAAGGATGATGAGGGATATGATGATGATGGTGAAAAAGCGAGACAGAGAGAGAGAGAGAAAGAGAGAGAAAAAGAGGAAGAGACTTGCTCTGTTATGATCACATGGCGCATTTTTATATAGTAGACGCCGAAAGTCTGGGTCCATCACCAAGGACTGTTTTAGTTTCATCAGTTACTTCCTGACATTATAACTACAAATGAGACAAATCATTTTTTAGATGTTCCGAAGTATTCGGAAATATTCGGATGAATCGCAAAAGCAATCAAATGTAATTCGGTATCATTAGGTACCTGGTGTGTGTTCGTAGTCAGACTATAGAGGAATGTTTTCAAGCTTTCAACTTTTCAAAAGACATTAAAGTCATTTCTTTAAACTTGGCTAAACAGTAACAACCTGAACTGACACAAAAAATGTGCTTTCATACAGACAGAACTGCCCATAATAAATGTATTTATTCTGTATGTAAGTATACAACCCAATCTTCTGCCAAATTAACCAGGATTCTAACAAACAAGAACAATTTTTGTTGGAATTTAGCTCCACCCCCTCACCGTAAACTTAACCATTCATGATTTTCCATAGCAATTCATCCACTATTTGACCATTTTGATTTAAATTCGAGCGATTTCTTATCATTAGTATGATTTCTTAAATGTTTTGGATTTGTTCAAAACCTGCGATTATATCTATAAACATTGGCACCTCTAGAAGTGAAGCTTCGAACATCCCAGCAATCGATCTACTCTCAGTGGGGGTCGACTTGTTTCAAGGTCAAATATGAGCATCAAATAAAGACATATATTTTATGCGCGCTTAAAATTTGCGCGCAAGAAGACCTCAATGGTAATGACAGAAATTCCCAAAAAGTTTTTCGGCCAATTTTTTAACACAGTACTGTTTCATAATACGGTACTTTTTTAAAATACGAATATGTCATAAGAAAAACTCCATCTCTTAATCATTTACTGTATGTCTTTCTATACATGTTGGCTCGTAAAATTTTGTTGGACGCCAACATTAAAAAGGCTAACATTATAAGAATCAAGAAACTCAGCGAATCGTAGTTCAACGAAGTCTCATGCTGGCTCATTCGTAACAATTCAACGCTTACGGAAAGTTACGAAGGTTAAGGTTAAGGGACGGAGTTAGCAATCAAACATTTTCTTACGGCCTCGTTCGTATGAAATCAAACACAATCCAACCACATCGCCCTCGCTCGTTTGAATTCGTGAAGATTTCTCTGTCAAACGAACGGACACACACACAGACACACACACACACACACACAGGTGTGCCTTCTTGGAGGTTACAGGGCTATAATCAGAGCTTTGTTCGGGCTTTAAAAGGACGTACTTGAGCCGGCGCTTCACTCCGAGCCTCTCCTCTAATGTCGATATTTAAATCTCACATCTCTGTCGTGATCAGAATGCGTCTCTGTTTCACCTAAACAATGATGGGCTGATGAGAGCAAGACAAAAACAGCAATCGATGATCTCAGAGTGTAAGCTAGATTCCTAAGCAGTTTGCCACAAGATCCGATAAACCTCCTTTGACCCGAGAGATGAAGTTGCCATGGCGATCGCAGGAGTCCACTCTCCTTATTGATATTTCGCTGATGTTACAAGGCGCCGGACCAGATCGCGGGGCCCGATAGCGCTGATTAATTAATACCGATATTGATCCTGCGCGAGCGCCAGACGAGGCTGTTAACTGGGAGGCTGAAAGTCAATTGGTGCCGGCGGCGCGGTGCGGATCGCCGATATCAGACGCCTAAATGCGAATTCGTTAAGCGCGGTTCCGCCGTTTGATCTTGTTGGGTCCTTCAAGACGAGGCGGAGGAGAATCACTTTACTTACGGTTTTTTGAGTGAGAATGATGACTCTGAAGGAATAGATCGAAACTAAGCAAACGGCCGTGGCGCCCAGAGTCATGGAATGAAATAAAGAGCCCAAAGTTTAATGATGCAGGGCAACTTGGATTTCGTTTTCACAGAATCGCAGAGGATTTCAAGACATTCACACATTCGCACAAATTTCCATTTAAATGCAGAATAACACATGACACTTCAAGACTTGCTACACTCTTAATAAAGTAGTGTCTCACCATAACCATAAGTTTGGTGCTAACTTACACATAGCCAGTGCTACCAACGTGCAAATGTAGCCATTTTTTTTGTTCCAGTCCAACATATCAAAGTCACAGCCAAACAAAACAGCAAAGCCGACAAAAAACATCATTGTCATCCAAGTTTATGGCCGAGGAAACGACTATTACAACTCACATGGTCAGTTAGTATGCGAGGCCTCTAAACACGCTATTGAGTGGATTTGCAAGGATGCAAGAAACGAGTACTTTAAGTCTCAGACGGCAGGATGTGACCCCAGCTAACAATTTCAGGTTAACAACATTTTAACATGTTTCATGGAAAAGTAAGACCTGCACCAATTATGTGAAGCAGTCCAAAAAGATATGATCCAGCCTTGTTTGATGTATTAAGGGGTAAAAATGTGTAAAAAAAATAAATAAAAATTATTCCAGAAAAATAAATAAAAAATAAATAAAGATAAGAACAAAGTTAAAATGGAATTTAGGAAAAAATGAAATGGAATATCCTTAGGTCTCTACTGATGGTCACAAAGTTGGATGCTCACAAAAATAATGTTTTAACATTTCATTCTTGAAAAAAAAAAAAAAGAAGACTTTAAAGTTTGACGGTGGCAAAAAATTAAGACCTCAAACATAGATGCTGGGCAAATAAAAGCAGGACTATGAATAGAGCTGAGCATATTGTGCAAGCATTCTGACTCACAGGAATCTTTACAGCAGAATTCAGGAAAAAGGAAGATAAAGTGGAAACTATGGCCGGAAGTGACCTCCATCACCTTTTGAAAGCAGCACCCCCTGCCCATCACCCGCTGTTTTCCAGCGAACGACAGCGGGAGAGAAATGCACACTACAGAGATATTTCACAACCGTTGATTGTGCTTTTTCTAACCTGCTCTAAAACCCAACACGCATAGAAATTTCCTGGCATCAGTTGGCATACCGCGACGCAGTCCCCTAAGAAATAAACCGTTCACGATCGCTCAGTTTTTCTAACTGGACGTGCCATCACTGCAGAGCAGGCGGCTGGCGATAATAATAACAATAAAAACAAATAATCTCAAATGAATAGCCGGCGAGATAAAAAAATGACAAATTGTCTTGATATCGCGCCGCTTGCATTTGCATAACTCATTTGCATAGCTCATTTGCATAACATAATATGGCGGCTTTCGAACAGACAGACTCTGAGGAAGACGACGCTCCTCGAGCGCAGACGAGGAGAAAGCTGAGCCGTTACTGGCTGCCAGCAGATGCCACTGGGAAAGTTGGCATGGAACAGGCACACTTGGTGTGACATAAATCGAGACGGAAGACTCATCAGCGGCTTAGAAAACGGCACTTAAGCACGATCTGTGGTCAAATGAGATTCGTCTTCTATAAGGATCAGATGTTGAGTTAGTTTAGAAGGGAATTCAGTCGCAGCTGAAGATCTAAACCTCATGTTCTGTTCCCGACTCGGAGCATACATTTATAGCTTTGCAATTGTCCCATTTGTTTTAAAATACCCAATAGATATCTTCTCATGATTCTTAAACAATATATACAGAAATGGACACACAAAAATTTGGGGAGAGAGGTCATTTTTAACTATTTAATTTTACCTTGAACTGCGATGGGACCACAATTCTCGTTCACCGTTTTTTTTTACTCCAACCTACTCTAAATACACCAAATATATACTACTAGGCCTGGGCGATATAACGCTAACAACGTTCGAGGTATTTTCGCTAAAATGGTCACTCCATTCTCTCCTTAAGGTGGCGATGTGCGCCTTTTACACTTTTTAAAAAGAGAGGGAGAAGAACACTAGCCATGCGTCACAGTAAGCGCAACACAGCACAAGGTTGCTATCTTGAAATTATGGAGAGAAATATAAGGAAATTCTCTTCGAACAAGAGGGAAAAAAAGGCCAAACATCCTCCAGTTCCACCGATTTGGTTTTCTTAAAATCAGACATGATGCAGAGCAACATTATTTGCAAAGTTTGCCAGGCTGGTGTTTCTAGCTAAAAACCTGTAGCAGCGAACGACGAGGTTTAATCTTTGTTTACAGCCTCAGTTTATGTTTAATTTCAATTTCAATTCTAACTCACGTCCATTTTTGTTGACTATTAAAGCAGTTAAAGGTGTTGGATGATGAGCATTTTTTAAATTCATGTTTTACTTAATATTTTATTTAGATTTTAAATATTATTATATATTTTTTTATTTATATAAGAATTCTTATAAATAAATAAATAAAACACTACATTACACAAGAGTAAGCCTTTTTTTCAGGGTCCAAAATATTATTCTGACTTAAAATTGAGCATCGGAAAATGCATATAATAATAATCAATATATATCAATACCGACTGATATGGAGAAGGTCAGTTTGATCTGATATGGACTGATAATTTGTTGAACATTTCACACACTTCAAACTTGCAACGCTGCATTTTTTGAAAACAAAAACACACACACACACACACGCACCATCATGCCACCCCTTCTGACATACGCCTGCATAGGAATCCACGACAATAAGCGCATCCGCATCCATAAATACACACACACACACAGTGACATGTTGGCAGCTAAGTCAGCAACACTCTGGCGGTGTCCTACCATTCTAAGTTGTGCGTGATAAATCCCATGCAGAGATCTGAGTGTGAGCTGACAGGCCCGACTTGGCTCCGGCGTGACATCATCGGCTCGTGCATTACAGCATGGGCGCTATGAAGTCGGAGTGACAGCCTATTACACACGCCATTACAACAGGAGTAGAGCTTAAACTGAGCACTTCAGTGTCCTAGACTGATGTCTTCAATCAGCTGCTGTTCGTTAGAGTCGTATGATTTTGCTTCTGAATGTCAAAAATGAACATTTTGTCCGGTTTGGCTCTGTGCGCATTCCGTAAAATTACTGTTATATGACATTTTAAACTGGAATGTGTGTGTTATTATGGTATGACATGACAAACTGCTGACTTCTCAGCGATCGAGCAATCAATGAATTAATCAACTGTTGGCTCGATCAGTAACATCATATACTGTACATTTAATAAGTGCAACCTCAGCGCTTAAAGATCTAGATGAACATTGATCCTGAGTTTACTGATCCTTCATCTTCGGGGTGGGCAACATGAAAAAAAAAAAAAAAACACACATCATAATAGATAAAGACATTTGCACCGTACACGATATGTATCGCAATGAAACGGTAGTGAAACATTACGGCTATGAAAAAAAAGATTGAGTTCACTGATTTTTTTTTAAATCGAGGTTTGATACGATATCTGCGATACTCTCGGAAAATAGTACCGTGACGTAATTTATCGCAATATCGTCATATTGGCTTGTCCTGCTTGATCTGTGTGTTTTTATACTTGGATATGCACTTTTTAATCAGGGTGCTGTCACATTCAAACCGCTCAATTAATCCATTCATAGCTCAATTAATCCATTAATCATATAAATTTGATGAGTACAACTAAAGACCTAGACAGCAAGTACCCTTAAAATGTGCTCAAAACCCTCTATAATCTATAATCGCTTGTCAAAATTTTTTATATGACCAGAGCCGTGACTAGCAAATTATATCTACACGAACATGTGCGTGTTACTTATAACGTTCTACATCGTATGTAAGCTTTGCACAATTATGCCACCCAGTTTATCCTGAAGCTGCTCCTGTTGTTCTGTATAGTTACCCAAACTGTCCTGTGCATTTGTTTTATTGTCTTTATACCTGTCGCGCTGTTTGCACTATATAATGTACCGTGCCGCTGTTTCGTCTTCTGTGTTGTACCATGATCCTGGATATTTCGTCCCACTGTATAAATGCATGGGGATGACAATAAAAATGGACTGGGCTTTATCAATAACAAGTACGTTTTGAATCAGGAATCTCTACAAACTTCCTTTATCGTTCTCCCTTCATAGACACACACTTACATCATCCATCATCTCTACAGCTTCTGTACATAACTTCCACAAAGCAAATTCCACAACTTCAAAAACAAAAATCTGTGTGTCTGTGCTGCCTTTAAAAGAATAGAGCGATCAGTGTGACCTCTGACCCAAACTGTGCATCAACACACTGGGTTAAAGAGAGTAAGAGAGAGTTCCCACAGAACGTAACGGCCTCGGCTAATCGCAAATCCGCCCGGCATCAGCAATATCTTCGCCGCTTTCCATCGTAAATTTAAAGTGCCACCGCCAACGATACGGACAATTTATTGGCGTGTTGGTATGGGGTGGTGATGAAGGCTAAAACAACAGCTGCAAACAGCTGGATCACAAATCCGAGCCCATACGCAGTGCCTCCATTCCCATCACCTCCCTCTAACAAACTCTTATTCCCAAACAAATTAGTACTTAACTAAAAAAAATGTTTTTCACTGCAGCTATATGTAGCACATACTGTATATAGTGTCTGTATTTTATCTATAAGAACGATTACTTGACAAACAGCATTTATTAAAAACTGCAATACAACACAGGAAGCAATGGGGGCAATGTTGCACATGCATGCACACACGAACAACAGGAGAAAATGAGTTAGTGACGATGTTTCGGTGTGAAAAATGGAAGGAATTGAGGGAAATGTCGAGTGACGTTAAACTTTTTGTTAATCGGAGCTACCGAGGGGTAAAAAAAATTGTCGCTTCCTCCCTAGACCCCTTCTAGATTCAGAGCGATGTCACTGCTAGCCAACTGTGTTTATTGTGTTAGGGCAAGTCTAAACAATTTAGCAGTTAATGCTAATTAACCGGCCTTGACGCGTGTTTTAGCGGGCCTCAAAAACATTCGTAAAGAAAGTTGTTCCATTACATTTATTTGCGTCATTTAGGTGCTGGAATGTTACTCACTTACCTCAGGGTCTCTTTATACAAATATTCTACAAATATTTTTTATTCTTTGGGATGCAACTAGCGAAGCTTCAAAATTCACGTTTATCGCGCCATTATTTCAATTATTATTTCAATGACGTTTTTTGGGGGGGGGGTTTTGGCATTTGTTATTGTAAAACAAAGAAATAATATTTAGATTAGTTGTTTTGATCGAAAAAAAAGTCAGTTTAATCAATTACAAGAATAATTCTTCGTGATAACAGCATTCTATATGTATTATTTATATACACATAATAGAGAGAGACAGAAAAGAAATCAGATGCAACGTTCCAGTGCCAAAAAACAAGGTGTGGGGAAGGAAAAAAAAACATAATTTATCATGGTATTATCGGGAAATCCAGGCAAGCTAATCAAGGAGCGCTGAGTGACTATTTTTTGCCTTATCATCCAAAGTGGTGGAAACGGAGAGGGGCGAATTATCAGGCGGCTGCAGATTGCCAGCTCGGAATTTTAATGGTAATAATCGGGGGGCCTCTGATGGTATATCTGGCAGCCCCTATCTTTCCCATTATCGGTCGCTATCGCACCGGCCATCGGAGCAAATTAATGGCGCTCTTTCGCCATCTCCTTTTTATCGGCACTCCGAGAGCGCCCCAGGGACAGGAATAAGCAAAATATTAAAATGCTGCATGAATCACAATTTTAGATAACGGCGGCCTGAACGTTGTGGGAGGGAGGGGTGGGTGTTAGGCCCGTTTTATTTTTGTCCTTCAAATACGATTCTGCGGTGGTGACTTTCCACTGAGCACACACTGTCATGAAACTATACCCAGAATTACATCCTCATTTCACACGTAACACAAAATACATTTCAATACACAGCCTAACAACATATCGCCCCAGTCCTACCCTCCCACACTAGCGGCCGAAACCACTGTGGGCTCCATACGTGTGTGTGTGTTATGGCTCTTCGGTTTTCTGAGTCCCCTATACGTCATTGTATGACATGATCACTCTTTACACGCATGGCCACATCAAGCCTTTCACCTCATCTGCCCAACACATTTACCAGTAAAAAAGCAGAAATCGCTCCTAATTATTGATGGTGTCTCATTTTTCCATACGCTGCTTATGATATAGAGCAAGGCCACGTCCCTACTGTATACTACCGTATGAAATAGTATATCAAAATAGTGGGCCTCTGTAGGCGAGCAGCTCTTCTCTTTATTCCGTCGCATTCAAGCTGATATTGTAAATGTTTTACCCCAACTTGTCATGCCCGTCAACGACTAGGACATAGCCTGTGCCGAATCATGTAAAACAAACAGCGGCTGCATGAGAGTCAGGGATTCACTGCATACTATGAAATTGTAAGCGCAATATTGAGTATTAATCTGCAAACGCAGCCTCGATCACCGCAGCACTTTTCGGTACAATTGCTGTGTCGTTGACCAAAAACGACTTTCTGGATAGCAATCGAGTCGACCTTCATCAGTAATTGCGTTTTCGGTTCACTACATAAGGAATCAAAAGCTCAACTTTTTTCACACTGGATTAAAATGATCATAATCATTCGAATCATTAGCAGTTCTTCCACAAATCAAATGCATTTTACCTGAACTGACCAAACAGGTTCGAACGCACACCCACAATTTTACCAGTACAAACAAGGTAACAGAGGTATACACACACACACACACACACACACACACACACACAGAGAGAGAAATTGATTTGAGGGGAAAAAAAGCAAGCAGCTTCAAGACATACTGTCACTGAGATCGAGGAGAGCACGGAGTCAAGTAGTCCTGTGGGAGAATTTAAGCTGTCCCTCAAAACAATTCAGAGGAAAGAAACAGCTCCGAAACAGCACACACACACACACACACACACACGCCTATTCACACGGTGCACTCCCCACACACAGACGGCCCGCCACCTCAAGGCCCTGCATCATAGTATCATAAGTGTTCACCTACCCATTTCCCACGTTAGCGAACACATAAAATGCAGTAGTGACACAAAATAGATATATTCGACTCGCCAGTCAAACGTCACTATATCCTAAATCAGCCGTTTGTGTGTTTTTTATCCAGCCATACCACAATAATATAACAATATATTGAAACCAGCTTGACCACTCTGCAAAAAATGATCATCTTGATGCATCTCGGCTGCGTTCGTGCATTTTCATGCAACATTTAATAAAGCCGGTCGTTTCCAAAGATTACTGCGAGATAGCAAATGCTAAATACGTCAATAATATATGCATAATTTTGAATGTATTGTCTACGCATTTCACACTGCTAAATTAGCCAGAAGTACAAAAAAGAAAGATAGGAAAGCAGCAGTACAAGCACAATTTTATTACACTTTTTGCCATTAAAAAATTGATCAGTTACTGAGTGACTATGATAATAATAATAATAATAATAATAATAATAATAATAATAACATAAATAATAATAATAAGAGGAAGAAGAGCAAGAAGAACATTGTTATGGTTTGTAATAATAATAACTATAATAATGAGATTTTTTGTTGTATGGTTGTTGTAGTTTTATTACGTAATCCTTATAAATGTGTATTATTATTGATGATAATAATAATAATAATAATAATAATAATAATATCATTATCGATAATCAATGCATCTTTATCATTGATGTATCTGAAATGATATCTCGCAGTGACATGATTTTAAGTGTGTGTGTGTGTGTGTGTGTGTGTGTGTGTGTGTGTGTGATGCAGTCCTTCAGGTTACTAAAGATCCTTTTATGACATTTTCCCCAGAAGTGAACACAGCATGTAACAGTAAATACAGTAAATAACATCCACACTACCACGTTTTAAAGCTTTCCAACTCATCTGCTTAACACATTTCCCACTGGACAAAAAAAAGAAAGAAAGAAAGAAGGAGCAGAAATTGCAAGACAAGCTGGAAATGTATTTGTTTTGTTTCCCCTACACTGAAATAAACCGTTCCTTATAATAAACACAGCGCGCGCTCCCGTCCTAAATCATACGCCGCGTACTATTGGTGACCTAGAACACTCTTTAGTAGGCTAGAGTAGTACGCGCTTGTAGTCGGAGCTTACATAACTCAGGGGGAAAAAAGAAACAAATGATAAACAAACAAACAAACAAACAAACAAACACACACACACACCACGTGCACCTGCCGCGGAGCTCTACGGCCGCGCTCAGCAACTTGTCCGCGTCCGTCACCCAACTTTTCTCTCAGAGGAACCGGGCTCGGCTGAAATAGGGCGGAAACTTACGTTTAATTTGCCGCGGGTTGCTCTGCTTTCTGCGGGACATGGCTGCTGTGAAGCCGGGTCGAACAGTGACACAGCGCCGGGCGACGGTGCATCCAAGAGCCTGAGAGTCGCTGGAGGAAACCGGGAGGGGGAAAGAGTGCCGGCTTCTGTGCGCACTGTTTCTTCTTTTTCCTCTCCTCCTCCTCCTCCTCCTCCTCCTGGCAGGCTGTGCTCTCGTGCGCGCTCCCTCTCTCTCTCTCTCTCTGTGTGTTTCTCTATGTCTCTCTCTCTCTCCCTCTCTCTGTGTTTCTCTATGTCTCTCTCTCTCAGTGTTTCTCTATGTCTCTCTCTCTCTCCCTCTCTCTGTGTTTCTCTATGTCTCTCTCTCTCAGTGTTTCTCTATGTC
>JAOUQW010000024.1:9397056-9407833 GCA_028565825.1 Olivaichthys viedmensis | reverse complement strand
ACTACTTTTGCTGATTGGAGTCTCTCGTTCTTTATTCAGCACATTCTGTATCTGTGATGAAGTTGCTGTTCTCTCTCCCAGTGAACAAAGCTTTATGTGTTGGTCTTCTGATGGTGTGCTCACTTTTGGTCTACCTGATCGTGCTTTGGATACGACTGATCCAGTTTCAGCAAAGTGTTTTAGAGTGTCATACAGTGGCAATGAAAAAAAATCCCAGACTTTAAATGTGGTCTCAGACTTTTGGACCAAATTAATCTTACACAAAAGGGAGCCAATAGAGCTGCAAAACTGGTTTCTGTGTGTGTTGGCCTGAGTTTGGCGTTTTCCAACTCCAAAGAGAACTTCATGATGATACAGGATCACTGACTTTTAAAAATATTGGCACACGTAATACATATTGACAAATGTAACTGCCACAGGAAACATCTTGTGCCGTGTCTTTAGCTAAAGAGAAAATGCTTCACATAAAGTGCTCAACCTTGCCTGAGTTTCCCAAAAGCATCGCGGCACAAAGATTAAATATAGTCTGGTATTATATGGTAGAGCGAGCATGACAATGAACACTCTCTCTACCAGTTAGGATGATCTTAACTTTATGATGCTTTTTGGAAACTGAGTCCTTCTCATTGTGTCTCCTCAGTTTTCAATTCAACTTCACACAAAGCTCATAGGAATTGTAACAAGCGAGAGCAATTTTGTTGGATTTCATGCAATCATAGGTTGTAAGAAATGCTATAAGCCTGCCTCTCACCCTTTCGAGCTTTTTATAGCTTTTCATTCATAAGTTTTCGTCCCAGTTGTATTGTGCTAATTCTTACAAATTTGTTTTCTGTATTGCTCCTTATTTTTTTAAATGCCTACCTTTCTAAAACATTAGCCATGTTGATTGAGGATGACTGACTTTTAACATCATTTTTAGATTTAGGTTTCCTCACTAACAAAACACAGGCCCCCAAATACAGTTGCAGTGGGAAAACCCAAAACGTGTAAAGACCATTGATTGAAGCAGCTGTTTTCAGTGAACATAATTAAAGTCATAATTATTATTATTATTTTATCACATGACAGCTACCCACTGGGCAGGGTGAGGGCTAACACATACTTCATCTGAGACACATGAGGCCAGCCACCGCATCTTTTTGAACTGCTGCTCACGCAACGTCACAGGACAGCTGAACACACAAGCGCCAACTGCCCTCTTCTGCATACATGAGCTCACAGACGCACACGATTGGCTAGTGTCGCTGTGGTCGACAAAGGAGAGAGAGTAATGTCATAATTATGTAAAAGATTAAGATATGTATGGCCACTACACTGCTTCTATATTTAAAATGTGTTTTATGTTCAGCACCTTCGATAGTACATTGATTTAAAAAAAAAAAAGATTAAAAGCACAAAAAGTATGAGTCTTGCCAAAAAAAAGGCACTGCAGGAATAGGTTTTTGTTAATAAATGATAATAAAAAATAAATAAAAAATTATCAAAAATACATTGTTGTGTAATGTTTCTTTTCAGATCGCAAATGAGCTACTGAGTCGAAACTTTAATCACATCTCAAGTTCATACTGTATCTGCTACTTGCATGATGATGCTCGATTCTTTTCTCAATGCTTAAACTGCTCTTTTGCCTCCTTAAAATTGAATATCAATCAAAAACCTTTGTAAAACATTGCATTAAAATTAGCCCCACCTTTGCTTATTTTCTGTAAATTGATCCACCTAAAAAGAGGAAATGTAAGAAGTGCAGTAGGATTCCGGTAAATATCAGACGGTCTTCATTTATTGCATGTAGTTTGTATGGGTATCTTCGGAAATTTATGCAGAGAGAGCGGGACACGATCTTGCTGTTTCAGGTCATCAAAATGCACCGTGATTTATATTATCAAAATGCAAAATTAATTAACTCACTCCAGGCAATGTTTTTCACCCCTTGCCCTTTTTTCTCCATCACTTAAGGTCAGAGTACATGTTGGAAGACACATTTTCGTCCTCCAAAAAAGCTATAGGCAAACTTCGAGGAATGAAAAAAAGTCGTCTTGAAGCAATCAATAATTGAATCAAAGGGTTCTGCTGGGTGAGATATAATTGCAGGGTGGGAGGGTTTAGCTGTATGTAAATGGGTGCATAATATCATAGAGCATCAGAGAGAAGCAGAGCAATGTTTCAATGTTTCACCCAATGTTTTGTGTTTTGTTTCAGGGCCGGATTAAATGAATCCATGGGCAATAAGGGCCTTGTTTGGATAATTCATAAGTCTTATGATTCATAAGGTGGTGTGATGCACACATGGACAAAAGAAATGCAGGAATTTCACAGCTGTTGAATTTGAATTTTTCAAACATTTCACAGCTGTTGTGGCAATATGGGAGCTTGGCGAAGGAAAAGCATTACAATATTCTTTGAAAAGGAAGCTAGTATGAAAAATCACAAACGGTTACGGTTGGGCAAGGGGCGTGGTCAGCGATTGTAGCTTTTCTTATCAGTTTCTTCGTAATGAATCCAACTTCATCATTCTCCCTCTTTAAAGTTTATGTTTGAGATCAGGGCTTAGGTCCGCAAAAGCATTGCAGCACAAATATCATTGTTAAATGGTAGAGTGAGCATCACACTGAACACTCTCTCTACCAATTAAGATGATCTTAACTTTACAATGCTTTGGGGAAACAGGGCCCAGGTTGGTTGGTTTGCAACAATTTTTCTTCATTGAATCAAATACACCTGGTGATTTTAAGCATTTTTGATTCGATATGAATCGACAGAAATGGTTGTAGCTTTCTTTAAAACAAACCCAAGTCCAATTGTAGAAGCTCCAGATTAATTTCACCCCCCTCGTTAAATCCCTCAGGAAGTGTTGGACTTTATTTCCATGGCCACCGGGCCTGACAGGTACAAATCTGTTTGGGGTGGAGGATGCCTGTACCATGGGCTGGACCAGATGGTTGAAATAATTAACATGATACTGTTCCCATCGCTGGGGAAATCAGAAGCATGCAGTTCACTTCTCTGATAATCTAAAGAACATACAGTGTGTGTTTACGGTGTCAGTTTGTGTGTGTGTGTGTGGGGGTGGAATTTCAAACAAGAAACAGGGGAGAATTTAATGTGGTGATGAATTCATTAGTAATGCTAAGTCACATTCAAATACAGCAAATCCAGTGACATTTGCTGTATTTAATGCACAATTATATGTAATGCTGCTAAGTCAGGGCTGTTCTATTTTTTCAAAGAATGAAGCCTTTTGGTCGTTCGGTGTTAAAAATAAAAGTGCAGTGGTCTATGAGCTGGAAGTAGTTGTAAACTCACACGCACATTTGTAAGAATTTGCAATGCATGCGGCCAACCGATATTAAAAAGTAGGAAAGCTTAAGGTTAGAAACAAGGGGTGGGGTTAGCATTCGTAGCATTTCTTATAACCCAATGGCTCCCTTTATAAATCCTACAAATTCTGCATGAGATCAGGTTGTAGGATTAGTGTGTTGCTGTCCGTCCAACGCAGAAGGCAATCATGTGAAAATCAGTCGCTGCCATCCTGGCTTAAGAGCAGCATCAGCAGAATGCCTTGAAGATCTGCCATTTGCTGTCATGCTGTATGATGGGCACACCAACTGGCATTAGGGGACTGGCGTCCATCCAGAGGCGATGAGGACAGAGGTAGCGACAGGAAGAGAGCGAGAGAGTGTGTGTGTGTGTGTTTTTGGTCACACAGACAGCTGGAGGAGTGGGCCGTGTCAAGGCCATCCACGCCTGCCCGTCTGCTCCGAGGCAGACTCAAGGTCTAATGTTGGTGACGAATTAAAAAATAATAATTTAAGTAAAAGAAACAGAAAACCACTCTACTAGTTACATGCACAAAAACTCAACATCCAAAGCCACTGAGCAAAACGAGAAACGGTCCTAAAATTGAGCCCTGTGGCATTCCTTTAACTTCTCTGTCAATCTTTTGCTCCTCAGTTTGTTTTGAGGTGCCGTGCCAACATAAGGTGCTCTGTAGAACGGCTATGCAGAGCGGCGCACTGGCATCGCAGTGGCATCGGCTTGCAGGAGGGCATTATCGGCGTGCCACGTTCCCGCTGGTCATGGCGGCGAAGAACCCCCCCCTTCTTCCAACGGTGTCGGCAGCAGCCGAGCGCAAACAGATGTCTGAGAGCGTGCCCGCTCCACCACCCAGCCTGCCAAGCCGCGCCATGCCGTGCCAACCCGCTGGCCATCCACACAACCACTCATCCCTCTTCTCTTTTCATCTCTTCTCTTCTTCCTCTATCCTGTGCTCCTTTTTTCCATTTCTCATCTGTGCTCAGATCCAACACCGTGGCCTTGTTTCTCTTCTGCTTTCATGCACTCTGTTTTCTTCTTCTCCGAGATGATTCGAGAATCCCTGATTATTTGTTTGTTAAACCTTAGAACCCAGTGAATGCAAATTGTGGCCTACTTCTCAGCTGTATAACTATAACTAAAGAACCATTTATCGCTCGTAAATGAAACACCGCTCATTAGAATTGGAAAAATGTATGCTTTCTGGTTATCACTGTGGCTTTGTTGTGGGAGAAAGTATCAGCAAGTAATCCAGGTTTGGACGGACATAAACGTCCAGCATTGCCTTTCAAACCAACTCCTTATACTATAATTTCAAGAAATGGATAATACATTTTATTCATAAAAAATGGTAATGTCATAATTCTGTTAGTGTTTAAATATCAAATGAGGACATATCTAAGTACCATGTGATGTCCTGAGGAAAAAAAATGGCATGTGTGATTGCTACTAGTAGTTAATTACAATGTTAAAATGATGTGAAAAGCTCAAAATTAGGGTACAGATCTAAAGTTTAAAAAAAAAAAAAGGATGAAAACTTACAAATATACAACCAAACTGTTGAAGCATGAAATCAGGGGGCACTCACGTAGGGACACTTCTGAGAGGACTTGGTTGGCCAATCTGGGCTGAGTTTCCCAAAAGCGTTGCAGCAAAAAGACCATTGTTAAATGGTAGAGCGAGCATCACATTGAACACTCTCTCTACAATGATATTAGCTTTACGTTGCTTTTGGGAAACTGAAAAAAAACAACAACCCTGATCTCAGGGGAAATTCGTACAAGTAGGGTCAACGTGATTGGATTTCATACAAATGACGTTAAGAAAAGGTGCAAACACTAACCCCACCCCCGACCCTAACCTTCGTAACTCCGTAACTTTTCATACAAATTGAGTCGTGTGAATTGTTATGAATTTGCAAGTATGAGACCAAGTTGCCTGGCAGAGGAGACCAAAGTGTGTGTAAGGGCAGCTTTCTTTGCATCTTATTTCCAAGATGGAACATTGACAAAGAATGTTTTTTTAAAAGACCTAAGATATAAATGGCTACGAGCAAATGCACCACTTTAAAGTCACAAACTATAAAAGCTAGAGTGTGTGGTTAATTCTGATTCTGTTTATTTTTATGAAACAAGTAATGTGCAAAATCATTCAAATGTTAAAATTAGGAAATAATATTTTATGTGTTTTTCTTCACTGTGGTCATAGGAAATTAAAAAAAAAACATTATGGAGAGCTCAAATAAAAAATCCCGGAATGATTTTAATATATGATCATCATAAAAACAAAGAGGACATAACGTTGACATCTTGCTGCCAAAAACAATCCATAAATAAAATGAAAAAAAAAAACAATTTTTTTTTTTTTTTTTTCATTTACTCTGATATGCACTTTATGTTGTCATTTTTTGTGACTCGTAACAGATGGATGCGTTTGTTAATTTGATTGTGTTATCTGAGCGGGTGTGAAGTTTCTCTCTTGAATGCCTCACCATCTGATCGATGTCATCTGTAACAATGTGTGAGCTGCAGTCTGCTCTGCTCATATACAACATACCACATCTTTAAAAGAACAAGAAACTGGAATATGAAACAACATAAAGAACAACATGGTGTCAAGTCGTGATTCATTTTAATATGGTCAAATTACTTGGTCTAATTATGGTGTAATTATAATTAATGATAATTAATTAGTCTACCTTTATAATCCCAGTATGACTACTACACTGTAGTAGGACAAGAACAGTGTCACATGATCTATTAATCCTTATATTCAGTCAATAAAACAATGGATGTCTAATTGACCAAGGCCATTTCTTTAGATTTTATAGCAATACAATTGTAACATGTATTATATAATACATTTCTTCAAAATATATCTTTTTTTTATCTTAATTACTAGCAATATAAACAATATTGGTGGAAATAGACACCCAAAACCTCTCCACATGCTTTGGGAGCCTCCTGATGGCACGTTTAAATAAGTGTAAACAAGATATTAAGGACATGCGGATATTTGCAAAGATATGCCATTGAAGACCATTATTATATACTACAGTATATACTACTATCTTGTTACCTCTGTCAAATTATTTGGACTAATCATAACAAAATTTGTCTACCTTTATAATCTCAGTATGACCACTTCTTTTAAATTGTAAAAATTGCTTTTTGACAATATACAAACAATAAAACAACTAAATAAAAAAAGAAAGACATGCCTGGCGGTACACTGTAGTAATACAAGAACAGTGTCACACGATTAATTAATGCTCATATTCAGTTTGTTACTTAGCAATTGATGTCCCATTGGACATGTCTGTTGATTATACGCAATACAATTGTACAATCGAATCTCAATTACAAGCGATATAAACAATATTGATGGAAATAGACATTTAAAACCCCTTCACATGCTTGTGGTTGCTCCTGGTGGCAGGTGCACATGCAAGTAAGACAGTGAGGGAATGTGACAGGGACTAAAATCATCTTTTTGTCTCATGAATTTATAAAGGTTTTTAATCCCTTTTATTTTACCTTGTTACTCTCCGGTCAAAATGAGCTAAACCTGTTTATAATCCATATAAACCACAGTTATAATGGACATGGCAAAGACAGCATACCTCTCTACATAATGCTTCTCTCTTCACCATTTGTTATACATTTTGCTGGCTAGTCAACTGTTTACAGGCCGTTTAGCATAGTAAAGCCCCTAGCACTGGAATTTAATATGGCTCAGATTGATATGCCCTTTGCAAGTATGTGCAAAAATCTTAGGGAAAAATGAAATAATAACAATAATAATAATAATAATAATAATAATAATAATAGTAAGACGACTGTAATAGTACTCATTATATTAATACTACTGCTACTACTACTTCTACTAATAATAATAATAGGCCTATGACATTGTTCATCCTGAGTCTAATATTGTGACAACTAATAAATATCATAAATATCGAATCAACAAATGAGGAACCAGTTACTTACAGTTCATGTAAGTAACTGGTTCACACGTCACTTCTTTCTCCCTTTGTATGGCTTCAGTATTTCTTTTTCAGTTAAGCACATACAGTATTATAAAGATGCCAGATAATACCTTTTATACCTTGTTATTATATGTTATTCCCTATCATTGGTTCCGGGGGTAATATACTCCCCTGGTAATTTATGTATGCATGGCAACATCATTTGGAGGCGTCGTTCAATTTGGCTTTGTGCGAATAATATACGATCAGTATCACACGGCCATGGCATATGGATGCTGAGTGCATAGTGCTCACACACCAGGTTTTGACAGATTAATTGTCTTGAAATACAGCTGCATCCAATTTATGCCGTATCTTTACTTTCGACTGCCAAGGAAGGGGGTGAAAAAAAATAGACAAAATATCGAGCTGATTAATCTATAATTATTAGATCACAAGGGTCCAGGGACGGTCCGGAGCAGCCTTGTTTAATTACATACTCGCAGCAGTTACTGCCGCACACGACAGATGCAACAAAAGCGTCATGATGTCCTATTTCATAGCCAAGCTGCCAAATAATCAGTGTCTCTTATTCTAATGTCTGCACCCAATGGGAAATATAATGGCCCTGCACTGTCCATTAGTCCAGCTTCACATCGTATCTTTCACTGATAAAACAGTTGGGGATGGATTTTCAAGGAAACAGGTTGGATTCCTTTTCAGATATTTCTGACCATGCAGCAGTTATGACTCACATTTTTGTAAACATATCCATCATATTGCATTTGTATTTTTTCCAGGTATATGTTTTTTTTTCTTCTTCTTTTTCTCTCTGTCACTATGTGTTGGTAACTCTGCCTGGCTCGTGCTATGTTTATAATACTGACTGCTTAAGTGATTGCATATGCAGAGGCAACCGTGCACACACGCACTCACACTGACACACACACACACACACACACACACACACACACACACAAAAGAGTGAAAATGCATCAGAATAGTCGCAGGCAGGCCGAGTGTAGACAGCTCAGAGAAATAAATCTACATCTGCCTGCCTCCATGCAAAATAGGCCTGCCTGCCCTAATGGTGAAACCATCGATGAAAAACAGATAAAAATATTAAATATTCAGGCTCTCTTTTCAGCCAGTATCAAAAGCTGCCAGATGTGCAGGGCAGGAGTTGTTATCAGGCAGCCAAACGACAGGCATTGAAAGAAATTCCTCTGAATTTCCAAACCATATAAAAGTATTTTATGCCATGCAAATGAATGGTAATTTTTTTGACTATGGAGGAGAGAAAAAAAAAACATGCCAATAAACGCTACCATTTGGGACTAAAACTCCAGAAACAGGAGACACTTTCAATTCGCATTGCCTGTCTCCCCGCGTTAGATGCTGGAGATTGCCGCGAAATTAATCCATTTACCAATCTGTGGCTTAAATTTTGAGGATTTCCAGTTTCTTTTTTTTCTCCCCGGCATATCAATAAGTTCCAATTGAAGAGAGGATTCTTTTGCAATTCAGGCATGTGAGGGCGATAACGGAGGAGTTGGCATGAGGAGAGGCAGAGATGGATTAATTATGCAGAGAACATGGAAATTCCGCTTATCATCGCTCGGCAAAGGAGCCCAGCTCGCACAATCAGAAAACCGGGATGAAGGGGGGGCGGGGGGGAATGGGGAGAGAAATAACAATGCAGTGGCACCTTCCAGCCCATCATCTTACAAGTTAGATTTTTTCCTGTAATTAAAAAGTAACATACAATTATATTCCTATCTCATAGGCAGACTATGAGTGGGTGTATATTAAATAATTGCATTGGGATATAAGGGTTGGGAGAGAGACAGAAGGAGAGAAAAGGAGAGAGAGAGAGAGAGGGGGGGGGGTCAAAGTCTGAAAACCTTCTTACACTTGGGTATACGTCCCCTGGGAGGGATTGAACTCCTCGGAAATTAAAAAACTATCATTTGAAACAAAGCTATAAGGGGAATACACACAGTCTGGCCTTATTTGCTGCTAGTTATTGAAATGTACTCTGATGCATTTAGCCCGTATTTGTTGCCCCGCAACTTTGAAGTAAATCTTCATGGGTTGACTTAGTAAATCCCCTCAGAGCGAGTGTGATAGAGACAGATTGACTTTGTTTGGCGTTCATTTCTACTCTGTTGATGGGAATGGCATATAAAGAACGGCATGCTGGATTATTTCATATTTCCATGAGACAAATTGGGAAACTTTGCAGCAGCACAGAACAAAACCCCCTTTGTTCGTTTTACTGCTTGCTTTTCTAAGGAATGGCACTAAAGGTATTCGGCCTTCCCTAAAACACTCAGATAGACTCGTGTTTTATTTCTCCCTCTGTATGAGGAATAAATGGTTGCAACCTTTTACAATGGTTGCAATAATCCATAACTTTTATCTATTCTTTTTACCTTCCAGTCAATAAATGCGGCATAAACGGAAACAAATTAATATTTAAAGCTACAAAGGGACAAAGTCTGTACAATTGCATTTGTATCTCATAGACAGAGAATCTGGTAAATATTTTAAATGTTCTATTATAGTAAGGACAACTATTTTGCTTTGATGAAGATAAAGTTTAAACTGCATTTTTTAGATCATGAGTGCACTGTGTTCAGTAGTACTGAACATTCTGAGCTACACTAGCATTCAAAAGTTTGGAATCGCTGCTCAAAAGTTTATAATATGATTCTAGTGTTTATGCACTTTAGGTTTCAAATCATTTGTAGAAAGCTGTAAAACATCATGTGTCTGGAATGATGACTCCAAAATGACTATGAAAGTTTTATAGCATCAAGAGTGATGTTAATATAAAAATTAACATTTTTAATATAAAAATTAACATCAAGAATGCCTCTATTTTTGGAAAGTGGTGATCAAATCTTGAAGTGGATACTTCAATAATATTTCTTAATACTTCTTAGTCATTTCTTAATTTACCATTACATGTTTATCATTTAACCTTGGAAATGACTTTTAAAAAACGTTTTCTTTAAATACCAAACAAAACCTCTAAAAACACCTTTTGGTGTCTGGTTTATGCCATATATATTAGATCTACTACATTGTATAAAAGTTTAGTGAATAGAATAATGACTGTTCATAAAATATGACTGGTGATTTCAAACTTTTGAACACTAGTGTAAGTTGTTGGAAAGCTACCTGAGTAATTACTTTACAAGTTACTTTTTTATATTTTTATACCGGTAATCAACACACCTGTAGCTCTAAAAATCTGAAAATATTCTTGAGTTTATGTTGGCTACATCCTTAAAATAACTTGAACAAACAAACTGGATGAACAAACCAAATTTACTTCAAAACATACATCTTCAAAACACCCAGGACTGATCAAACTTGATAAGACTTATTAAAGTAATTTCTTCATTTAGCCATTAGCAACGTTAGCGTTTTTGTTGGGCAAGCGTTCTGTGAAAGAATCAACCTCGGTAAAAATTCATGAACACACAA
>JAOUQW010000024.1:9376802-9389740 GCA_028565825.1 Olivaichthys viedmensis | reverse complement strand
TCATTTCAATGTATACGAGGTATATGGAGAAATGACAATAAAAACCTACTTGAACTTGAACTTGAACTTGAACAAAGGGATTTTACAACCAAATATGAGGTTGTGTGCAACCTCTAACTTGGATTATAAAATCTAATCTGGTAAAGGTGCAGGTTAAAGGTCTGACAAAAGTCTGTCAGAATATACAGGCTTACCCATGATTTGATGGTTCTTGACAGAGAAAAGTTTTAAGAAAGGTTCTAGCTTGCAGCAGAAATCATTCCCCAAAGCATAACAACCTAAGGAACAGAGCCTTTGTCAATCATAGAGTTTGCAGTATTATTAAAGTCTGAGCAATGTACTGTTATTGACATCATGTCCAATAGAAATGACTGAACAGTTTTTTAAAAGTAAAAATACTGTAAGAAACATCCATTTATTCAAAGGAGCAAAATGTAGTGAGGTCCAAAAATCTGAGTCTACCACCAAGAACTGTTTTTATTTTGTCAATTATCAAACATTAATACTCAGTTGATTCTTATTATATAATAATAAATTTTTAACTAAGACATTTTAGCCCTTTGAGAAATCCTCATATGACATTTAAATCTATTGAATCTCTTATTGAATCTCAAAAAGGTGAAAAATCAATTCTCAAGTTCGAGCTCAGGTCCAGGCTTAGGTTGAAAAAAAAAAAGAAGTAGACACTTCTACTTGAAATAGAGCAAACCTGAGGAAATATGAAGACACTTCATCTATTCTTAATGCTAAAGCAGTGCAGTTAAAAGGATCCACAAAGTTCCTTGTTGTGTGTGTGTGTGCGAGCACGAGTGACTGCGGGTTTGCTCGAGGGTAGAGACCTGCAATTAGCAGATACGTGGGCGGCCATCGCAGTCTACATCAAGGTTTGTTACTGTGATGACTGCACAAGAACGAGGCGCAAGTCTCAGTTAAAAACCCATGCCTGTCTTCTTCCTTAAATATGAAGACATTAACGTTGATTAGTCTTTCTAATTAAAGCACGCTCCCTTGACAATGCAGATATTTGGGCTCAAGGCTTTGGTGTACACACACTCATGTAGCTGTGTGTATTGTGCATGCAATGTTTGAAGGACATAAAAAAAAGAAAAAAAAGATGCTGTCATCCATTGAGTAAATGACTATGATAGGCGTTTCCTTCATGCACCCAACAGGGAGGTTCTACAACTAACCTCCTGTTACAGGTTGCTAAAAAAAACAGTAGCCAATCCTGTATTGTGTGTGTGAGGCACAGATCAAACAGCGAGGGGCCACTTGACATCAGATGAGGTTTCTAATAAGAGCTGAATTTGATCCACAGACTCTCCCACTCACACACATACACACACACACTCAGGGACATGACTGGGCAGAAAAAGGAGCCCCCTCATCTGTGAGATTAGCTCCGGCAGGCTGGTCTGTGGTCAGCACCGAGTTATTATTATTGAGATCCACTCGCAGATGAAAGATGAAATCTGCCTCCTCAGGCAGGACACAGAGCTGCAGGTGATACATGATCACAGATAGATAAAGAGAAAAAGAGGCCTTCAGGCCCAGATCTGTGCTGAGTTGATGTCACCACCGCAGGTGCCTTGATGCCCCCCTTCTACCCATCATCCTCACTGAGCAGCCATTGTGTATGGGTGTGTGTGTGTGTGTGTGTGTGTGTACAGAAACACGCATGCGTGCACACACACAGATTCCCAGAGAACTTTTATCTCTACCTCATCTGTGTGGTCTCAGGCGTGATGATCTTGGACACCAGCCATGTCAGACTTCACAGCAGAGCGAGACTGTGAGCGAGTGAGAGAGAGAGAGAGAGAGAGAGAGAGAGAGAGAGAGATATGGGTCGACCTGTTCTATTTCAGAGCATCTCTCTGCTTCATCCTCATTATAGCTTTTATATGCTATGTTATAACTCGACCAGATGTCATTATATGCTTTTCGTTGCTGACGTTTATCACATAACTGCGACCTTTGTATTTTTTTGAGAGCAGCTAATCTGTAACAGGAGTGAAATTCTCATGAGCTAGACAGAATGTGCCAAATTCTGATTCGGTTTTAGTGGTAGCTCAGTGATTAACCCCTCGAACTCCCAAGACCTATTGGCAGGTCCAGACTTCGATATTCACTCTCATAACTACATACCTTTCCTATTAGTTTCACTTTAGTTGCGGAATAAACCGTAATAATATGCTTTAAGAATAAATATGCTCTTTAAAGAATAAGCCCAATTTTTATGGGGTTAAATACCTGTGCTGGTGACTGGAAAGTTGTGAGTTCATATCACAGGACTGCCAGAGAGTCACTGTTGGGCCCCTGAGGAAGGCTCTTAACCCTCAACTGCTCAGCTATATGTTTGATTTAGACTCTGCGTCACTTGCTTTGGATAAAAGCGTCATCCAAATGAATAAATGTAGCCTAAATGTAGACTATGAGGCATTGGAATGTGTGCATTACTATAATATCATTCCATAATGGAAAGTACTTTCTTTCCTTAAAATGGCTTTTTTTTCTGAGTGTCTTATACAGTGTCTCACTGTATAATACTTGACACCTTAAATTGCATTACATAAGCCCTTTGTTTAGACATATTTCTAAGATATTGATCATGCCAAAAACAGAATGAGAACATTTGTAATTAAAATCCAAAGATTTCTGTTTTTGCTATTCTCCAACCCCCCTAGTTTTCACCCTTTTAGTCTTTTCACATTGTAACACAATTTAATGTTTGCATTATTCTAACATTGTTTTGCGAGTGCACACCTCGCCTTGAATTGTTAGCAGTATGGAGCATGATTATGGAAAATGTAAAGGGGAAACTCTAAGAACTTTGGCTGCATTTATTGGTGGCTTCTGCTTCATGCTAGACAGACAGTATTGAGACATAGGTTTAGGGTTAGATGACAGGAGGTGGTGGGTGTGAAAAGTTTGTCACTGGGAACAAAATTGAGACATGGGAATAGATAGGAAGTTATCTAGGCAGGAAGGTGGAGTTTCAGTCGTGGTCTTTCTCCCAAACATGAGTTACTCCATAATTGATGATACTTTATGTCTGTGAAAACAATATTTAGATCAAGTATATTTACACTGTATAGGCTACTGTGGCACATTTGATTGCATGGCATTACGTTTGCCCAGCTTAACATGTTAGCACGTGTAATCTTAGCACTGGAAGACATCTGTGGGATTGGGGACACTAAAGTATGAGGATAGGGTACCCCATTGGAAATGTAAGATATGTAACAACTGTAATCCAAATGGCAATGATGCATGTTTCCATATGGAACCATTAACAGCCTATATACTGGGGCCCGTTTTTTTTTTTTTTATTATAATTTTTTTTTTAACCCTATTTTTCTCCCAATTTTAGTCACTGCCAATTCCCACCCACTAGCTAGCGAGTTCTCTCCTATCGCACGAAAGCCACCAACTGGGGAGGGCAAAGGCTAACACGTGCTTCCTCTGAGACACGTAAAGCCAACCACCGCATCTTTTTGAACTGCTGCTCATGCAACGTCACAGGGCAGTCTCGCACGCTCGGAGGAAAGCACCAGCAGCCCTCTTCCGTATGCATGAGCTCACAGATGCCCACGATTGGCTGGTGCCACTTTTGATCGACAGGAGAGAAAGTGTAATGCCATCCCTCCCACCCAGAGAACAGGGCCAATTACGCTCTCTTAGACTCCCGGCCACGGATGGCTGTCGCATCCCCGTTAAATTTCTGTCTTAGATACTGGACAGTATAGAGTTCAGTGAAAATGCACCTACATGCATTGTGTTTTGTTATGCATTTACTTTATTCTATGTCATGAGGACAAATATAGGAATGCAGGCATGTTTCTAGGAATTCACACACTCATATGAGAAGTTAGGAACAGCTTGGGTTAAAAATTTACTAATTTCATTCTTCCTCTTGCTTACTAGTTAACAATTTCCCAACATTTGTATTTGACTAGGATATTACTTTTCAGATTCAGTACTCTAACATTCACATGCCCAAAGTGATAAAAAAAACCCCACATCTATAAATCTAGCATACAATAAATGTGGCATGGCATTTCTTGAGTTAATCACTCTAATCACTCCATCACTGAAGAGGTTAGTTAATGAATTTCTGTAATGAAATGTTTAATCAATTTCAGAATCCAAATAATAGAGGGCTACGGTATTTTAAGGTTTGTGTGAGAAAGGTAATAAATTTTACCCAAAAGAAGGAGAGGAAGAAAAAAAATCCAAGGCTTAACCCTGCATTCAGAGCCATCAGTGTAGACGCTCTGAAGGCCTCTAATTAGCCTTTACCTTGATAATGTTCTTAATTACTATTGCGCTTTTGTGATGCTTTTTGGTTTTTTCTCGCCTTAGCAGTCTGCCTCTGTAACTCCAGCTTAATAAGTTATTCTAAATGCCTCCGAGGTGTCTAGTGGATGAGAGGAAAGGATTTTAACCAGCAAATTGAGGCTTGGATTGGTTGCAGAGTGATTTTTTTTGTACCAAAATCAATGCAAAGCCATCAGTTGTACTCAGATCAGATTGAGATGAAAATAACAACAGACAGGGGAGTGTGTTCACAGGTCGTCCAATCCTTAGCCTTAATAAATAAAGAAAGAAAGAAAGAAAGAAAGAAAGAAAGATGGAAGAGAAAGTTGGAACAAGCATAAAACAACAAATCTGGAAAAAAAAAGTCCATGGTCTTGACAAATGAATTTAGCATCACTTTACATCTCAAATATCACTGGGGAATAGGGATTGGCCAATACCAAAAATATTAATAATTGTGATCTTGAAGTCTCCTTTTCAGAATAAATGCCAACTTACAATTGATAGTGATGCTTTTTGGAGACATGTTTATTGTATTTAAAGTAGAATAGACTTTTTATTACCCAATTTTTCTCCCAAATGTAATCATAAGCAGTTTTCACCTGAGAGCAAAGTCTCCCTATTAAATGACAGCTATCTGTCTAGGAGGGCGAAGACTAACATGTGCTTCCTCCGAGACACGCAAAGTCACCGCATTTTTAAAAATTGTTGCTCATGCAACGCCACAGGGCATCTGGGGCCAGATTGCTTGCCCAATCTTTGCCCATTCTTCTTGACATATTTGTTATAACTCTACCAGATGTCATACACTGCCCTCTTCAAAAATACTATGATTTTTTTCAGTAACTACAATAGAACAAAATAGGAAAGGTATGTAGTTACAAGAGTGAGGAATGTAAGTCTGTAAGGAATTTAAGGGTATAATTTCTATTTTTTTTCAGATAAATTGTCAAATATATGTACATTTATTTTTTTCCACTCAGAAACCATGGGGGATGCAAACTTTTGTACTCAACAGTATAAGTTAACAGACGCCCACAATTGGCACTTTATAAGGAAGGAAAAGAGTTTCTCCCACCCAGGGAGCAGGGCCAATTATACTCTCTTGAATCTCTAGAATCTCTTATTTGCATTTGTATTATTACATAGAATTTTGATACATATATACATATATCCTTCTTACTCACGGAGGGAAGTGGAGGGTCAGAGCAAAGGTTTATCTTCTTTGGCACCCATGGAGCAGCCAACGGACAGGACAGTGGCACTAGTACCCATTTAGCCACAGGCTCACTCCTGATCGACCTCTGTCAGTTCTGGAACTTGAAGATCCTCTGGGTACTGGTGCAGGTATTTAACCACTGAGCTAGTACAGCCTATAATGACCCCCCTTCATATGCACCTTTTGTCTGTTGCATTCCATGTTCATGCAAATTGTCTGCTTTAATTTATATACTTTATATAAAAACAAAGCACACAATCGTCATGTTCCACGCTTCCACTTGTTTTGTTCTCCTCCTCCTTCACCTGTAGCCTTAATGGGTTCCGTTTTGGTCGGCAGATTGACAGAATGATAATGATTTTTTTTTTTGTACTAATGCAAATGTCTTTCCATTGGTAATAATGCGAATATAAATCATTACTATACCCTGCAGACATGTTGTTAATTTACGCATCATACAAAGCTCAATAATATAAATAATTGAAGCTCCATTTTGAGTGGCATGTGATTACCTGCATATATGATGTGTGCCAGATAAAGAAAAGGAGAAAAAGTAGCTTAGATTATTAGGATTTTTTTATTTTAATTCTCTCGTTCGTCTCTTTTGCATTTGTTTTGCTTCGTTTTGGTCCACAAAAGTGTTACACCTGCTCGGTGCTGCGTTAATGGCCTTTTTTAATGCTCTCCACAAAACTCATTTAAGGAACAATCCTTTTCACTACTTCCTTAATTTCTGATGTAATTCCTCCCCCTCTCCCCCCCGTAATTACTCTTTTCGTTCCCCTGTTTATCAGACATTGTACCTGCAATGGAAATATAAGACCTCGACTCCACTTCCTCTGGACCAAGACGAAATTTAATTTGATGCGTTTGGCCGTTGGACGTAGTTGTCGCAGGGATGCAATTAAGACAATATTATCTGTTTTTTATTTTAGCCTCAGAGCCAGGACATGTGGGAGCTTTCTGATAAGGAGGGAAGAAATGCGGCACAGAGGGACGGCTGGCCAGTGTCTGAGCCCGTGACTTCAGTGGCTTCCAGAGCAATTAATGGTGTGGAGATTGCTGGACGGCCACGCTAACAGCGGATGCAGATGTGCCTATTGGCCGACCAGGTAAGGAAACAGCCGTTTCCCACATGCTGCCCTCTCTTGTTCAAACACAAAACGGAAGTCCATGCGTGAGTCATGCACACTTGGCCTCCTATTTCCCACCATTGAGCTCATAAATGGGAACGATGGCTCACCCTTAGCCTCTCTATCTTTCTCTGAATGCCACTATTTCTACCAGAAATATAGATGTGTACAGTACATGTGTGGCCCATATTCCTACGTTGGAGTAACAATTCTGCCAGAGTTCTGACTCCTCTTGATGAAGAACCAGATTGTTGGATTGCTTTTGGTAGCAAAACTAACGAGCAATCTGTCAAATATTTTCAAAAAAAAAAATGAATTGATGAGAGCGGCACGTTCTGACAAGTAGATGAGAGTTAGCTGTAAAAACAAACAAAAAAACCCCCAGTTAATTCAAATGTAGTGCAGAACTGCAGGGTTTGTTATGGTGGCTGCGTCCTAACGCTTGAATTTCTGCTCATTATGATGAGTGAGGCAGATCCCAGCAAATCCCAAATGGCCCCTTTCATTTGTCAAACTCGAGCGTCGTTGCGGTCTTGTGATGCAAATTTGTCTCCCATTAAAATCTGTCTGCGGGAGTCGAAGAAGCTCCGTGAAAAACTTGCCACTACATGGAGTAGTGCACATACTTGTACATCAATGTGTCTCTGTTTACAAGGACTTGAGTGTGTCCTCAGTACAATGGGGCTGAGCAACTAGAGCCCTACCTCATCCAGGTACAGCTGGCAGCATGGCACAGTGGCTGGAGTCCTCAAGAGATTGCTGTCCATCTGGCACTGGCTCTGGAAGGAAAGGCCTTGCAAACACTGCTTGATCTTACTTCATAGGAGCAGCAAGACTACTTGGCCCTCACGGCAGCACTGCAAAGGACAGTATGCAGGAGCAACTGGTAAGCCGGCTCCGCCAAGAGGGAGAGAGCCTGGGTGCATTTGTGGCTGATCTGTGTTTCTATGCACAGTGGGGCAACCCTCAGCTCGACGTCCAAGAAGAACTGGTGCTTCATGCGTTTGTGCAGGCACTGGCGCATGAATGCCTACGGCAGCACCTCCTCCTTTATGCACTCTGGACTCCTGCTGCAGCCCTTGCAGAGGCAGAGAGAGTAGAATGCGTGCTGGCCCCACAGTGTACAACTACACGACTCACCCCTTGTCCACACTGCAACTGTCAGCTTAACATGAGTGATGATGATGACAGAGATGATGAGTCAGCTCACCAAGCATGGCCACTGCCACCCAGGCCAGGCTGGCGGGCATCCCTCTCAAGAGCTTTAGGGAGCTCTGAGGGATGGACCCTGCTACCGCTGTGGGGAACCAGGACACATGGCACATGACTGCCTAGCACCAGTACCACACCGCTGCAGAGGACAGCCTTTGGGAAACAAGGACTGTACCATCCAGCTCAAGTCTCTCAGCCGATACAGAAGGGGCAAACCAAGAGCTTTGGTTACGGAGCAGTGGCAGCCTCAACAACCATCAGCGTCTGCAGCTCAGAGATCTCCTTAATCAGTTTGCAGACATCTTTGCGGTGAAAGATGAGGCATGCCAACCAACCAGACTACTGCAGCACACCATCAACACTGGAGATGCTCAACCCATACGTCTATGACCCCACCGGCTGGCTCTTGCTAAACATCAGGCGGCAGAGCAAATGATTAGAGAGATGGCTGAAGCTGGTATCATTGAACCACCCAACAGCCCATGGGTGGCTCCCGCAGTCTTGGTCTGCAAGAAGGATTCCTCCTGGCGGTTCTGCATAGATTATCATCGCCTTAATGCAGTAACACGAAAAGATTCCTACCCTTGATCGCCTGGCCGGTTCCAGCTGGTTCAGCTCCCTTGATCTCTGCTGCGGCCCCAGAGGCCAAACCTAAGACGGCATTTACCATCGGCCAAGGACTCTGGCAGTTCAAAGTGTTGTCCTTTGGCCTTTGTAATGCCCCTGCCACCTTTGAACGCCTCATGGAGCGAGTACTGGTCAATGTTCCCCGAGACCGCCATGTAGTGTATCTTGATGACTTATTGGTACATGCAGCGTATTTCAGTGGGGCCCTGCACAACCTTCAAGAGGTCTTTGCCACCATCTGTTGGGCCGGCCTTCATCTTAACTCCAAGAAGTGTAGCCTGATTCGACGTGTAACGGCGTTCTTGGGCCATGTGGTCAACACCAACGGTATGGCTACTGACCCAGCGAAAGTGACTGCCATCAAAACCTGGCCAGTTCCCCGCAATGTTACTGAGCTGCACAGCTTCTTTTGGTTAGCATCATACTATTGGTTCTTCATCAAGGACTTTGCCTTGGTTGCCAGCCCCCTGCATTGCTTCACAGAGAAGGGCGACGGTTTGAGTGGAATGACGACTGTGACGTGGCATTCTGCCAGCTGCAGGAACTACTTACCAAAGCCCCCATCCTTGCACTCCCCGATGCTAAGCAGCCTTTAATTGTGGATACTGATGCCAGCAATGTGGGGATTGGTGGAGTGCTGTCGCAGGGTGAAGGAGCAAAAGAGCAAGTGGTGGCATACTTCAGCCATGCCTTGAGCCGCCCCGAGTGGAATTACTGAGTCACCTGTCAGGAGCTGCTGGTAGTAGTACAGACGTTGTGCCACTTCCACCCCTATCTGTATGGCAGGCGGTTGCTGTTGCGTACGGATCATGCTTCCCTTACATGGCTCCTCAACTTTATTGGGCCAGAAGGACAGTTAGCTCGAGGTCTGTTGGCGACTGGGAGTCAAAAAGACCAGCACAATCTCACTTCACCCGCAGACCGGACACTGGCTATCCAGCTAGCCATCCTCTTAAGCCAGCATCAGTGGGACTGGGACTGTCACCTGCCCCTGATCCTGTGGGCCTACCGGACGGCTGTCCAGGAGTCCACCAAATGCACTCCAGCTCTCTTAATGTTTGGCCGCAAGCTGAGGACTCCAGTGGAGTTGGTGTTTGGAGTCCCGCCAGAGCCAGAGATGCAAGGGGAGCCTGGTCTGGAGTATTTGCATTACCTGCGAGAGCGCCTCCGAGTGGTGCACGAGTTCACACGCCAAGCGCAGGCAGATGCTGGTGCCCGGCAAAAAAGGGCCTTTGACACCCACTGTTGCAGCCAAGATATTGCACCAGGTGTGGGTATATTTCCCCACCCATACGTGTCATATATATTACACATTATACTGTCAATATACTTACCCATATAAACCAAAATATAGGTAAAATATAAAAAACTGCTTGTCACTTGTCAGGCTCGGGATTGGATGCAGTTGAAGGCAATGAGTGAAGCAAAATAGCAGAATGGGAATAGGCAGGATTGGCGTCGGAGGACAGGCGTTATGTCGGGCAATGTGCAAACAGGGTATCAAAGGTTCAGGCAGAATTGGAAGTCCAGTAGTACGGTTCTGGGTCATACACAGGCATTCTGTCAGAATACCGCTTGATGAGTTGTCAAAATACATGGGAGCAAAACTTAGCAACCTCTGTGTATTTGGAATAGGGAGTGGTGGTTGGGATCAGGTGTGTACGATCAAAAGTCAGGTAAGTGGGAAAGAGGAAGTAGCTCAGGTGACATGTCGAGTGGTGGATTCTGGGAAGCGTAGTTCTGGCTGACTGGTGCGGTTGTGACATCACTATGATTCATATATTCACTCATATATGAAAAGCAGCAATATTCTGTATATTAACATATTATACAATATATTTTAATGTAAATACAATTTGAATTTTTTACATTATATATTTAACAATATATATGTTATTGGTGTGCTTTTCTGTTTCCAACCACAGCTGATCAAATGGTACCACAAAATAGAAAGAAAAGCTTAGAAATAATATAAATAATGGTCAGTATATTGGACAATTATATATTATTTAGTGTACTGTAAAATGTGGCATATGGGTATTTAGGTAACCCTTAAGATAATGGAACTTCACGCCTTTCCCAAAAAGTGTCTATGGTACTTTATTGTACTAGTAATACTGCCAGAAGTCACAAAAGGTCATGATGGATGTTTTTCCCCAGTTTGGAGTAACCTGTGCTCTTTGTCAGCAGCAGGCCCCCCTCTGATGCTATTTAAAAGATGGTGAGGGGGTGGAAACCCAACACTGATCCCAGGTTTGAAACATACATTTGCTAAATGACTGGTGTTCTTTTTCAGATGACCGCACACATATTCCTCCAGTTTCACTTGCACCTGTTGTAGTGATGCTGATGGATCGTCGCTAGATTGGCCAGAAGGCTGGAGGGACACGATGGGGGACAGAAGGGGAGGATTTCCCTGCCGTATACATTTCCGTTGTAGCCACGTGGCGAGGACAGTCACACACAAATACCCACACAAATACACAGAGATTGCACGCTGGGGAAAAGTGACGGTAAAGCCACAAAGCTAAGTCCGTATTTACTGCCTGCTCATTTACCTCCAGAAATGCAGGCCTGCTATCTGTTATTCAAAACGCCTACTGCATCTGTGTATTGACTAAATAACAGCCTCCCCATGGTGTCTCGTGTAACTTTATACCCTACAATAGCACTCAAAAGTAAGGTAAGAAACTGGGCTTCGAACTTGTCAGGATAAAATAGTAATCAAATTAGTTTCAGACAAATACATTAATTCATAAATTCAGTCAGATGACATTGCACAATAAAATCTTTTTGACATATCCCATTACACATTGTAATTTTGGTGCTTTCAGTTAGATTAACTATAAATAAGACAGATCATGGGAAGTATTATATTTTTAGCTACTCACACCTTTGTGGCACATTCTTCATCCAGTCCAGAAATAGCACAAAATTGTGAACGCTTCACTTTTTCCTTTATTACCATCACAGGCATTTTGGCCCAAATCCAGTATGTTGTATTTGTAGCGCAATATTTGAATAGGGGTCAGTGTGTCGCCATCCCAGGGCAGAGAGAGAACAAAAGGATATATCTCTCTCGCTCTCCCCTCCCCCATTTTCCACGTTTCCTCTCCGAGTGTCCCATTGTCTAACAGCTAGAGTAATTAAAATGGCTATGGCCTCTGATGGCCCAAAGCCTCTCGCCTTATTGTCTGTTTCTCTGAGAGGAGGGGAAGGTCGTCACATTCCTCTCCTGCATGTCAGCTATAAGAGGGAGTGATGTGGCGTGTGTGTGTCAGAAACCACACAGCTGCCCAGGGCTGCACACCACTAATGTGTCATCAGAGATTTGCAATGCAGGCTCAATCAGGGCAGCTACAACACAGTGTAAACCTGAAGCAGAAGGGAATATATCATTTGTATTATGTATTAAACATTTATTTCTATTCATGCCTTGAAGTTTCCATATGGATGCCTGGCTGTTAATATTATTATTGTGGCTGCTTGAGGTTGTGTGGTACCGCTGACTGACTGGGGGCGATTATTTATGAGCGTGTCTACAATTATGCAGGATTATGTTGCAATAAATATGCTGGGTCTCATTATGTGTTTGACAAATAAAATAACAAATTTTATTATAATATTTTGTACTGTTATTGCATTGACATTTTAACCCTTGATCTAATGACAGGGATTTAATGAAACAGCTCAAAACCATCCTAACAGTTCTTAAGAAGGTTCATGAGAAACTTACGGCCCTATTTTCGTGATCTTAATGTAAGCATAACAATAAGGCACAAGATCACAGCATTGGCACATGTGGTTGTGGCAGAAATATTCTTGATATTTTTGTGACCATCAGCCCAGGCATTGACCTGGAAAAGAGCAATGTAATTCTAAAAAGAGATAAGGGTAAATAATGAACACATTATCAAGAGGTCTGATTAGGCATACTGCTGCAATATCCAATCAAATCAGCTCCTTTCATTCCCTTTAAAAACTCAGCACAGAGACATTTTCATAATGATATACCATTAGATTTTACTTATACATTCCACATTAATATTTTAGCAGTAGAAATTACCGTCTGGCTGACACAACTTTGAAACAAATGTGTTTTCAGTCTTCTTGTGTGCGTTTGTGGGTGATTACTAACATGCGTGAGCCTCTAGGACATAGTGATTATATCGGCTAATTCCTTGTCTATATGATGCCAATAAATTTGGCAAATCTGGTGTTTAATTACTTTTGTTAGACATTTTATTGATTCCACTCACTACATAACGTCCCATGCATAATGACATGTCAACTGTCCGACTCACATTTAGTAGCCACAACTGAGTTGTTCTTATTTGTTATGTATTTATTGTTCTGTGTATTTATTGTTCTGTGTATATTTTCACTCGTCCTCACTGTCGTGTATTTGCACTTTATGTAGTCCTGTATAG
>JAOUQW010000024.1:9351326-9362323 GCA_028565825.1 Olivaichthys viedmensis | reverse complement strand
TGCAAATTCTCCTGGCTTAACCGCCCCAAGGTGTGGAGTTTTGCCCTCAGGTCAAGAACGTATTGAATTTCGTTTTTAGCTGTAGAAGGTCCCTCCCCCCAATGCTCGCGGACGACGTCAAGGACGCCCCGGGGCTTCCGCCCATACATTAATTCGAATGGGGAGAACCCCGTGGAGGATTGCGGGACATCTCGGACAGCGAATAATAGGGGCTTGAGCCATCTATCCCACCCCTTAGCGTCGTCGTGCACGAACTTATGGATCATATTTTTCAGGGTTCAGTTAAAGTGCTCGACCAGACTGTCCGTTTGCGGATGGTAAATGCTGGTACGAATCGATTTAACCCCCAGTAGCTCGTACAGTTCGCGTAGTGTTCATGACATAAACGTAGTGCCTTGATCAGTCAGAATCTCTTTCGGGATTCAGACGCGGGAGATCACCGTAAACAGGGCCTCCACAACATTACGCGTGGGAATGCTGCGGAGCGGCACTGCTTCCGGATACCGCGTTGCATAGTCCACTAGGACCAATACAAAGCGGTAGCCATGTGAACTTCACGCTAATGGCCCAACGAGGTCCATGCCAATTCTTTTGAAGGGGACCTCGATTCGAAGAGGGCGCAACAGCGCTTTTGGGGTGGCTGGGGGATTCACTAACTGACATTTGCGGCACAATGCACACCACCTGCGTACATCGCCACGAATGCCAGTAAAAGCGGGCCATTAGGTGATTGAGTTTTTTTGTCCTGTCCCAGATGCCCTGCCATCGGGCTATGGTGAGCCGCGTGGAAAAGCATTTCCCTGTGGCTTTTTGCAACCAGCAATTGGGTCACTACTTCCTGAGTTTGAGTGTCCTGCGTCACTCGGTACAGCCTGTCTTTAATCACAGAGAAGGCCCCCGGGTCCGCGGTACTGGTCTCGGCAGGCGAGCCGTGCGGTCCCGAGGACGGGGAAGGGTGGGAGTTGGGGTAGAGACAGGGGAGGAGATAGAGAGAAAAAGAGGGGGGGAGAGAGAAGGACTGCCGTCGCGTCGACACGCCGCCATGTGGTCCTCCGCCAGCTGGATACCCTCGTTCAGGGACGCCGGTCGGTGGCACTGGACACATTCCGCCGTGGAGGTTGGGAGTCGGGCGACAAACTGTTCTAGGATGACCTTCTCCATGACGTCCTTGGCGTCCCTCTCCTCCACCAGAAGCCATCGGCGACAGGTGTCACGGAGCCGCTGCGCGAAATCAAAGGATCGGTCTGTCTCCCCGAGCGTGAGGGCCCGTGCCTGCGGTGCTTCACTGGGGAGCGTCCGACCCACTGTAGGATGCCCGCTTCAGGGCGGCATGCTCGCCGTCAGCCACCAACGCTCGACCACGCCCCCACTGCCACACATTTCAAGGTGATTATTAGCCAATAAGATACATCCCAGTGTCCATCCTCGTGTGGTAATTTTTGCCAATTTTGCCAACTCTATTAATAACTGCATATTGGACTTGCTGTGGGTTTAATACCACAGCATTTAATACACTTCTTTGTTTAAAATATGTCAAACTTTACTTAGAGCCCCCAAATACAACTTATAAGTTAATATAATTAGGTTATAATATCATATGTCTATTAATAACCTAAACTCATAAATGACAAGTATATCAATTCAGTTACTTGTTTAATGTGCACTAAACAAACTAGGAATTTCCTTGTCATTGGCAACATAATGTATTATGAACACAACAAATAATGCATTATGTTAACAATTCATAACGCATCATAAACAACGTTATAAAATGTAATACATTTTCAAAAGTAATAATAATTATGGAGGTAATGCCTTGGCTGTAATGACTGCATTCTAACATGTTATAAATGTATTCATGGGTGATTATAGATATGGCCTTCATAGAAAGTTGCATTTCATCTTTACATTTAGCTATAACTAGCTATAACAATAAGATTGTTTGAATTCGTATGATTTGTTTAAACTGGGCCCAATCATGTCTAGACTCAAATTCCATCTTAACCCTTATGCTCTGATCAGGTCAAAGGGACGCACTTTAATTTGTGTAATAATACTAATAATAATTTTTTTCTTTATTAAACTATATGGTATGTACTCAATTTCTCCAATGAACATCAACAGTAAAAAACAAAATTATTAATAAAAATGCTTAAAAATGGCTGGTTTTTGAAAATATGAAACAAAAGTGTGATTTTAATCACTGTCTTCTTTGCACACCAACCTGCCATCAGGAGGATGTGAAGGGGTTTTCTGTGTTAACATCAAATCAATCTCCTTCACTTTAGCCTCAAAATACAGCCAGAAACGTGGGGAAAGTGGAGTCAAACTTGGCAAGGCAGACGATCCATGAAAATGTCATACCACAATGACACACTTTTGTATGAGGTAGCGACGGCTGAAAAAGAGCTGTGCCCTGGCCGGACATGGCACATACTTGCCAGGAAGAACAATGCCTGAGGGCAAAGCGACCCCCCACACCACCAAACAGTTTTAATGGGAAAAACGGCTCTGACCGAAGCCGCTCTGCTGCTGGTCCCTAATTACCAGCACCTCTCCAGAACATTCTGTGCCCTCTCCATCTGTCCCCTCAGTGACAAGCAAGGAGGCTCCAGTCACCTCGTAGAGCGGGTAACAAATGGAAGGCCAGAACCTGGCCACAGCAGAAGTGAAGCCACAGCAGGGAACCTCCATTACCCAGCATGCACCAGCAGGCTTGGCGCTGGATGAGCTCAGTGGCCACAGCTCATGGGTCGATGGAGTGGAGACAAGTAATTGGAAAAGTAAGAGTGGACACATAAGCAGTGGACAGAACTATAAACTATTTTAAAAAATGTAAGGGTTCATAAAATTCCACTTTTTTTGTATTTATCTAGGTGATCTCAGTGTACAAAATCACTAAGAGACCAACTCCAGCTATGGGGCTTGACTGAGATTTTGGAACCAAGACACTATTTCCATGAGATGGAAACAAATTTATGCCATGGTAAACTCCAAACTTCAATCCTTCTCTTTTCTGAAATGCCTCCCACCATCATGCCTTACTGAACATCTCACAATATTTACAATGTTTAGGCATAGTAAATGCCCATATGCTTCTGCATGGCTTCTGTATGGATGCCATCAGATGCTACATCTTTTAATGGAGCACACTTAGGCTACTGTCTGCAGCTTTTTTAGATTTTTACAAAGTTTCCACCTGATGGTCTTTCCAAGACTCTGAACCATAAGCTCCAGCACTTTAACTTTCCTTCTACGACTTTCTTTGATGCCTTTCTTTTTAATACCAGTTTTCCTCAAAAATTGGCATGTGTCACTCAGCATGTTACACACCATGTATCCTTTCCTTCTTTACATTTTCCAAGCCATTCTTTTTGGCCCTGAAGGTCAAAGACTGACCAGTCAAGTTCTCAACTTTCACGGAGGAGAGCGCTGAATGTCTTCAGTAAGGTTTGCCAAGTTCTGACAAGCTTGTGTTTAATGCAGGCGAAACTTTTCTGCAGAATGTGTGATCAAGAGAGACAGGAAAAGGGCAGGCCAGTCTCCAGTGGCTGTGTTCATCTCTCTCTGATCCAGCCTAGATTCTAAGCCCTCATCTCCCAGTCTACTCTCTCTTTCTATCTCTCTCCCTGCAAACACTTGATCTTCTGTATGTCAAAATCGCCTTACAAAAGATGAAGGAAAAGGAGGAAAGTAGCTGTTTGTTGGAAAACTTTCAGACTTTGGAGAGAGAGGCTTGGTGGAGCTTTGAGAATTCCTCCATGCTGTCTATACTTTGAGAAGTAACTGAACTGAATGTTCTCCACCATTAGGCTTGAAAACCAGCAAAATCATAAAAATAGCCCAGCAAATTTACAAAAAATTCATCATAGATAGTGTTAATGGTGTGGGTCTTGGAAATGGAGTCAATATGAATTCTCTATGTTAGTTTTAACACATAATAATACGTAAAGGTGTTTTGAGTAATGATGCTCAAAAACGTACTTATTACTCTCTTTCTATATAGCACCCTAAGACGATTAAAGATTATTAAGGCTCTATGTATAACCCCACAACAGAGGGTTTTCATTTCAGGAAAGGTTTCAAGTAGAACTTCTTTAGAAAGCTAGAACTGTTAACCATTCAAAGTACCCTTGAGGACACCTTTTTAAATAGTGTAGTTCTAACCAGATTGAAATTAAAACTCATAATATCTAATACGATGAAACCAATAATAGCCTAGAGTTTATTCATATCTGGCCAAATACCATGATATACCTTGATGGTATAGTCTACCTCTGGTAGGCACCTCATGGTTCAGTTGGTTAACCCGATCTCACACAAAGTAATGAGTTTATATGCATTTAAACTGTAAGAAAGGCTTCATCTACTATCCCCAGTTACCCTAATCAATTCTCTCATGCAAGTCCTTGTGAATTTTCCAATCATGGGACCATGTTGATGAGTCTAAAGGCACAGAAAGGCCATGAATCCAGCTCTGATTATTAGATTAGGTTCGACTACACTGCTCCTCTCCACTTAGGCTGACATTTCCAGTGTTATTGTTTGCGGAGACACTCAAACGGGGGACTCGAGCGCCGGAGTCACTTCCACCGAGAAGAGTGTTGCCTGTGTTAAATAAGATCCCAAAGGGAGTGCAGGGCGACAGCGAGGGAGGGGAGGGGAGGGGAAGGCATTATCTCCCTCGCTAATGAACGATTGTCTAATTTCCATCAAAAGCAGTCCGAAGGCCTAGGCTGCGTCGGCACTATCTCTCTATAAACACTGTCACGATAAAGGAATGTTAAAAGAAAGAGGGGGAGGGACAAGCGCGAGAGGGAGCCGAGAGCTGTCAAGAGGGGCACCGTGGTCAGAGGAAGAGAGCTAGAGGAGGTGGAGGGGAGAAAAGTTCCCTCTCCGTCTCTCGTTATCTTCCATTTCCTGAGCTTGGCCTGGCTACATGAATAATCTGAAAGTACAGACAATCGCACACAAGTGCAGATGATAAAATGCGGGTGACATAATATCAACTTCCTTCCAAACCCCTTCCAAAGCGGTTATTAGAATATCAGTACAGGCAGTAATTAATTTCAACTTTAATTACTCATGCTGCTCCCGCCGATTAGATCACGGGTCTTAGATGGGTTATTAAAACAGCTGCGAACTATGCTGCGTGTAAATTTGAGGAAAAGTGTGCATTCATTTTCTCAGCTCCCTCTTAACCTGCTTGACGAATGCTGCGATTACATTTAGCGCTGTGAAGACACTGTGTAATATGACTGAGGCGGAGAAGACGGCTGCGATATCATCAGGCTCACAACGGGTGATATTCCGGGTTTTGTTTCATGAAGGTCAGTAAGAGTTTGGAATTAATATGGCTTTGTGATATCAAGGGAGCACAGCATTAGCAGCACTTGATCAGGGGATTTCTGCGGCTCTAAATCAGTTCGAGGAGCAAACTGATAAACGGGGTGCACTTTTTGACCTCCCCAGTGCAAAGTCAATTTCTAATTCCGCAATTTGGAATTAGAGTCTCAAAAATGTAACTATCATTTGGCGTCAGTAGATAAAATAATCCATTATAATTACATTTTCTACCATCACTATTGAATTCGACCTAACTCATCTTTAGTTAAAAACAATAATGATCTTTTACATTAGCAACCGTCCTCTCTATCATCCTGCAACAGAAACTGGGATCCTGAAAAATCTAATTCTTGCTTATTCAATTAATAATTCCTATGTATTTAGCCAGAAACAGGAGTCAAAGTAAGTTTTTATGTTAAGTGCATGATTACTGTTCCTTTCAGCGCTTATTGAAGAGATGGGCCTTCAGTCTGCATTTGAAGACAACAAGGGACTCGGCTATTTAGACAGCCAAGAGAAGTTAATCCCACTGCCTGGTCTCCAGTACAGAGAAGAGTCTTGACACCTGCCTTTTTTGTGTATTGAAGAGTCAATCAGGTATGATACAGGATATAACCATTGCCATCAGGTGGGGAGGGAGCTGGTCCATTTTTGACTTGGTAGGCAAGCATCAAGCATCAGTTGGTGATAAGAATTCTGACATGACTGAGCCAGGAATGCGTCAGCTACCAATTGAGGCAAGTGAGGCAGTTCATTGTCTTTGTGCTTGGGTACCAACCCACTGCATTTCTGACCTCAGGTGGAGACTGAACCATCAACCAAAAATAATGCAAAATTTTGGAAACGTAGAAAAGATGACTATTGTGGTCATAAAAGCTGTCAAACTTAGTATGAACCAAAAAAAACATGTATACTTAGGATCTGACCATAAATAGACCGATAATGTTGTCTTTTCATGGGTCAATTTGAGTCAGGCCAGACTAGCCCAGTAATGGACGTCCATTGACATGTCTGGTCAGTCTGTGGTCACTGGGGTGTTTCCATTGTTCGTGGCAAAATCTTGTTCTTTATGCCTACAACTCTGAGTTTTGTGTTTTCCAGAGTTCGTAGTATTTCCTGGTTTTGACCTTTGACTTGTTTCCCTGTTTATGATTATGGATTAGGCTGTGCTGTATGTCTGCCTGTGACCTTACCCCCGCTATGAACTATGACTATGATTTTCGGTTTGCGTTCTAGTAATTACTTCTAAACAACACTTAACCCCGCTCCTATTCCTATTCTTCATAATTTGTAACTTTTTATACAAGTTGCCTAATGTGAACTGTTATAAATGATCTGTAACAGGCACAAATTTCCTTCTGTAGTATAGATGCACTGTTATGTTCTCTTTGCAGTTTAGCTTTTATGGGTTTTTTTGACAGTCTACCTCTCACTTTCTCTTTCTCTCTGTCTGATGAAGAGTATGAGTTATGTGCTTAGTAGATCTCATGGAGGGCAGGGATGGTTCAGATTTCTTACGATGCACTAATACAACGCTCTGTTGATCTGTTTGTGCCAACCAGGTCTATTAAGGCCGCTATGTATGTCTTTCCTTATTAATTAAAGCCCCATCTGAGACAACCCCTTTTCCCGACTTCACACACTGAGTGTTCTTCATTGTAAGAATGAACGGGTGGGATATTTGCTGTGGGATTGCAGTTTGCTGGGGAAAAAACCCTGGCATGCTTTATATATGATGCACATTGAGATCCCTGCATGCTGCCTACATCTCCCATGTAGTGTAATTCATTTATTTAAAATATGAATAAATATTCGGTACTTCCTGTGGGGTGTTTGACCTGAGGAGGGCGAGGACGGAGGGAATTCAGATGGTTAATCTGAAAACTCCTGCCACACATTTAGAGCAGTGACAGAGGAAGATGTTGAAGATAAGCCTCAGTAATGAAAGTGGACGCCAAAGGAGGAAGACGGCTTCTAACAAAGAGAATGTCAGCGGGAGGAGATGTTTAAAAGAAGTTCAAGAAGAGAGATAAAGACCCAGAACGATGCTATCTGCTGGATTGGAGAAAGCATTCAGGCGACTCAAGATCAGTTCCAATCACTTAATCGGTGTGGCTCCACCCAACCCCATCCCTGCTTTCCATCATATGCTATTTCCCCACTTCAAACACTCCATCAGACCATTTTCTATGTGGATGAGAGAGCGAGAGAAAGGGGGTTGGTAGTGGAGCATAATGGTTTATAGTTCTGATACAGATAACACCTAAATCAGAAGACAGGTTGCAAGCTTTTATCAAAGTGCCAACCCAAGTGACCTTATCAAGATTCAATTACAATATTAAGTGACCTTTTATTTCTAAAACAGTGATGCGGCATTCACTCAGATGTCACTACCTACCGCTGGGGCATTATTTACCACATGCATTAGAGAGATATGGGATGTTTATGTAGTCTTAGTTGAGGTTATCAATGGGTCTTGCCAACTTAATCCTATCTTAAATGGGACTTTTCTGAATTTTACATTTGTTTACTTGCATTGTAAGAGATCAGTAGGGGAGTGTTTAAATATTTCCCAAAAAAATATGTGTCCTGAGTTTAAAAAATTTAGGAAAAAAATAAATGTACCAGGCCCAACTCCTATATGGTCCAACTCATTCCTGTTACGATTCCAAAAGTTGCATTGTTGGGATTGTGGAGGCCTGAACTGCTGGTGTTCATTATCAATCATATACAACTTACCAATTAACAGATTGTAGTTTTTTACTTCCTGCTCCAATCCAGGAAATAAGACGCAAGCAGGCGATTAACTTAAATATTGGAAATTAAATGTTTCATTTGAAGCTGTTCAGAAAATCCATCCAGATGTTACCCTTCTAAATGCTTGAGTTTCCTGACTTACAATTCCTCTCAAGACGTTACCCCTTTAACAGTCGGCTTCTCACCGGTTACAGGGACAGGGAGACCATTATTGTGATCTTAAATTTGGGGTCTACAAAAACACTCCTTGACCACACCTCCCATCCATGCCCATGTACACCAATCCCCGCCTCCCAGAATCGATGGTGGCCGGCGGAGTTCAACCACGTTAGGTCAGTAGCTAGCTAACTTTCCATCATTTCATTCTACTTGGCCAGTTATGACAAAGTTATCCATAAACACGCTAAATACTGACGCACCAAATAACTTACTGATCTGTTGATGCAACAATGGTTCAAAATACAGTAGTATCTAGCATGCTTGCTGTTTAGCACTGGATTCTGCCATTTTTGCCTTTCTGAGCAGTAAGGAGTTGGAGTGAAGGGCCATTGGGAACGTGTCTTTAACATGACTGACAGGAGGGATGTAAACACAACCAAGTGGTCCAGCACGAACCAAGGCATACGCTTGCATTGATCACATTGTTTCAACAATTATGCTTCATCGTGTTCCCAAATTATTTCCACGTTATTTGTAATAAACAACAAAAATATTGACCAGTGCACCTTTACAGGGGATGTTCAACATCCTTCCAGAATTTTATATTTGTTTATTAGCAGTGTGATGAATATTCCTTTAACTGTGCATCCTGAGATTTTAAATATTAAGAAGATGTGTATCGGGCCAAACTCCCACATTTTGGCTCAATTCACTCCTTCTATAATCCCAAAGGTTGCCGTGTTGAGACTCTGAAGGCAAAGACCATTAAAAGTACATGCACTCTTTCTAGGGCAATTTTTGGAAAAATAAATTTTTGGAAAATGGCAGATCCCGTCCTTGTTTCTGGAGCGCCTATCCAAATGGACAGCCACTATCTCAGCATGCGAGCTCAGCAGGCCAATGGCCACCGATGAATGAAGCAACCAGTGCTTGAGCAGTTGTACGAGTCACGGAGGTCGGAGGAACCCCTCTGAGAGAAAGGGCAATGTTGCACCTTCCCCACATGGTCTGAGAGAGATGCTCTCTTATGGATGCTAAGTAGTTGGTTAATAAATCACAACATTTGCATTTATTAACACTAGTTGGTAGTAGTGAGTTATTGAATCATGCCTCAGTGCATTTATTAACATACAGTGGGGTCCAAAAGTCTGAGATCACATTGAAAATCCACCACCATGTTTCACTACACTGTGGTATCAAGCTCTCTTCTGTTTGTCTCCTTACATAAACCCTTCTGTTACGGCCATAAATCTCAAACTTGGATTCATCAGTAAACAGGACTTTATTTCAGTGATCCACTGTGAAATGCTGGTATGTCTTAGCCCATGCCAAGCGTTTGGCCTAGTTTCCCTTCCTGAGAAGTGGTTTAGAGACGCTACTCGTCCTTTGAGACCTCTACTAGCTAGCCTTCTTTTGATAGTACTTTTGCTGATTTAGAGTTTTAGAGTGCCAATGAAAAAAATCCCAGATGTTTCAATGTGGTCTCAGACTTTTGGACCCCACTGTATATTTATAATATTATTTATATTTATATAAATTTATAATATTTATATTATTAGGCTAAGTATTATATTATGGTGAAAATAGCATTGGCTATACAGTACTAGTTATCGGCACCCTTAAAAACCAAGCTAGCCAAGTTCACTAATAGGCTAAGTACTATATTATGTAATTAAAACAGGGCACTAGCAAGCCAGGTAACTACTATATTGTGTAAACCAGTAGGCAAGGTTGCTAGAACGTTAGCTAATATTAGGCTAATTATTATATTGTGTAAAAACCAGAAGCCATGCTCAAAAACAATCTAGCCAATCAAGCTAACATTAGGCTTGAGTATATTGTTTAAACCAGTAGCCAAGTTTGATAAAAAGTGTTAGTCCTCACACTCCCAGATTGGTGGCTATTGTGTGTGGAGACAGAGCTACAGGGTGGGAATTGGTATTGACTAAATTGGGTGCACATTTATATACATGTCTATTTTCACCCTGGTGCAAATAACCTCTGCCAATAAATATAAGATATTTAAACCACCATTTTGCGTAAAATAAACCTCCCGTATCTTTCTTTTTACTGTAAGCAACCTGAATCAAACCTTATTTTCCAAACAGGATGGGACAAATGAGGTGATTCATTGTAGAGATGAGATGGAAGGACATGACTGGAATTTCTTGGCTTCGCTGTTTAAACAACGGCAGAGATAAGATTCCGAGACAATAACACAGTTGAGGTGATTGGCCTCCCCGTAGATCAGCAGACGGCCGGCACGGCGAGCTGACACACCTCTAAAACACTCCATCCTTCAGCAGCTTTTTAATGGGGACAAGACAGGCCTTCGCTATGCACTGCACTAGGCCTGCATTTCCATAATTGTCTATCTGTTCAGTTCTACTACCATTTCAAGATAGACGACAATAAAAAGCAATTAGGAGGGTAAGGCTGACACATAAAGCAGAATTCAGCAGTAACACAACACCACATCATCAGGTGTGTGTCATACCATTATTTTTATTTTTCTTTGCTGATGGCATAAATGTAACCTGTGTTCATTTCTTTGCTGCTTTGCTGTGCATTTTAGTCCATCATTTCCTGCTTACTTATTTATTTCAGTATGTAAATGTATCCATTGCATTAATTAAGCTGATAAGGAAATACAACTTCAATGAAATAGGTAGAAAAATGGGCCACTTTCACTTTTGTTAGTCTTTTGATTGAATATGTAACGTTTTGTCACATCA
>JAOUQW010000024.1:9260765-9280185 GCA_028565825.1 Olivaichthys viedmensis | reverse complement strand
CCTGCGCTCTGACCCCAGCTTACCAACATGCTGGGATATGTGAAAAATCAATTTCACTGTACTGTACTTGTATATGTATATGCGACAATAAAGGTGACATTATTATTATTATATTATTATTACCTGGTCTGTAGTTATTGATGGCGCACAAATTATTTGATGGAGCAGCAGAATCAACTGCAGACTTCATTCTCAGATGGATTTTTAATTCTGTCTCCCACTATAACCGGTAGCCATCGCAATAAACACCAGTTATGAATAGCATGCCCAATTAACCTTTCACTTTTGGGGGTTTATTTAATCTCTGTAGGTTTATCTGCATAATTTCTGAGACACTTGAACTGTCTTTGACAGCGATTCAATTCTGAGTAAGTAAAGTGTTTCATTTAATTTACCAAGATTTAGATAAACAATGGAACGTCAAAAGAAACAATACCCTCAATAATGTCATGGCCAAGACATTGGGGAAATCATGACATGGGGGGGAAAGTGCTTCAGCTTATTAAAAGGTTTATTCAAATTTAACACCACAAACAATCAAGGCCATTAATACCTATTTCCCTAACATGATTTTGATAGGACAGCATAGGTGATATAGAGCCACATGTGTGGCATGGCCTGACAAAATATCTTCAGAAATAATCAATCCTGCTACAATTCTCCACAAAGCCTTCAATATAATGAATGGGATCCAAGATAATCTTTCAGAGCTTGTTGTCACAGTCGACCCAGCTGGCAGTCGAGGGCAGCTGGGAACTTCATCAGTGAAAAGCTGACCCACAAGCTCTCCATCTCCACCACGACCCTGTCACCTCCGCTCAATGTCACTGACCTGGACGGCCGCCCTCTCAGCAGAGGAGGAGTTCGTCATCAGACCGTCCTGCTACATCCCGCTACATCAGCTCCCTGCTCATCATCCCCTCTAGTGAAGCATGCCTCATCCTTGGATATCCGTGGCTAACCCTTCATGACCCAGTCATCGTGTGGAGCAGAGGGGAGATCATGCAGTGGAGCCAGCACTGCCTAACCCATTGTGTACAACTGCCATGCCGCACCACCACCATCGAAAATACCAACCTTCAGGTCCCACAGGCCATCCTCAGCAGTACGCTGACCTCGCAGATGTGCTCAGTAAACGGCGGGCCACCTTGCTGCCACCCCACTGCAAGGGCGATTGCGCCATTGATCTCCTGACGGGTGCCACGCCCCCTCAGGGCTGGGTTTACCCCCTTTTGGGCCCCGAACAGACTGCCATGACGGAATACATCGAGGAGGCACTTCGGCAGAGATTCATACGTCCCTCTACATCACCCGTGGTGGCTGGGTTTTTCTTCATGGAGAAGAAGGCAGGGGGACTACGGCCATGCATCGGGGTTTGAGCGCCGTTACAGTCAAAAACAGGTACCTGCTACCCCTGATCCTGGCGGCAGTAGAGAAGCTGCGCAGGGCTCGGGTATTCACCAAACTCGACCTGCGCAGTGCCTGTAACCTGATCTGCATCCGGGCTGGCGACAAGTGGAAGAGCGCTTTAGCACCGCACCCCTCTTGCATGGTTCCTGACCACCAGGGGGCACTATGAGTACCGGGTGATGCCATATGGGCTGGCGAACACCCCCTCCATGTTCCAGGCGTACGTCAACGACGTTCTCAGGGACCTGATGGACATGTGTGTGGTTGCCTACATTGACGACATCTTGATCTATTCTGTCAGTGAAGGAGAGCATGTGTCCCACGTCAGAGCTGTTCTATGCCGACTCCTGGAACACCAGCTCTTGTTCCTGCGTATCCTTCCTGAGTTACAGGATCTCACCCTCCGGTCTGGCCATGGATGACGCTAAGGTGCAAGCAGTGGTGCAGTGGCCCCGACCTCACAACATCAAGGAGTTGCAGCGGTTTCTCAGATTTGCCAACTTCGCTAGGTTTGACTTCATGTTGACCTACACACCAGGCTCCAAGAATGCCAAAGCTGACACCTTGTCACATGTACACGAGGGAGAAGCAGTGCACCTCTCCCCGGAGCCTATCCTCTCCCGTGCCCGAATCGTGGCCCTGGTTCAGTGGGACATAATGGGGGAGATACAAAGAGCCAGTGCCACAGACTTCCCTGCAGGGAAGGTGTACCCCCCCGCGCCCCTCCGGCAGCAGGTTATCCAATGGGTCCACACCTCTCAGGCCACTGGTCATCCTGGCATCGAGCGCACGCAGAGCCTGGTGGGTAACGCCATCTGTTGGCCCTCGGTACAACGGGAGGTGAGGGACTATGTGGCTGCCTGTTCCATCTGTGCCCACTTCAAATCAGATCGGCAGGGCTTCTGGAGCCTTTGCCCATTCCCCAACGACCATGGTCCCACATTGGTCTAGATTTCATAACGGACCTCCTGCCATTCTGAGGGCACACCGCCATCCTGGTCATCGTGGACCGTTTTTTTAAAGACTGCCGGCTCATGCCCCTGTCGAAACTGCCCACCTCCTTCGAGATGGCCGAGCTGCTCTTTCAACACATGTTCCGGTTATATGGGCTCCCGGAGGACATCGTATTGGATAGAGGGCATCAGTTCACGTCCCATGTCTGGAGAGCGTTCTGTGGAGTGTTGGGCATTAATGTCAGCCTGACATCCGGTTATCACCCTCAGGCAAATGGGCGAAGTGGAGCGGCTTAACCAGGAGATCAGCCGGTTCCTCCGCACATATTGTCACAACTCCCAGGAGGACTGGAACCGGTTTGTCCCATGGGCGGAATACACCCAGAACTCCCTCACTTCCGCATCCACGGGGTTGACGCCCTTCCAGTGCATACTGGGGTTTCAGCCACCCCTGTTCCCCTGGTCAGGAGAACCATCCGAGGTGCCGGCCATCGACGACTGGATACAACAAAGCGAACAGACCTGGGCAGCCGCCCACGTGCGTCTCCAACGCGCCGTCCACCAGCAGAGACTCCAGGCCAATTTCCGACGTCGGCCGGCACCCTCTTACCACCCTGGGCAATGTGTATGGCTTTCTACTCGGAACCTGAGACTTCGTCTGCCGTCACGAAAGTTAAGTCCCAGATTTGTTGGTCCTTTCACTATCATCTGCCATATCACGCCAGTCTCATATAGGCTGCGCCTTCCCCCTCATTATCGTATCAACCCCACATTTCATGTTTTCCTCCTTAAGCCTTGTCTCTCTCGCACACAGGTCGGGAGTGCCGCTGACGAGCCCCCTCTGCTGCTTGAGATCAAGGGTCGGCCTGCCTACACCGTCTATGCCCTCCTAGACTCTCGACACCAGGGTCGTGTCCTGCAATACCTGGTCGACTGGGAAGGGTATGGTCCGGAGGAACGGTCGTGGGTCCCTGCCAGCGACATCCTCAACCCAGCGCTGACACAAGACTTCCACCGAGACCACCCGGATCGTGTAATATTGCCTCTCAGTATGAGTTACAATTCCGAACGTTTATCAGGTTTGATTTCTGGTTTCGACTTCTGCCCGTCCCTTGGATTACCCTCTTCGTCTCACCCTTTGGATACTTTTGCCCCGTGGACTGATTTCCTAATTGTCGGATTATTTGCCTGGCCTTTGACTATGAACTTGAACTTCCCTGTGTTCGTGAGTAAACTGCGTTTGGATCCTACCGGTGGGTTCCGGGTTGTTTGTGACAGTCATCTGTCCAACCTGTGTATCTTTTGGGCGAGAAGAACTACGAAAGTTAATCCCACCACTGCTGAAAATACGTTAGAACATATCCTCAGCAGCTGCCCAAAGAAAGTAGGAAGAGCTAAAGACTGGCAACTGAAAGTGGACAAAAACAAGGGTATGGTCACACAAATGGTAGCCGAGGTCCAACAAACATCTAGTGCAAAATTGCCTAACCTGTTCTAACAGAGCCTATTCTTCTTCTTAAAATAACAAATCTCTAACCAAACCATTTAATCCCAATACAAGATTTAATAATCTCAACAGCTGCTGGAAAGCCAGTTAAGCAATGGCCGGTGTCATTGGTGTCACAACCATTACCCAGAGGGAGCACCTCCAATTAGAAAGAACAGCAATCAACTTAATCAAAGCTCCCCAGTCAAAAAGTAGTAACAGGGCTTCGAGGAAATCCTAAGGACTGGCATTTAAAAGCAAATTTCCCAAGGGGCAGCTCAAATTCCCTGAGTTGTCAAGCACTTGACAAGTTGCTCAAGTTGCTTGGTATTGCCATGGTCTACATGGAGTCATCAATGTAGGTACCAGTGCTCGGGCTGACCTTTTCCTAAGATGACCGGATGGAGAAGGAAAATGAGAGGAGGAGTATGGAGTATGGTATGGAGACTCAAATGTCATAGTAAGACCAGGAGTGTGCTCTGTGTGCCTACTGAAGAGGTATTTAGTAGTAGTCGAGGTGTCGCAACTTGCAGTATAAACTTGAAGATGTTTCAGGGCTTCATCAGTTGCACTAATGAAGGGTGCAGGGTCTGCAAATGTGGTACAAAGTTATGAAGGGTGCAGGGTCTGCAAATGTGGTACAAAGGGATGAAGGGTACAAAGGGATAAAGGGTGCAGGGTCTGCAAATGTGGTACAAAGCGATGAAGGGTGCAGGGTCTGCAAATGTGGTACAAAGGGATGAAGGGTGCAGGGTCTGCCAATGTGGTACGAAGGGATGAAGGGTGCAGAGTTTGCCAATGTGGTACAAAGGCATGAAGGGTGCAGGGTCTGCAAATGTGGTACAAAGAGATGAAGGGTACAGAGGTATGAAGGGTGTAGGGTCTGCAAATGTGGTACAAAGGTATAAAGGGTGCAGGGTCTGCAAATGTGGTACAAAGGGATGAAGGGTACAAAGGTATGAAGGGTGCAGGGTCTGCAAATGTGGTACAAAGGGATGAAGGGTGCAGGGTCTGCAAATGTGGTACAAAGGAATGAAGGGTGCAGGGTCTGCAAATGTGGTACAAAGGGATGAAAGGTGCAGGGTCTGTAAATGTGGTACAATGGGGTGAAGGGTTAAGAGCTTCATCGATTCTTGTGTTAGTTGTAAAAAATGTCTAAGATTATAATACAAGTCCAGTCGCCTTGCCTCAGTGCTACTAGACATTTAAAAATTTGGATGGCAAAAACATTGAGTTGAGGGTTAAGGGTTTTGCTTATACGCCCTCTGGAAGTCCTGGGATTTGAATTCATAACCTTCCAGTTACTAGTGCAGAACCTTAACCATTTACAGAAAGACCTAAAGGCAGTGACCTCACAAGAACCTCAGGTAACATCGCTGATAATATGTTTAAGGGCTTTAGAAGATATATATTTACAGTTGTAAGCTAAGTAACAATGATGGGCTAGAATTCTGTCTATGCAGAATTCTGAATGGCTGTTCGGTAACACTTTATTTAAACCTTGCGTCATAAGACTTCATAAACGTGTCATGGAAGATGTCATACGCCATCATGATAGCTGACATAATTTTGGTGTCATGACAGCTTAGTCACATGACAATTTTTGCTAAGTGTCCTCTTGTTAGCGTATGTTTTACGATACAGCAGATGTTATGTACTTAATTTGACTAAATAAGACTTACATCCGCTCTCACCTCATAAGGAATGTCTCTTGACATACATAATAAAAATACACAAGTTACACTATGAGTTCTATCATGTCATGTTATTGCTAAGTCTATGACAGCATCATAAAGGGCTTTTCATAACATTTGTTACAAAGCACTACTATTTTCACTACTATGATTTTTAGCTTGACGAGGTGAAGCCAAAGAAGCGATATCAAAATGATTAAGTGGGCTTTATCTTACTTATATCATGGCTATTTAGCAACATTTAAAAAACAGGCTTTGTACATGTTTTGCTTTCTCATAACTGAAATAGCAACTCACTGTGATTTTACTTAGCTAACTTTCTAGTCCCCCCCACACATATCAATAGGTATTGTGATTTGATTGTTGCTATGGTTACATGTCAGAGGGTATTATCTCGCTCTGTTCTTGTTGTTGTTAATTAATACATTTCCATGCACTGTAGCCTGTAATGAATTCTTGCAAAAAATTAATTTTTTTCTTGTTTTAACCAAACCGTTATTTATGCTCGTTCTCATGGTTACATTCCAACATGGTTAAGTAGTATCAGGAGCATTGATTCAGAACTGTGATTAGGTTAGAGGTGTCCTAATATAAGAAAATAACAGACACCTGCCAGTCAATTGAAACAGAGTATTTTCTATGGCCATGGTATAAAATATATTTTAGTTTTAGTTTTTTATGAAGTATGCATCATAAAAAATGTGCAGTTAGCAAACAAATAGCACATAAGCTGTCATGACATTAGCATGTGACATCTGTCAAACATTACAACAGCTATAATGACAATTACCGATAACATGACAATTTTATAACACCGGATGTAAACTGTCATGGCAATTCATGATAGCATGTGACATTGTCATGACGTGTTTATAACATGGTTATGTCAGTCTTATGAGGCAGAGTTCAAGTAAAGTGTTACAGACTGGTCTTTATAGCGCTATGCCATTCCCAGTGGGAACACAGCCAGGTTGTGTCCCACGCGAGCATGGTGATAGCCAAGGCAACGGCAGCCACGTGCGCGACCACGCACATTTGTTTGTTTGTTCCTTCGTCCTTTTCTCGTGATGTGATTGTCCCCACCTGCATGTTGTTTGTTAGCAATTATTTAGTGTTTAAATACCTGCTTGTTTCCGTCCAGTATTGTCTTCCGTTAAGTGTGTTACCACGCCTGTCACGGCGTGTGTTCTGTTCAAGTTTAAACCTGTCTGTGTTGTTCGAAATAAAGCATGTTGTTTAGTCAAAGCGGCTACGGGCTTGTGTCCGCACCCCCGCGCCTACACTTCGTGACAGGTTGCACTTTCAGTCTTTGTTTATCATAGCCTTAAAACATTTGGCATGAGCCAATTCATCAGTCTTCACTGTTTTAAACAGCAATAATTAATAGCTTTAAACACTCTTTATATTTAGATCCTGCCCTAAGATAGTGGTCCATTAGTGACTTTACATACCTGGGTATTAAAAATGATTACATACAGAAAAGAAAAGGCAAAATGTTGCCATTTTATTACCATGTTTGAATTTGCCTGATTCCATCTGATGTTGGCACAAAAAAACCCACTGATTGAAATATGACAGTTAAAACCTTTAGGACATACCTTAGTATGGTAATAAAGGCAAATAAAATAGGTTTACTGTATTATGACTGTGCTAAAATCTGTACAGAATGAACAAAAGACGTTCTCCTCATGAAGCGAAGAAAGTAACAAAATTGAAAAAGTAACACGTACAGCATTTTCTAATTTAATATTGATAATTTTAATATCCCATATAGGCAACTTCTTCAAGGAAAAGAATATGACTCACATCTCTTGTGTATTTGATGACGAGAAGGCCAAATTGCGACAAGACAGTTTCTTTAAAATATGAACTGAAATTGCTCTCCTGATCCAACGCTAATTTCATAATCAAGCAGCTGTCAATGCCAGAACTGCTCAATAACGAAATAATTGGGAAAGACCCTTCTCTGAAATCCTTCATGCAAAGAGTGTACTTCTGCTTGTGCCAGAACTCGCTCACAGCTGAAGAAGGAACAAGAATTTAACAGTCATGAGCACACAATAAAACATGTCAGACCGAACGCAGACACAGAGTCTGGAATCCGACTCCTGTTTCTAGTGGCTCATGTTTTTGGGAATCTAAAAGAAATGCCTCACTTTGGACAATAGCTGTAGTGGCGTAATATCCCGAAAAGCTGATAAAAACATGTCTGGTTTGCGGTGTGGAGGAAACGGTGGTGTGTGTGTGTGTGTGTGTGTGTGTGTATGGTTGCATGTGACTGATGAGGCTCCAGACGCTGCAATGTGACCCAGGGCGTGTGAATAAACACACTCTAATGGAGCAGATCGGTGTGTTTACATCCTTTGATATCTGTCTGGATCCTGTGCCTAGTCCTGCACACTGTCACTTCTCTGGAGATCCGCACAGGCAAAAGCACTTAAGAGATGGCGCTTAAGGTCACACAACTAGGTGTGTGTGTCGTTTGCACTTACACTCGGATGACGCCTTTGCCTATTTGTCAAAAACAGCTGTCTTAAAAAAACAGTTCAAAGCCAGTTAAAAAAATGTTAATCAATTTCTATGGTTTTACTTTTATTTTGCTTTTACTTTTGTGCTTCATAGTACATGCCCTCCTCTGGAAGAACATTCCAGCGTTCTAATTCACTGGCCTTCTGATCACCAGCCCTGCCCCTCATCACCTGCTCTAAGTTCACAATCAATCAAAGACAATATAAGGACCCTGAGTTTGCTTGCATCTTTGCAAGGTTTTGTGTCTCTGTCGTTTGACCCTCTGCAAGTCTGAGCCTGGATTTCTCCTGTTTGGATCTCATTTAGACTCATAAATCCTGTGTGTTTTTTGCCTGCTCACTTCCTGGTTTTGACCCTGCTGCCTGTTTGCATCAGCTCTTGCATCAATAATAATAATAATAATAATTATTATTATTAATATTGCCACATGCATAGTTATCGTTCGATATAGTCTCACGATTGAGAGTTTGATAGTAGTAGTTGTTTTTACAACTTCATTCACATAAAGCTCTATAAAATCACACTTGAGTGTCAGAATTTTGACACATTTTGTGGAATATGTACCTTTTCCCCAACATAGCATATACATATTCAACTATCAATGTTGTATAATCGCGCTTCCAGGTGGAGGAGAACGTAAGTAACATAGACACAAGCATCTTTAAAGCAATCAGAAATAAAACGGCTCTGCACTGTCGGGGACGGAAAGACGCGAGAAAAGAAGTGTGACGTGCGAGCAGAAGTGTTACTCTCTTCCTTGACATCTCTGGTGCAAATGTGGACAGATGGCGAGCGAGACAGAAAGAAATAGAAGAATGATGGATGGATGGATCGATCGATAGACAGTCAAAAGACTTCATGTAAATTAGAATTGCAGTAGATCAAATCCAAATGAAATGGCCTATAAAGAGTCCAGAAGGATTGTGACTAAGAACTAGGATTAAAATGATGAAATGATGATGAGTGATGCGCCGAATGTGCACTGCAAAACCCGAAATATGCAAACAATCTGTAGAATTTCCCTTTAAGATGCAATTTCCTCGCCATGTTGATTAATGTAAATAAGGAAATGGACAAAGAGGAACCAACCATTCAGCACACATCTAAAAACCTTTTTTTTTTTAAAAAGAAGTCTAAAAATCCTGATAAGGAAGTCTATCAAACTGCCGCTGGAACGTGTGTAGGCTGACAGAAATAGGCAACAGAGCTGTATTTTTGGTTCAGTGCCTCACTGCTTGAGGGCCTGTGAGTCACAAACAACACAGAGAGACTAAACAGGCTAAAAAAAAAGTCTCGTTCCTTTTAAAAATATTGCTTTATGCTTAGAGGGTCCTGATCTTTAATCTACGTTGTAAACCTGCTGTTCACTGCTGTTCAGTTTACCGTCAGGGGGTAATTAGATTAAGTGTGATAATCTCATTGCGTTTTATTAAAACACATTATGCACACGAATAAGGCATGCTGACATTTTGGTTGATTGCATCTCTCAATCTCAATCTCTCAATGTACGTCTCATCTGCAATTTTTTCTGGGCGGTTAACTCCATTTACAGTCCGAATAGGTCTGCACACAGATTGATAGCCATTTATACTTTCATTTTTAAAAACAATTGCTTTTAAACTTTGGAGTCCAAACTTATTTAGAAGCAAGCACCACTTAAGTTAGTGTGATGATTTTGTTGAACACAGAGTGTGTTTTATAAGAACCGTTGGTGTTTCAACACTTTTCTAATTAAAGAGCTTTGTAGCATTTGTTCATTATGCAATTATTCTTTTCACTAATTGAAAGCTTCAATTTTGACACTGATTAAAATGTGAGTTAAATCAGAAGAAACTGGGTGTAAATTGTTTCATTCTGTAAATATATTTAGTAAATTTTGTGCATCTGCATCCCGAATCACCTGCACAATGTCATAAAACCGGGGTGGACAACTGGAAACTTAATTGCGAACTGTACACTTTTAATGAATAATTCCTATGAGAATTGAATGTGTTTAGCGGATTGAACTTAACCTTACCAAGCAGGAAAAGTTAAATAAACTTATAGAATTTATCTGTATAAAAATTTTAATACCAGAAAATGAATGTATACCACAGACCACAGGACATTTGTGTCACCAGGAATATGTCATCATATAACAGTGATGAGTCTAAGCTGAATCTCAGTCTTGATGTAATTAGATCAAGCTGTAGGGCTGACAACTGGAATTTACATGGGTTTTGGTTAAAATGGTAATCACAATTATATTGATCAGTATTAAAATCACGACTATTCATCACGATTATTCAGCCAAGTCAGGAACAAAGTAGTGATTCTACCAGCTTGCTACTGAGAAATGTGGTTAAACTAACAGCTTTGCTACTTTTAGCGACCCTATAGCCCAACACTGCAGTCACCAATTAGATAACTTTAGCTAAGCTCACCAAAACTACAGTCGATTATGTATAATTAATTGATGAAGAAAAATTGTGATCACACTCAGAATACAATTAATTGTGCAACCCTACAATGCATGGTTTTGTGGATTTGATGAGTATAGGAGTCAGTAGAGAATTGAAAGTTTATTAAAGAAACGGTCAGACCCTCTACACAAGCTTCCCAATCACATATTAAATCTCATCCTATTGAAACTATTTATCTCTGATGAATCCACAGCGTTAATGTATTTTAAAAACCAGCCCAAACCCATTTCTGGGGAACAAACCCTACATCTACATCTTGGTCAAACATGATAACCTTCTTAGAAGGACCTCTATCTTCCATCTAATACTCCATCGCACTACACTGCACGCCACAGACGACAAATCCGAAACATCCAGGGCGAGATTATGCCTTATACTCTAATCGGGACAAAATGACCCATTTTACTCTTTTTACCAGAAGTAGAACAATACTGAAAATGATCCAATCTGTATGTGCTTGGCTTAATTTCTCTAATAAAGATATTGTTTACATTGCTTATAACTAACAGGAAGATAAGATGAACTGGGTATTTTGAAATACATTTTAAAATGTGATGGTTAAGCAAAGCTCCCTCTTTCCCCCAGTGAATGTAGGTTAGGGCGGATTTTGCCTCCACCTGAGAACCGCGCACCTGAAGAGACCTGGACACCTCAAGGCGCAGAGAAAAAGCCATCCAGCTACCTTCCTTGCTTCCTCATATATCATCCTGCTACCTCTGAGAATAATTAAGAGCCCTGCAGAGGCAGAGGTGAGGTAAGATGACGGCTCGGGATAAGATGAATTACCGTTAGCTTCAGCCCGGCTCATGTGGCTCGCTCATAAGCAGAGATGTTGTAAATTCACACAACTAAGGAGCTGCACAGCATTTGAAGATGGAGAAGAGAGAGATGGGAATATAGAACAGGGAAAATTTGGGACACGTATTGCCATGGCGACACTGAATCCGTGTCAACTCGCGACCATGAGTTAGAGCTCTCTAGCACTCACTTCTGTGGGTCTTTGCCTGCATTTCTTGCTTCTGAAACACTTTTTCCAAACAGAAACACATTACGAGGCAAAATGAAGAATGCTTATGCAATGTTGGTGTATTTTTGGTTTCACATCACAAGCAGCACTTGCAGGTGAGTGGTCTAGACCAGAACATGGCTAGTCATTGACCTGTGGGTCAGTCCAATTACACAAGAGAGCAGGCATGTTTGACTGGCTTGGAAGAATGCCAAGTGCCAGCCAGCCATAGCACAAAGTGGGAAAAACCCAAATCCATCCTCTTTTACCATTTTAAAATCTATCAGTCTGATTAATGGATCTCATTGATCTTTACTCTATTTGAACCGAGTGCCTCTGTTAATCTCACTTTGACTTTTGAAGTCTATACTTGTACTCTTCCTAGTGTAATTCCACTATTTGGTGTCAACCAGGGGATGATGGGTTTCAGTTGCTTTCAAGGTTTCTTCCCAAAGCTCTTCATAAGTTTTATCACTATTGCCACTGTTGACGTTGGCTTGCTCATTAGGGGTCTAGCTCTCTTTGTAAAGCTGCTTCAATGAACTTCTTAAACTTTTTGCAGCCCCTTCCAAAAAAAAAAAAAAAAAGATCATGGACCTCCTTATGATCGCAGCACCAAATTATGTTGTTTATTACAGCCATTCGAGTTTTTTATTCCTGAACATAACACCCACAGAACCCAAAACAGTTACACCGTGTTAAAAGATTAGAAACGTTTTTGTGTCATATAAACAGCACTTTTCCAAGATTCATTAAAATGTCAGTTGATTCAAGTTCATGTTATTTATACGTGTTTTTAAGTTATTGAGCTTTAGATTAGGAAATGACTTCCTATAAGGAACATGTTCATTTAACTGGCATAATTTTAACCCATTCAATTCAAGTGACCAGTCAATTAGGCTTATAACAAATAAATAAGTACTAATACAAATTTAATAGTAGGTGATAATGTTCTCCACTACAGTCACGGCAACCTGGTCTCAAGAGAAATTTGTACGATTTCAAACAAACAAAGGCGATGTGGTCGGATTTCTTTTGAGTTCATGCGAATGAAGTTGTGAGAAAAGGTACAAACGCTAACCACATCCCTATCCTGAACCTTAGCCATGACATGCCTTTCTTTTCATATGACTTGAGCCATACAAATCTGCAAGCGTGAGACCATGTTGGTCACAGACGGACAAAATTGCGCACCCCCTGGCTGTAAATCACGGACCCTACTTCAAGTACCATGGCGCCATATAAATCAATTGAAATTAAAATGAACAGTCTATAATTTAACTGCTTGAACTAGTGCTGACCCAGATAAGCTTGTCAAACCAGCACGAATATGATCGTAGCTAAATTGTGTCTCTGTTCATGCTTTGATGCCGGTACTGGTTTACTGTCAGTGTAACACCAGTGTTGAAACTCCTCTGTGTGAAACCTGAGCTTCAAAGGGAATCCATGCAGTTCTCCTGTCTCTCTGCAATGCAGCACTGCTGGCCATCTCTGGGCTACTGTTCATTCCTCATGTCTCTCTATCTCCATCTCCTTTTTGGAAATGATACAGAATGTAGCCATGCACTGACTGCACTTTGCCAAGTCACACATAGCAGAGATGTCCACAAATGCAGCACACAGATCAAGCCTTTCAAACACACAACCCTCCAAATAGAACCTGTGTCAGCAGTTAAAAATACCCTTAATGTGTTTAGAACGATCCATCAAATGCATTTCTGAGCATCTAACAGAGTCGGTGTAGATTGAAACGCTTGTTAAAATGGAAACGTATCTGTTGCGTGTGGGGCGTGTCTTACGGGCATCGAAAAAACGCTTCAGAAAAGCCCTTGGCCCTTAGTCATAACTGGCCAAGTAGAGTTAGAATGAGTAGAAAGTTAGCTATCTCCTGAACTAACGTGGATGAACCCACCGGCCAGTGTAGATTCTGGGAGGCGGGGCTTTGTGAACATGGTCATGGATGGGAGGTGGGGTCAAGGAGTAAACAAATCAGTCCAATGATTTTGAAGTTCAACTTGTAACTGTTAGAGCCCAAATTCTACTTTATGCACCTTTAAGCCTGAAGTTTTCCAACATGAAAACTTAAATCTTTTTTAAGAATTGCATTTATATTACAGACACATTTGGACCTTTGAGTAACAAGGTGAAATTGAAGTGTTAAAACTGAGTGGTCTTTTTAAGTTTGAAGCCAAAAGGTGATTTTAGTTCCTGTCACATTCCCTCCATCCCTAATTTACACTTACAATAGTGCACACACAGTGTAAGTGTAAATCTGTGCACAAAATCTAACCAAATATACTTTCTTTTATTAGTTGGTTACTGTCAATAAAAATGATTGACAGTTTTACACTATCATGGCAGTCTGTGTTAGATATAAGTTCCAGGTCGCTAACGACCCAAGCGCTGTACGATCAGTTCGTACAGAGCACCCATGCAAACCCATGCAATGTCCTAGAACACAGAGAATGTCTGTCTGCCCCCATACCATAAAAATACATGCATACTGTGAGTCATCTTAAAATAGACACATTCAATTTCAAGCATAGCACTGGTTCAGGATGTACCAACCCATTTTCTTCTGATCTTTTGGCACGCTAAATTTGGCAGCAAAAACATTTGCGTTTGCTGGGCCAAGCAAAAATCAATTTTTTCAAAAATAATCACCATTTGTTTGATTTATATGTCCTGAAATGACATTCTCATTTTTGTACATGTTCTAGCCTACAACTTCCAAGTACAGCAATAGTTCTGTTGCATATGTGTTCATATCCCCCTTAATAAAACATGCTGATTAGTCTGAGGATTATATCAAGGCGTCTTTAAATGCTAAAGCACTGAAGTCACAGTCATTGGCAAAGACATTAGGATTACTTGTATGAATTCTCACAAGCCAACATATAAAAAAAGTTATGAATAGTTAAGGTTAGGAAAAAAAGGCCGAGGTTAAGGGTCGTAGCATTTCTTACAACAAAATTGGAGTCAAATTTAACAAAACTGACTTCAGTCATTGCAATTCCTACAAATTTTGCATTTTAATTAAAGTTTTTAAATGCTAACACTAAAGCACAAAAGCACACCAATAATTCCCAAAATGTCAAAAGTCTGACAGTCCCAATCTAGACAATGGGTTAAAAAAATATTTTGCAGGTCTTCTGTTACAACAATGTTACCATAACTAATAAGAAGTGTCATAATCTTACTCTCACCATTCGGGGATTTGTCCTTTTTCTGGGAACTGAATAACCAAGTACGAGGAAAAATTAGAAGAGCAATCAGGAGGCAAATAACTCCACAAGGTTTTATAGCTCAACCCTGTGACAATAACCAATGGAGACGACCTTTAATAATCCACCAATGGGGTATGTAAATTGTAATATGGCACAACAGAAGTCATCCTTTGCAGACATTTGCCTTGAATCGTATTGTAGACAAAAATACAGAAGATCAAGCAGTGAGACATCAGGACAGAAGACTTACAAAGTCCCCCAATTCTCAAATCTGCATGTCTTCTCTACTAGCTTTTATTTTGCGCCTATATTGCACTGCATGCTACACTGCATTTTAGATTTAATAAAGTGGCACTTACATCGAGAATTGAAAGTTTAGTGGTTAAGGTTGTGCTTTAGTGATGTGGAAAGTTACGAGTCCCAAGACTGCCCGAGACACTGTTGGGCCCTTGAGCAAGACACTAAACCCTCAACGGCTCAGCTATATGTCTCTGTCCCTTTGGATAAAAGCATCTGCCAAAATAATTAATGTCAAGTACGTCAGTATTAATAAAGTTCGTTATTAGTACAGGATCAGCTGGCTGATGTCCTTGCAACTGTATTCATTAGTAAATGCTAAAAAATACCCTAGACCAGTAGTCTTACTCAGAGAAGAAAGTATGATAGATGCAGCTAAACACTAGATTTGACACAAATGCAATAAAGTGCATTGGCCAGTGACCACCATTCCCTCAGTGAAAACACGATGCAGCCAAAGTGATGAACACGGTAATGTGTTAAAAGGAAAGCTGAAGCCCTTCCCTGAACGACTGCACAGGCTACGGTATGATCTGAATAACTCAGTAGGAGGACAAATGCATTGTTAATTTTGTATTTTTTTTAATCAGTGCTTTATAAGGGGGCGTTGATCCTTTAAAGTGTGACATTCTGTGTGTAGCTTATATGTATGGACCCATTTTTATGTATGCAAATGCTAACTTGAGACATTAACATGACAAAAAAAAACGATTTAAAAGTAGTATCTAAGAATATATTTAATTTCAAGGCCACGATATGTGTTGTATGTGGGTCATAAAGGAAATCAGAGTCAAACTGAATTTCATTAAGCACTTGTGAAGCATTTTTAGATGCAAAAAGAACAATATCCAGTTGGATTCATACGGCTGTTCGTAGCAGAAAGAGCAAGAAGGAAAGAGAATGACTGCACGTGACTTGTGCTCAGGCTGCGCTAGTCTTTGCGGTCCCAGGAGACAGCAAAAGTGCTGGTGATTCACTGAGCATTCAGAAAGCGCGTTCTGCACATTAAGGAACAGAAACGAGGTCAGAGCAGCTCACAAAGCCTGAAATAACATGTTTTTGCTAAACGAGGCAGAGAGCATAAACACAGTAAATAGTCTGTGCACAGCATGCAGAAAGGCTTATTGAAATTATTGATGCACTTTAAGATTTGGATTTTGCACGTGTGTGTGTGTGTGTGTGAGTATATGTGGGAGAAGCGCCAGGACAGCACCCTTACAATTCTGAGATGAGCAGCCCAGATTTTTGTCCATGTCATCTCCTTAAGCCTGGCATTAAACAGACATCCACACACTGCTGAATAATAGAGTCCACTAGGCAATCACAAAGAGTCTTCATCTCCTGCATCGCATTATCAAATACCCAGTTCAGGGTTCTTGCCCTTTCTATGTGGGGGGGATCCAGATATTTCAACAGTGTTTCCAGATTTTTTTTTACTTTCTAGACTCTCTACATTCAGTTTTTCTTTAACTTTAACGTGAAAAAGAAAGACATGAAATGTGATATGCATGAAGTCTGCATTACTTAAGAAAATTAGATTATGGCTAAAGACGACGGATTTAGAACTGTCGTGTCTTGAGTATATCCATACTTTTTCCAAAATGTTTTGTAAATTTCCATACTTTTCTAGAATGTTCAGACCTGGACAAGAACCCTGCAGTTTGGAGCTTCACATTCTTTCTTCTTCTTTTTTTGCCTCTGCTGCACAAATGCTTGAACCAGTTCTCACACAATGAACTTTGTAAGACCTTCTTTCCAGATCACAACACCAACTCATAATTTGTGGACTCAAGCAAGCTATGGTGTGAATAAAAGTGGCTTAGTTTTCACACCACTGATGCAGTAGGATCCAGACACGATTACATCATTTCCTCACTAATGTAAATAATGACAATATAACTAATATAATGAATGACTGAGTAAAACAAGTTTGCTCTTATTTACTGGAAGCAGATCTGGAAAACCATAATATCAGACAGTACTAAGTGAGTCAATATCCAGCGTAGTCATTAGGATTAGCTAGAAAGTAGACGATTCCAGGCCATATATGGTTGAGTTTAGGCACAGAAAGGTCATTTTTCAGCACTTTCAAGTAGGATAATCAGACTATTTTACATTAGAGTGCAGATCGTCAATATGCGCCACATGGCTTTGATCGAGAGTTTAAAGAAAAGGACGTTGCTGAATTTCCAACTGAAACGAACTGAATACTGTCCTAAATGCCTTAAAGCACTGCTAGCTGGTTAGATAAAGTTACGCTTACTGTCGGTTTGTCATTTTTCTCATTACATTATTTTATGCTTATTTTAACGCTGAAAGTGTTATGATGCCTTTGTGGACTATTTGGCACAAATGATAAATGTCAATAAAATGTTGATTTCCTTCTCGCAGAACCTGCAACATGCTCACAGAAAGCGTCTTCGGCCCTCGCTGTAACCTCCATGGCCTGTTACTTTCATTTTCTAGCCAGTTTAAACTATTGAACTGGCAGCCATGCGTAATGTTGTAATGTTAGTGAGCAGGTAATTATTTAATAATTGTAGAAGGCATCTGCCTCCTGCTGATATGCTTTATGTCCAGCGCTATGTTTAGATTAATGAGGTTAACTGCTAACATTACAGTTAACCCCATCAAGAGAGCTTAATTGGCACTGCAGTCACAGTGAAATGTTATTGAGTGCACTTATGGAAAACAATTTATTCAGTCTTTTTTTTTTTTTTTAAGTAGGCACATTTCAAACCTTGAAAATATGACTTTACAAATCAAGAATTTTTAAGACAAACAAGCATCTGTGAGCAATCAGGATGCTCAGATATATTTCAATTCTAAATAAGGATTAATCAAACAGCTAAAAGTGAATTTGTCTGTTTCTGACTGTAACTGACTGAAGTATCAACACAATAAAAATGAGTAGTTTTTGATGAATGATAAAATAAACAGTACTTGGTGGTGGATTCTGACTTTTTTGGACCCTACTGTGGACCTTAATACAAGTAATGACGAACTCAACAAAGACAACGTCAATCCAAAAGCTTCTGAGCCAAACCACATTCCAGTAAAAGCCTGGCTTCTGGCACTTTCCTGTTTGGGCTCCAGATTGCTCTCGCTGCGGCACTTCCTCCTAGTTATCGCACATCTTTCAGTTCCACTCTAGTCCATCTGGCAAGAATGGCACCGTGTTTGCAGACACCACAGAGTGACAGGACTCACAATTTTTACAGCTAAGCACTGGACGCCTGGCCATGTGCATCGACCATAATGAGCCATCAAGCTGCCTATGTCTATGCTCCTATACATGCAGCGAGTGATTATGGGTCACCTGAGGATGGTACGGGAGAGCAACAAAGCGAATAACGGCAGTGGGACAGTAAAGACTGCAGTTAAAGATGAATGACTGCTGTCCTTTGTGTCCTCATGTGTTTAAACAGAACGAGACTGGACACCGTGTTCAGACCTGATGATTTCATTCAACGGGTCAGTGTCGAGTAGACAGCGGGTCAGCATCTCTCCTCTCTCTTCCTGTCTGTCTCAGTGTCTTCTGTCTCTCTCAGATCAATGACCATTAAATGTTCTCACTGATGACATTATTCACTGAAAAAAAATCAATAACGAGTAAGAAATTGCCAGAGATGACATGCTGGGCAGACATAAGTGTTTTTTTTTTACAAACATGATTGTACATCGGTTGCGTCTGATGAAGTAGGCCTATTCAAAGTTTTTTGACTCTTTGTAGCTCAGTGGTTAGGGTTCTGAGCTAGTGATCGGAAAGTTGTAAGTTCAAATCCCAAGACCGCCAAAGAGACACTGTTGGGTCCTTAAGCAAGATCCTCAACTGCTCAGCTCTGTGATTGGATTGTATCCTGTCTTAATTGGATAAAAGCATCTCCCAAATGAATAAAGCATGTTTTTTCATCAATCCATCACATTTTTGCTTTATACTCGTTAAAGTATGATGTCACTGTCAACAGCACATTGGTTATGACCCAAAAATATCTACATCTCTCAACTTTTCCATTACAAGTCCTTTATTAATGTATGATTCTTTGCATCTTCATGCAGTTTTCATACAGTATTTGCCTTCAACAAGATCCAAAATTCTGAGTCAACTACTCGCCAACTGTTTTATTTAATCAAAAACTAATACAAAATCTCACTCAGTTGATACTTTTTTTGAGTTAGAATAGAATGCTACTTTATTGTCACATATACAGTACAGTGAAATTGATTCTTCGCATATCGGTAAGCTGGGGTCAGAGCGCAGGGTTAACCATGATACAGTACCCCTGGAGCAGGGAGGGTTAAGGGCCTTGCTCAAGGGCCCAACAGTGGCAGCTTGGCAGAGCTGAGGTTTGAACC
>JAOUQW010000024.1:9214433-9226419 GCA_028565825.1 Olivaichthys viedmensis | reverse complement strand
TAGAGTGCCATACAGTGGCAATGAAAAAAATCCCAGATTTTCAATGTGGTCTCAGACTTTTGGACCCCACTGTATGTATCTATATCTATATCTATACACTAGTCCACTACACATACATTAGTTAGCTTTATAAGCTCTATAGTTGTCCTACATAACTACACCCATTAACCCTTACCTGTGATTCTGTGTGAACCTGTGTGATGTCTGACTGTATTTTCTGCATCGGGGCATTTTAGGAGTTAATACCACAAATAGTCAGTATGTTAATGCTGAAAAAAACTATGTTAAGAATTTGAATAAGACTAGTGCTAAGGCTTCAAAAGGTTTTCTCCAACAAGTTATCAAATGATTAAGCAATACACACGCAACAATAAACTATTATTCTGTGTGTGTGTGTGCCTACATTATTGAGACTGTTTGACCGGATGTTCTCCACTAGAACACTCTCACACACAGCAAGCTTGATTCCGGGGCCTATGTAAAAATAGCAGCTTGTTTCTTCTGCCTGCATCAACTCTCATTTCCTCTCCTCTCCCTCTCACTCACGTAAAATCTCCTCCCTTCTTTCGTTCATTGTCACCTCCATCCCTGACTCATTTTTTCCCTCACTCTCCATCTATAGACATTTCTTTATTTATATTCCCCACTAGAAACTCACTGTACCCTGACACGAGTAAAGCACACGAGCTGTAATATTGACTCCTTTCTTATCGAGTCCTTTAGGAGTAGAGCCACCGCTCAGGGAAACGCACAGTTTTTTGACAGTTTAATTCAGCCGCGGCCTTGCGTTTCTGATGACACATCAGGTTCCGCTTGGAGGAAAACGCAGCGCTCGACAATTCTGACTGACAGCCAGATGGCGATGAGAGCAGAGATAGTGAGCGAGAGAGAGTAGAGAAAGAGTGAAGGAAAGTGAGGGGGGGGGAAAAGTGTCACAGAATCTTCCTGTTTGGCTCCCTATTTTCTGCTCCGTCTCTACCTACAATGGCATGCTTGGCAACAATAAGACAAGAGGACAAAATGACCAAAAAAAAAATAATTAAACATGAGAACCTCTCATTGTGCATTTCACTGTAGGCACATTTGGGTCTGATGTACAATAGGCCCCAAAAGTCTGAGTCCACTACCAAGAACTGTTTTGTTCATTTAACATGGTAAATGTTTGCACCTGTTCTTCATTATTAGTCTCATTAGGGATCATTACCCTAATAATATATGCCCTTTGTTAGGCTGTTTTCTTGCATGTGCTACTACTGCAATTCTCTAATTCTCCAAGGTTTTCCCTAATTTCTTATTTCCCTGGTTAATTAGTTCCCTTGTTCATCCTTGTTCTAGTTCATCGATGTGTGACGGATACGTTCTGTTTTTGACCTCTTCTGCCTGTTTGGATAAGGCAGGAGTCTCTAATCTTAAGAGTCAGTGTGGCTGCAGGTTTTTATTCCAACCAAGCAGGAGCCACACCTGATTCCACTTGTTTAATCAATTCATCTTGGTCTATTAGGTGTGGCTCCCATTTGGCTGGAATAAAAAACCTGCTACCACACTGGCCTTTGTGGTGAAGACCCCTTGGATAATGAGTATGGATAATGATTAAAAAACCTCTGCAAGTTCTATCCAGCCGTCTCCGGCTCTCATGTTACAGATACTGGGTGATGTGTAAATAACATCACGAACACAAAGACATGGACACCATTTGCTAACTTTTTCTAAATACAGCCTTGGGATACAAAAGCATCACATCAGCATGTGTAGACTGTTTGCCTGTCAGCAAAAACAGCACACCAGCTACTGGTTGTTGTATTAAAGTTTTTGAAAACCTAGCTATCCAAGTTCCATTCTTGATGGGGAATTGATGGCAGTTGCTATTATTCCACATACAATTTGAAGAATGTCACCATCCTTAATTGCCAACTCTTCGAAATGAGTAGGACAGGGCACAAAATAGCACAGACCTCAGCACAGGTATCTCTCCATGTCATTGTAGGTCCCTTCAAAATATGCCTCAGCCATGCTAGTGGAGAGCAGTAACCTGATGGCTCTTCTCAATTAACAGGACAAACGCAACCACCACGACTGCCGAAAATATGAGGTGAAATGTTCAGGTCTAACATCAAATTATCCTTATCCAAAAAATATCCAAACACTATTTGAGCACTTAAACGTCAAAAAAGTTTGTCCTTATGTACTAAAAGCATGAGCGACAATTACGTGTAACGAATAGAGGATTGTACTAATTGATTCATTATTTCATATCGTTAAAAGACAACAACATTTACGCAAACACAAATAAAACTAATATACTAATACTATAATATACTTATACTAATAAGTTATGCTTTTGCCTGCACAAAAATAGAACCGTGTGTTAGGAGCCTACATCTGTTCCCATTTGAGAAGGCAAATGGGGGTGCACAGGACATTCAGATATAATGCTAAATACTGTATTTCTGAATAATAAGTATCATCTGAGCAGACTTTTTAGGAGGGATTCCTGTATCATATAAACAGAACAAATGGAGGGAAAGGTTTCTCTGCTGGACAACTTTTCACATATAAAACAACAAAGACAAATGATGTGGATCTATACAACGTAATACAGACTCTATAGCATGCTGATTACTCAAGCAGCAAAAGTTTGAGCAGTTGGTGAAGTACTGTATTTTTCATTCTCTTTCATATTTTTACTCGGTATGAAAAGATATAAATCATAGATGAAATAATGATTGATAAATGACAAAGTAGAGATTGGCATTGACATGTCTATGTTATAATGGAGAGATAATGGACTTAATGTATTGTCAATGAGATCTAGGCTATACAGTAGCTCACCATTCGGCCACACAAAAATAAAGACACACATTAGACATAATCGTGCACCATTTCATTTTTCCATGTGGCAACATATTGACTTTTAACTGTTTTTAAGAAACGCTGAGGAAATTGAGTCAAATTAAGTGTCCGTGCTGCCTTGAATTTTTTCGTTCAGTTTTTAAAACTTTTCGTTAGTTAAGACAACATAAACGCAAATAATACGTTATCACAATGTCAAGCATTTGTAGTCATACTGACAATAAATAATACGATAGAAAAAAAAGGTTAAATCTAGAACCTTATAGGGTTCTTCAACTCGTCCCTTTGTGGGAAACCTTTAAAAGAACCCTTATTTAACAAAACACTTTAAGGCAGCACGGATGCTATCCTTTTTAAAGTTGAAAAAAAAGCTTTTTTACAATGTACACTCCTAGAAAAAATGTCAAATCTAGAACCCTCAGGGGTTCTGGGGGAACCACTTAAAGGTTCCATGTGGAACCCTGCAATAAAGGGTTTCTTTTTGAGAGAGAGTTCCAAATAAATCCCCTTTTAAGAAGCAAGGAACCCTTAACTATCCAAAGAACCCCTGAGGACCTTTTTTGTGTATAACTAATGGGTTGTTACAGTGTCTAGTGCGATAATATTGATTGGCCACTGGTGCACAGTTCTATGCAAGGTTCTATGCTAGAGACTGCCGATGTTCTCTAGAACACTATTCCAGAGTTTAGGGGCGATATAAGAAAACCATTTTCCACCAGCTATGTGGCGCGTGATGCTCGGGATTAACAGTAGACCTGCCTCAGCTGAGCCAAACGTTCGAGATGGGCTGTACTGCTTCAGGAGATCAGCAAGATACACCGGAGCTAAACCATTTAGAGCTTTTAATGTCTAAAGAGTCTTTAAACTTTGTAGTCTATGCGGAACTTAATACGATTAAGAGATGGCACTGAAATTAATCATGAAACATTAACACAAGCCTTTCTTCGGTCTTGGGGTTTGACCTTCTTGAATGCAAGTTTGTTGCTATGCATTTTAAAATGGTGCAAATGTGCACTGAAAATCTGATTTCAGTACATTTTGTGAAACCCCGATGTTCTACCAGGTAGGAGGACAGGTAGATAAGACAGACACGGGTGAGGAAACATCTACCTGAGTTCCATCTGCTGATGATGAACAGGCTGACTGTGTCTCGTTCGAGGTAGGGTGAGAAAATGACTGCGGTAGGATTCAGAGAACAGAAAGGAGAGGAGGAGAGGATGATGAGAGATGAAATTTGGAGGTAGAGATGCGGAAAAACGAGCCGGACTGGTCCAGTCAAACATAAATGGGTGACCGGCAGTCAATTCCCGAAATCACAAACTTAGGAAAGAGAAGGATTCACATCGCACCCCCCCTCCTTGTGAGGAGTCAATGCAATAGAATGCATTATAGTTAAGGTATAATACATTTATATACATTGCAAAAATGCAAATCCATTTCTAACACACTTAGCATTAATTGTAAAAACATTTCAATTGAGTTGCTCTTTAGAAAATGCAGCTATAATTCAGTGATAATGCACATTTTATACAGAATAAATGACCATCAACAAAATGAACAAAATATTACTAAAACCTCTTGAGGGTATCACCATAGTGACAAACATCTACACCCTGAAAGGTACAGTTTAGTGCTTTTTTTTCTAAGAGCACAAAAAACAATCAATATACGGTAAGCCAGTGGTATTCAAACGGGCTGAATAAGCCGAATGGAATTTTTGTTGACTCGTTGATTATAAATTTTTCGAAATATATAAAAATTATTTACATGCAATTATAATGACTAATAGACATGTTTGAATATATAAAAGAGAACTAGGCACTGTCCTTTCCGCATTTAGTAGAGAACCATGGGAAAATGCGTGCACACTATGTACATGGGATATTTGGCTACAAACAGAAGAGTGTGTGCACAATAGTTTTGTCATGGAGAAATTTCGAGTAGAAGGTGTTGGAAAAGGATCTGATTTAACTGAAAAAAGCAACAACAAAAGTGACCAAGACAAAAAATATGTATTTCAATTTTGTATTTTTTGGAGGAGGTGGCATTTGTTGGTGTGGGAAAATGGAAATTTACCAGAATTTGCCGGAAAAAAAAGTTTGAAGACCACTGCTGTAGGCACATAAATAAAAAAATATTACAAAAAAATAAAGTTTTGTGAAATAAGTATCATAAAAATAAAAGATGTAATGACAAAAATAATTCACACAATCACAAAATTGCATTTACAAACTCTCATTCATATTGCAGGTTAAGACAGCTAAAGGTTTGGCTGCCATCTCTTAAATAGAGAGAAATGTCAATACAAACACAGACTTTTGGCTGTTTTAAAGCATGAAGTGTAGAAGAGGATTAGAAGATCATCTATAAGATAATTTGGCAATGATGGCAGATTCTACCAAGGAAGAGTAGAACTTTTGTTCAAGGAATATGTCACCCAAAAATGCGACTGCAACAATGAATGAAAGCCAATGGAATCATATAAATAATAAAAGCGTCCACACCATATTTTCATTCTTTAGTAGCAATGTTAGCATTTTGGGGTGAATAAATAAAGAAAAAGAAGGATGAAGAAGAGGAGTTATTGTACCTCTGAGGAGGGGGAACACTGGGCGATCGCGAGCGCGCTCGGTTAATGTCTGCCGACCGCGAGCAGTGATTGGACGAGAGGACCTGCTCTGGCACAGAAAGGGTGGAGCTTTGGAGGTCCCGCCCATTTTGTCTGTAGTCTGCAGGGAGCACATGGGAAAAAGGGTTAGTGATCAACGAGCCATGATTAAAGGAATAGATTTAGAATAGATTGACTATAACATTATCCTTACTGACACTGAGTAATATATACCAGAAGTTTTGGTGTATAGTAAATATATGGTTAGTATGTATGGTATATGGTAAATACAATCAATCACATTAAGCTGTTTTCCACAACTGGCTTTTTAATGTGTGATGCCGGCTACTAGACCCACTTTTCCAACTCTTGTTTTGTTTCTTTTCTCCTCATTTTGTTATCGAATTCCCAATCCCATTAAGGGTTTGAAGGAGTGGAAGGAGTTCATTATCCAGCTAAAGGCAGCGGCTGCAATGACTGAAGTTGGCTGCTAGCCAATGGAGTGTGACACACGTTAAATGGGCAGCGGCTAATCTAATACCGCGCGATATAATAAGCAAGCTTGCTATTAGAGACCAGCCAAGGGTGTCCAAATTTTTCTTACTGAAGGCCAGATGGAGAAAAAGGAGTTTATTCCTTTACTGGCAAAAGTAAAGGAATAAAAGTAAAGGAATAAATAACAATCCTGTTTGACTGCTACCATTTTCGAATTAAACACACACAATTTCCTCTGAGCTCAGTCGAAAATTTTCATGGAACTTCTTTTATTTAATGATCTTAAAAGCAGACCAACGTGATTTGTGAGTCGTGGCGGGCCACAAAGTTTGGACACCCTTGTTATAGACACACTATAGACACAGAAGTTCTAAAGTGGTTTGAGCAATCTGATTTGAATCTGTCTTAACAAAACCAGACTGTTCTGAAAAAATCAGTGTACCTACAGATCAATAAATCTTCGGGCTAACAGCAAATCGATTCGATTCATGATTCATTGGTTTTTGATTTCGATTAAAATAGATTTATGTAAATTAACAAGGATTCGATTGAATTAAATACACTAAACAGTGATTTGTTTCAGCGATACAAATTATAATATATGCATCAACAGTATTTCAAAAAGACTTCACCTTATATTTCTCAGACATATTTCTTTATGTTAGTAATGTCATTCTTCACATCCATGGTTAGCTTGTGAATGCTGCCTGACCCACTTACGTGCCAAATAGTAAAATTTTGTAAATAAATTGTGATTCACCCGATTTCTAGCATTTAAAAGCAATTCAATTATTCAACCATTGCGACCACTTTACATTATTTTATTTCTTTTAAGACGAATCCATCGGGAGAAATTCGAATCGATGCATTGAGAAAATGAATGACTCGTTACACCCCTAGTAAAAATATTTCATTGTATCACAATAGTTGACTCTATAAGCTCTGTCTCTCTCTCTCTCTCACACACACAAACACATACACACACCCCTCTGCATCACACTGCATTCCTGGCTGAATCCAGCAGAGCTGAAAACAACGGCAGCACTTCAGGGGGAGAAAAAGCAGTTCTTCGAAAAACGGTAATCGACTCGTGAAGGGGAATGCTGCAATCAGCACTTTTAAACGATGGAGAACAGAAGAGTGAGAACATGTGGCAGAGAGAAAAAAAGAGAAAGGTAGAGTCATAGAGACAAAGAGAGACGAAGACTGAGAGACACAAAAGAAAATGGGGGAGAGCCCTGCCTAAGAATCTACTAAAAGATTAATAAAAATTAAAAAAGGTGTGTGTTTATGTGTGTGTGTGTGTGCGCATGTGTGCGTGTGTGTGTATGTGTTTGAGGGGAGGTTTCCGGCGTGTGCACAGGCTTTCCCCTTCTTCGCCTGAGATCAGACAACAGCATCTGCTTTGTGCCCAGAGAAACAGTGTGCAATAAAAACAGCAGATCCAGAGCTGTAAAACACATGAACTGCCCCATCATGCATCACTTCACAGCTCCTTATAGCACAAAAGATTAGTTGGACTCAAATAGACACTGATTTTAATAACCTGACGACGTAGAAAACTGATTTTGTGTCATTTATCAACAAACCTTGGGCTTTCTCATAGAAGCACTAATTATATACCAAGCTCTAAAGCATTAACGCTCTAAAGTTTTTGTCATTGTGCATCTAGCATGAATCTAAAGTAGATATGCACCCGGTTTTAAGAGTAAGTGGTGACGCAAAATATCGTGCAAAGTAGCTTTCTTAATTTTGCATTTTTTTATGCCTCTATGCCTCAGGGCTGCTATTAATTTTATTCTTGTGTGACAAAAGTTTGTGTAAGCCTTAATGTGAGATCATTGTAAAGTGATAGCCTAGGGCTGTACAATAATGGCTAAAATGATAATAACAATGATCTTGCTCAATACTGAAAGCACAAATCTATATAAAAACTGACAGCAAACATTATTTAATTAGCGTATTTTAGCTCACCAATATCACACTCAATCTCATTCATTTAAGACACCAGAAATCATGATAACGATTATAATACAACTAATTGTGCAGCTGACTGATAGCACTAGTGCACTTTAGGATGTGCATTTTAGTGTCCACTAGAGCCTACATTCAAACTGCCTCTGTAATACGTCTTAAGCTACCCTTTGTTAAATAAAAGGAGAAAAAAACAAACAAAAAAAACCATTTGTAGTTAGTATGGGCTGTTTTCCTTTAGGGCGCTTTTTCACCTATTAGTCCGTTTGCCGAGTCCAAATAAAAGTGAAACTGATACAACAAAACATTTGCTGAGGGGCGTGTGGGAAAGGGGGCGGGACTGAAACCATACTCTTAAAAACTCTTTTTTATAAAGTGGTCAGAAAAACAGAAGCAAACCTTTGGCATGGAAAACATAAAACATGGAGCTGGTGCTAAATTAATGATGAAATAATTATATTGTTTAAAACATCAGTAATTGTGTGAACTGAATCCAGCATTTTCTCTTTTTTCAATATCCAGCACACATCGTATTTCTGCAGCACTCCAGCTCTGTCCTTTGGCTCAATTTGCATCTCGCATGCTAGTTTAGCAGCCCACATCTCAAAAAATGCTACCCGCAATTCATAATACAAAGCATGTTTGGCTGACTTCCTGCAGTTGTGCTGAATCAGGGTTGAATCGTATTCTCACTGCGGTTGAATCAAACTAGGGATTGCTTGGAAGCGGACCGAGACCACCTCGGTTGTTTTGGTCCACACCAGAATGCAATTGTTGTGTTTTGACCTGCCCAAATGAACCCTCCAAACGGGGGGAGTGGACACAGCAGGTTTTAAATCAAACAGCATATGAGAAAGCACCTTTAGAGGTCCAGAACATGCTCCTACTAGGTAATTTAGTGCTACAGTTTATAGTGGTTATATCGGCATTGGTGCCACTGTGTACACTGCTGATAGTTGACATAAAATCTGGATGTGTAGGAAAGTGTGACACAAATGCAAATGATCACTGCTTTGTTTTTGTGTTTTTTTGTGGTGTGATCACCTGACACGACCCCCACGCCGTCCTCACAATCATAATCGGAGATCTCGCTGTCGCTGATCCTGTGAGATCCTGCACGGGAACAAGAGCAGAAAGTGTTATTGCAAATTCTGCGCACTGCCTGCAGCCCTAAGTTTTTTCATCTGTCTTATTATTATCTTATTGTTGTCTGTAGTCACAGAAGAAAGTAATGTTTTATTACATTATCTAAACTATTAAACTTACTATTAGTGATTTTTGTCTGGATTCAGCAGGTACAGTAAGGTCCAAAAATCAGAGTCCACTAGCAACTGTTTTTCTTTAACCAGTTAGCAAAAATGAACACAACATGATTCCATCATTTTTCTTTACTAATATAAGTATTTTAATTTCTGAAAGAAGTAGCCAGGATGACATAGAGTAACACATAAAGGAGTGCACTACTAGTGTCAGTATCAGGTTTTAAAGCAGCAGTTTGTAATTTTGAGAGCCCTCTGCTGCCTTTTATTTCCCAATTGAAAAAAAACCTGGACCTAAAATCCAGCCTTCACCTCTAACTGACCCCATCCCTTCTGCTGAAACTACGTTTGCCTCCTGATTTGTCTTTCAACACAAAAGAGCTGAGCAGTTCGGTTTCAGCTAGGGGCTGAAAATGTATCAAATGGTGTGTAAACAGGATATTCGGATATATTCATAGATCTCATACAATTATATTTTCAACAGCAATTTATTTTGGCTCCCTTTGAATTTCTTGAATACATAAAAAAAAATTGTTTCTAATAAATAATTAAACAAAAAGTTGGTAGTGGACCCAGACTTTTGAACCCTGACACAAGCGGTCACACTATAAGCCTAAAGCCTTATTCGGACGTGATCAGTTTTTCAGGACGACATCTGTAATATAATATTTGCAATATTTAAAACTTTTGCATCCGGACGGCTATAAATTTACACAGGACAAGCGAGTTTCTAACTCCTATGAACCCATGTGGTTGCATCGCACATTGTGATATGTTCATGTTATTGGATTATGAATTTATTTACAGAACACTACAATTATGATATTGTGGCATATGTTAATATAAAGTGAGGCTTTATACCGGCTGTAGCTGTCATGGTCAATTTAATCAGCGCTCTTTCGTTTGCTTGCCTTTATTTCCTTTTTCTAACGAGCTCCCAGTAAAGACAGTGCATGGATAAAGTGAAAGCAACTACATGTTTTAAAGAGAATCCATCATTTTGTGATTGCTGGAAATATTTTCTCCTCATCCGCGGGCAAAGACGACTAAATACGGAGAGTAGAAGAGACCAAAAGTATCAGTATCAGACAACCGTTGAGTTTGTTGAAAATCAGTAGATAATTTAGGTTGGAATTTCCTCATAGGAGGAGGGAGAAAAACACCGACATCACTGAGGAGGACTTGCAAATTATGGAAATTTCCCCCCTGTAAATCTAATCCTGTCCGAATAGGGCTTTATACTGTATATATGAGTATACTTTGCTTATGGTCGTTTCTGCAGAATAATCACTACTGGAAAGCGATGCTGTGACAAATCATTGCTGTTGTGTCAATGCAGGTGATCCTTATACTTGACACAACCTCTGCCACTGTCCTGTTGTCAGCTCTTCAAGCTTTGCTAAGTGAGCATTTCGTAAACATATCTTTTCTGTACTTTGCCTCAGACGATGTAAACAGAGTCGAGCAATGAGACACTTGAGCTTTTACAGCAATGCCAGGTTAACAGCGCTCCTCTCACGTCCTCTCCGTCTTTCTCAGACTCACAGAAACTGTTTTAGCACTCCTTTTTTTAGATCAGTCGGATTTCACACATACACGCGCATCTTTTTCGCTTGTTAGAAGGCTGGAAACCAGTCAAGAGTAGACAGAGCAAGCAAACGGATGCCAACTCGCTATGACATGCTGAAGCTGACAAAATATGTAATACTTCCTAACAGATCCAAGGGCAAACTGTCTTTACTGAGGGAGAAAGAAGTCTGGTTAAAAACATTCTGTGAAATTATGTCTCAAGATCAAAGGCTCATACAGAAAAAAAATATTAATCTCCAAGAAAACAGAGGCAAACTTCAAAAAGGACGGCACATACAGAAACATGACAAATCAAGGGTTGGGGTTGCGATTTTAAGAAAAACGATGACACAGCATTTTCTCTGAGCAGCCGAACACTGCAAGTTAATAACATAAAATAACAATGAACAGAAGCAGGTTACTTGTTAGTTTCTCTGTTAGGTATTTTGGTGTATAAAAGTTAGTCACAATGGAGCTCTGCCAAGAACTGACAACAAGAGAAAAGGCACAACGCTGCTGAGGAGAATCAAAGGGCATTTAAGGAAAGCTTGTGGAAGGTGATGTCACATATTTTCTTTTCTTTTTTTGGTGTTCCATTTTCACAAAATCAAGGGGAGAAGTGATGGGGATTTATAGCTGCAGAACACAGCGGAGTGGACATGCAGTGCTTTTTACCTGAATTGTACGAATACGAGCCACGAGCTGCAAAGACAACGAGGTCAAGAGAAAGATCATGCAAGAGCAATCGGCCAACTGGTTCACACTGCTTCAAGATAAACATGATTTCTTTAAGTCGTACATTAAGTCGTTCCTGGGTTCCTAGAACAACATGAAAATTCCTTCTAGACGCACCAGTCGGTTCCCAGACAGGAAAACCAATGTGTAGCTTTAATTTCGGTTCATAAAATGAAGCAAAATTGTTTATTTGTTAAACGTTAGCTAGCTTACGTTAGCTGAGGCGTTTAAAAATTATCGCCAAAACGTCATATTTTCCGGGGGGGGTTAAAGCTTTGTGTATCCTCACATTTCAGTTCATAAAAAAACTATATTTAAGCTTTACCACTTTCATTATTCATTTGAATAAAGACTCTTGGTACTTTGTGTTTGTAGCTCTAGCCTGCTGAGCTAGGTAGTGTAGTGCCTAGCTGTGTTAACATTACAGTCAAGCCGGAAAGTCTGCACACCCCTTTCACCTTCTCCACGTTTCATTACATTACAGACTTATTCTACA